>CM055753.1:10534556-10639556 GCA_029465975.1 Dallia pectoralis
AGGGACCTGCTGATTGGTCACCATCCACCAGCCGGCCCAGCAGCCCTGTGGCCCAGCAGCCCTGTGGCCCAGCAGCCCTGTGGCCCAGCAGCCCTGTCACCCAAACACTTCAATAACCGCCCAAACCCAGAGCTTTTAAGACACTCCTGTTGCTATGCAACTACATACAATTGGGTGGGTTCAGTAGTACCCGTGTCCTTTCCTCTCCCCCAAAATACTCTTGCTCTATAATAGAATGAAACGTTGCTCTCTACCTTTCTCCCAATCCCTCCCTCCCTCTCTCCCTCCCTCCCTCCCCCTACCTACCTCCCTCTTTCTCAGACACCGAACAAATGACCAATTAGAGCATTGCTCCTGATTGAAAGGCAAGTTCAGCCCTCCTTGAGTTAATCACGTTCACATCCTGGCATCGCAGTAGA
Organism: Dallia pectoralis; assembly: GCA_029465975.1. NCBI lineage: Eukaryota > Metazoa > Chordata > Actinopteri > Esociformes > Umbridae > Dallia > Dallia pectoralis. Next base: position 10,534,976 of record CM055753.1, read on the forward strand.
CCCGCCTGCAACATGCTACATAAAGACAAACATTCATGTGTTCAACTCATGATCGCCATCAATCTCTTCCCTCTCTAATGCCCTTCTCTCTCTCCTTTTCTCCCTGTTGCTTTTTTCCTTTCTCTCGGGTTAGGATGTGACCCAAATGGCATCCTGCCTCGCTCGCTATTTCAGTAAGTGCACTAGTTCTGACCAGGCCCCTATAAACGCAAACCTGCGTTTAGCCAACAACACCGTCTATGGAGGTGGAACGAACAATAACAGAGGCATGTGCTGAAACAGACCCCTACACAACCATAACCGCCCAGTTAGATTGTCAACACCGCAAGAACACGGTCATCACCGCAAGAACACGGTCAACACCGTAATAACACGGTCAACACCGCAAGAATACTGTCAAATCCGCAAGAACATGGTCAACACTGTCAACACTGTCAACACCGCAAGCACCCTGTAAACACTGCAAGAAGACTGTCAACACCGCAAGAAGACTGTCAACAAGCTAGTTACGGAAAGAGAACAAATATGAATGTACCGGTTTCTGTGTTCTATGACAGGGTTACGGGCATGACGTAAACTGATATTGCTGCAAGATATCATATGGACTATAGAAACAAGAACGTTTTATAGCCGTTCGAAACAAAGCTGACACACACACAGACACACACACACACACACACACAGTCTGTCACTTCAGTTAGGACGGCCGTAGGGGAGCCAGTCGTTGGCTGGACACATGATGTAATCATCTCCTATTATGGGTAATTGTGTTGAATGTAGGCCAGCATTCACTGTTGAATTGATTTTGTGAAACACACGAGGCGTAAATGGGCATTTATCAGAGGTACAGACTCCCAAAACATAGCTCAAGGTTACGAGGTAAAAGCTTCTGTTATCTGCATTCAAAATACACATTTATTAAACAACCAAGTGTTTTGTGATTTTTTTATTACCACAGAAACCAATTTACTGTAACAAGAGACTTTAGACGGCTGTCTTTTGTCATTTAAAAAAAATATTTCAAAAGTCTTTGATAAAAATCTGATCTAATTTGCAGGTCAAGATCTTTAGAACAGAAATACCCAAAATGCATTGCACATGCTTCAATTTGTTTTTGCGCAGTCATTCGAAATTAATAATAAACTACATTTCTCTGTACAAATAAGTTAAAGATACAATACCCAATGGTTACTTTGAGTAAATAGAGGCGTTGCCAATTAGCGATTAGCGAGGCAAAACGCGTGGCGAAACGCGAAGCGTGAGGCGAGGACAAGAGATGAGAAGAGATTCAAGTATCTAACTGTTGCAGAATGACGGAATTAGATATTTTTATTCCGATTCTGGTATTTAAATGACAAATTTGAAAGTCGCTGATCATAAATGCTGCAAGTTTTTAGCCCGGATTGTTTGATACACATACAGAATTTATGTACTGTTTAGTGTTTTATTTTTATGTTTTGTGTCACGCAATAAATGCTGCTTCTTTTTATATAGTTGTTTTATGTTTTTATCTGTGTTTGATGATGTTTTGCTATGAATTGTGAATTGGTGATTTGTTTCGCTACGGATACTGTTTTATAAATGTTGCGTTTTGTGTTGGGTTTTGGTCTTTTGCGTTTTGGGTTTTACTTTGGATGCCAGGAGAGACCTGGCTAGTTACATCCTGTTGGGCCAACGTTGGGAGTCCTAGCTTGTGTCATCCAGGCCACCCTCTGAAGCGCAGACAGGTGACAACTCAATACACCGTGCACCCCTTTACACTGACCTCAGACTATCAGTATGGGACCGTTTTTCTCCCGATGGGGAGGTGATATTACTTCCAAATACTTTGGGTTAAGACAGCACATCTGCTGATGGTGGGTGGGGGTTTATGTTTAAGCAACAGCTTCAGCAGCCAAGACGCCTGAAGACAAACTTTCAAAAAGCTGCTAGCCTCTCCCGGTTTGTGTGTGTTTACAGTGTGTGTGTGTGTGTGTGTGTGTGTGTTTACAGTGTGTGTGTTTTACAGTGTGTGTTTTTGTGTGGCCAGGGGACTGCAGCAGGACCATGGGAAAGCTAAATATGCTTGCGTGTTAGTTTGTCTGGCTCGGGGGCGGGAACAACTGGCTTGATGAACAGGCCTGATCACACAGTGCACATGCAGGGGAACCCATGCTGGTGTGCAATAAGACAGGGTAATGGTTGGCTCCATTCTAATGCCTGAGGAGAAGCTGAGTTGATAGGAACCAGTTACGACCTTACAGCAATGACCACTGTGAAGGCATTACACTGGGGTGTGGCGGCTTAGACCAGCCTTTTCTATCTGTCGATCTATCTATCTATCTATCTGCCTGTCTATCTATCGCTCTATATATCTATGTATATATTTATCTATTTGCCTGTCTATCTATCTGTCTATATATCTTTTCATTCTTGTTCTTTACTAAAATATAAAGACATAAAACACACTCTGCTGTATATAAGCTAGTGTCTGTTTATTTCCAGTAGGCCTTAGTCGCCACCGCTGTAGCCATCAACAGTTTAGGTTCAACCGGGTTTAAGCCACTAATTTCCCCCCTAAACCACTACGCTAATCGAATCACTCACCCAGTTTGTGTGTGTGTGTGTGTGTGTGTGAGAGCTTACATTCTGTCATTTCCCTATTAAACCACAATGCTATTCAATGTAAAATGGATTACCTTCTGCTATTACGTCAACCTCTGAAAATCAATGACAACCATTAGCGGTAATCGCTCTTTAATTTGTTATTTATGCACAGTGTGTGTGTGTGTGTGTGTGTGTGTGTGTGTGTGTGTGTGTGTGTGTGTGTGTGTGTGTGTGTGGGCGGCATGGATTGTGGAGGCAACATCCTGATATGAACGTGTTTGAGTATGCAAGGAACAAAAGTGGTATGAGATGTCATAATTTTGTAATTCCTCAAATAATTATGAACGTTTACAAATTCTTCTGTGATTTTGAATAGTTGAGTGGGGTTTCTGTATATAGAGAACATTTTGTTTTATACACTGTCTTTGCCTACAGGCAGTAAAATGTGAAGCGTGAAAAAGGCATTTGTAGTCTTTCACTAGTGACTGTAAAAAGTCCAATATTTTTGGTGTGATTTATAGTGTATATGTACAGTGTACACTATAATCAGTTGCTGTCATGTAAAAGCCAAATAAATCAAAGGTGTCATGTTGACACAGATTTTCCGCTCACCACACAAGTTTTTAACGAGGTATAGGTCAGAGAGCCATCGCGAAAGCTCGATTCCGCATTGAATTAGTCATTTTTGTGCGAAGTCGGAAGAATGCTTTGGATCATTTTCTGCTGGAAGATCCAACGACAGCCCAGTTTCAGCCTCTAGCCTCCTGGCAAAGGCAGAAAGGTTTTGATCTAAATCCTCCCAGCACCTGACAGAGACATGATGCAATGTATCTGAACCAAGGGCCACATCACACGTCCACCTCTTGGTGACCCCGAAATTCAACCAACTTCTGAGGGCCTCCAACTGTTCTCCATCTGAGGAGAACGTGTTAAATCTCGAGTGATCCTTCTCGCAGTGTGTCGGGCCAAAATACACTCGGGTCCTCTTTCACAGGCAGATTCAGGACACATCTGGTTGATTTAATAACCCTACTTGTAGCCCTAAATATGGAGATATGCTATTTTAGAGCATGTAAATATTTATGAAAATATGTTACATAATACAATATTAATTGTATTCATATTTAGGGTTTTGTTTATTTTGATTGCTGTGTTTAAAGTAGCAAGCCCAGATAAATAGCTTGAAAAAATGCAAGCGACGGTCGGAGAACCAGAAAATGGTGGGACTTGGTACAAACGATGCTGTCATTTAGAAACAGTTCATCTTAGAAGAATGAAAAGAACCTGAAACAAACGCTGACTCGCGAAACTTCAACCTCATTGTGTCCTTTCAAACTGAAAGTGTGAGAGACCAGAACCAAAATAATAATACTAACATGATAACTGTCCGATGAATTATAGTGCTCGCTGTATATATTATATTTACATATATATGATAGATGAAGTTTGCCTTCTAAACCCACACGGAGTATCCAGGATCTAAGAGAACAGAGGAATGCCTTACCGTCGGGCATTTTATCTCAGAGCTTTGAGTATTGACTTTTCTTCTCGTCTGAAGAACTAGCGAATGAAAAGGGAATGAGAGAATCGAGGGAATTAAACAAGAGACTGGAGCACTGTACGGGGCAATCCTCCAAGGACCTTAGGAGAGGACACGGGATTCGAACCTGCGTCAGAAACCTGAAAAGTCTTTATTATCAATCTGTCTGATGAACTCAGTGGAAGTTTCCTTGGTCAAGAGTAACGCAACTAATACGGGAAAGAGATGTTCGTAGAAGATATTTGAACAAAGAACAAGGCAGAGGAAAAACAGTGTTAAACAAAGTCCTCTGAAGACTCCAGCAGATGATAAATATTGCTTTTAAGCATCTGCGCATCTATTTAATGTCAAAGAAGGAATTGGATGAGTTCATTGATGATGTCAGACATGTCATTCTGTGCTGGAGTTATATAAATACCCTACTCTCGTATGATTCTCCTCTGTGTGTGTCCGTGGGGGGGTGTGTGTGCGTGCTCTGTTTATATCTCTTTGAAGACTTATAATCTCTTTGTGTCTGATGTTGTTTTGCTCCATTTCTATAATGCTATAAAGCAAAGCGAGAAGATGAATGGGAATTGAGCTCTTTTCCTGCGCTGGAAAACACTTGAGCTGTTGTAAGGCCGACGCAACTGAGATTGTTGTGTTCACTGGCGTAAGTACAAATGCATCCTATAGATGTGATCTAACATCCGTTTTGGGATGTTTCTCCAGGTGTTCAGTTTAGTTTCTTTAAAAACGGCTTCATATGATATGAAATATCGTTCGTAATATTTAGGTCGAAGTAGTTTTTTTGTCCAAATAGCCTGTGTCACATTCCCGTGGGACGCTCAGGAATGCCCTCATATTCAGTCATCATGAACATGACCATAATCTGGTAAAATCATGGCTTGGTTTGACAAATTCACTGTGCTGGTATGGCAAATTCACTGACCTGGTATGGCAAATTCACTGACCTGGTATAGCAAATTCACTGACCTGGTATGGGAAATTCACTGACCTGGTATGGCAAATTCACTGACCTGGTATGGCAAATTCACTGACCTGGGTTACAAGGCACTTGAGAATTACGAAAATTCCAATAATTCCAATAATCTCATATACATATCTGGGGAAGCTGGTGCGGCAGTGTCATGGAAAGCTAGCCCATCTATTGGTCTGTCTAAATGTCTGTCTATATATGATGGGACGGTCTATATGTGTGTCTATATGTCTGTCTATATGTCTGTCTATATGTCTGTCTATATGTCTGTCTAGTCTATAGGTCTGTCTATATGTCTGTCTATATGTCTGTCTATATGTCTGTCTAGTCTATATGTGTGTCTATATGTCAGTTTATATGTCTGTCTATATGCCTGTCTTTTGGTCTGTCTATATGTCTGTCTAGTCTATAGGTCTGTCTATAGGTCTGTCTAGTCTATAGGTATGTCTATATGTCTGTCTATATGTCTGTCTATATGTCTGTCTATATGTCTGTCTATATGTCTGTCTATATGTCTGTCTATATGTCTGTCTAGTCTATAGGTCTGTCTATATGTCTGTCTATATGTCTAGTCTATATGTCTGTCTATATGTCTGTCTATATGTCTGTCTAGTCTATAGGTCTGTCTATATGTCTGTCTATATGTCTGTCTAGTCTATAGGTCTGTCATAACTCTGTCTATATGTCTGTCTAGTCTATAGGTCTGTCTATAGGTCTGTCTATAGGTCTGTCTATATGTCTGTCTAGTCTATAGGTCTGTCATATCTCTGTCTATATGTCTATCTAGCCTATAGGTCTGTCTATAGGTCTGTCTATATGTCTGTCTATATGTCTGTCTAGTCTATAGGTCTGTCTATAGGTCTGTCTATATGTCTGTCTAGTCTATAGGTCTGTCTATATGTCTGTCTATATGTCTAGTCTATATGTCTGTCTATATGTCTGTCTATATGTCTGTCTAGTCTATAGGTCTGTCTATATGTCTGTCTATATGTCTGTCTAGTCTATAGGTCTGTCATAACTCTGTCTATATGTCTGTCTAGTCTATAGGTCTGTCTATAGGTCTGTCTATAGGTCTGTCTATATGTCTGTCTAGTCTATAGGTCTGTCATATCTCTGTCTATATGTCTATCTAGCCTATAGGTCTGTCTATAGGTCTGTCTATATGTCTGTCTATATGTCTGTCTAGTCTATAGGTCTGTCTATAGGTCTGTCTATATGTCTGTCTAGTCTATAGGTCTGTCTATATGTCTGTCTATATGTCTAGTCTATATGTCTGTCTTTATGTCTGTCTATATGTCTGTCTATATGTCTGTCTATATGTCTGTCTATGTGTCTGTCTAGTCTATATGTCTGTCTATATGTCTGTCTATATGTCTAGTCTATATGTCTGTCTTTATGTCTGTCTATATGTCTGTCTATATGTCTGTCTATATGTCTGTCTATATGTCTGTCTAGTCTATAGGTCTGTCTATATGTCTGTCTATATGTCTAGTCTATATGTCTGTCTTTATGTCTGTCTATATGTCTGTCTATATGTCTGTCTATATGTCTGTCTATGTGTCTGTCTAGTCTATACGTCTGTCTATATGTCTAGTCTATATGTCTAGTCTATATGTCTGTCTATATGTCTAGTCTATATGTCTGTCTGTCTATAGGTCTGTCTATGTGTCTGTCTAGTCTATATGTCTGTCTTTATGTCTGTCTATATGTCTAGTCTATATGTCTGTCTATACGTCTGTCTATATGTCTAGTCTATATGTCTGTCTGTCTATACGTCTGTCTATATGTCTAGTCTATATGTCTAGTCTATATGTCTGTCTATATGTCTAGTCTATATGTCTGTCTGTCTATAGGTCTGTCTATGTGTCTGTCTAGTCTATATGTCTGTCTTTATGTCTGTCTATATGTCTAGTCTATATGTCTGTCTATACGTCTGTCTATATGTCTAGTCTATATGTCTGTCTGTCTATATGTCTGTCTATATGTCTGTCTATATGTCTGTCTAGTCTATAGGTCTGTCTATATGTCTGTCAATATGTCTAGTCTATATGTCTGTCTTTATGTCTGTCTATATGTCTGTCTATATGTCTGTCTATATGTCTGTCTATGTGTCTGTCTAGTCTATACGTCTGTCTATATGTCTAGTCTATATGTCTGTCTATGTGTCTGTCTAGTCTATATGTCTAGTCTATATGTCTAGTCTATATGTCTGTCTATAGTGACGGCATGTTACCAGGGCTTAGGATGTAACAGAAGATTACCAGGAACGAATAACAGACAGCGTTTCGTCATAAACACTCCAAACAACGACGGCTTCGTCGAGTGTAATCTCTCTGCTACATTCATATAGCGATTTATTCAACAAAAAAACAAGAGATCAACACTTGCGTTTCCTTTATTTTACATCATAAAATATCATCAGATACCCGGGTTTGGCAGCTTTAATATTTCAACGCTTAACAATGTAGATGGCAAAGACTTACAAAGAAAAGTGTAGTGATTCAATAAAAGGGGATGTCTGAATGTGACTTGGTCCCAAAGCACTGTTCTTGCCTGTGTATGCACACTGGGGTGACTTCCAAATGGCAGCCCATTCCCTACTTTAGGACACACTTTTGACCATAGTCATACAAGCCTCGATCAGAAGTAGTGAATGATTTATGAAGCAAATAGTGTGCGATTTTCACCTCGCTTGTGTTCTTCTACTGTTGTCTACGTTCACTAAATGCATTCCAAGGTTTGCTCCATCACGTCTTTGTAAAGGACCAATTTAATATTTGCACTTGGCAATGACATTACTGGGCCTCTGTCCCTCTCTGTCAAACACACACACACACACACACACACCCACACACACACACACACACACACACACACACACACACACACACACACACACACACACACACACACACACACACACACACACACACACACACACACACACACAGACACACAGACACACACACACACACACACACACACACAACACACACACACCATTGACAGTGAGCTGTGGGTTGCTGAGCAGAATTGCCATTTTTTGTCCAGGAAAGATGGCAGAGAGAGAAAGAAAAGAGAGAGAGAGAGTCAGAGAACATAGACAGAGGGAGCAAGAAGAGAGTAGAACCCATTAGTAGCTTGTCTGGGGCTGGCATCTCTAAATCTCGTTACCTCTGCCTGATGCAATAGGAATGCAATACAGTACACAGCACTCTCTACCCCACCCTCTGTTTCTCTCTCTCTACCCCACCCTCTGTTTCTCTCTCTCTCTACCCCACCCTCTCTCTCTCTCTCTACCCCACCCTCTGTTTCTCTCTCTCTACCCCACCCTCTGTATCTCTCTCTCTCTCTACCCCACCCTCTGTCTCTCTCTCTACCCCACCCTCTGTATCTCTCTCTCTCTCTACTCCACCCTCTCTTTCTCTCTCTCTACCCCACCCTCTCTCTCTGTTTGTCCATCTATCTCTCTTTCAATTTCATTGAAAAAGCTTCCTCTCTCTCCATCTCTGTCTCTCTCCAGTCCCCCTACTCGCTCTCTCTCTCCCTTCCTCACTCTCTCTCTCCCTTCCTTTCCCCTCTCTCTCACTATCTCTCCATTCCTCTCACTCTCTCTCCCTTCCTCTCCCCTCTCTCTCACTATCTCTCTCTCCATTCCTCTCTCTCACTATCTCCCTTCCTCTCCCCTCTCTCTCTCTCTCTTTCTCTGCATCGTACCTCACAGTCTCCTCATATCCCAGAGTCATATCTACCATCTAATTGTGCCAAGTATATATTCCTATAAAACATGACTCGTCTATCCCAATGGGAGAGGAATCATAAGTCTGGAATATTACAGTATAAGCAGATTTCCCGTTTTGATGTGTCTACGCTCCTGGGAATTAGCCCCCCAAAGGACGACATTCCAGCTCAGCCATTACCCTTTGATTTTTCATCCCATTAGGGTTCCTGCACATCCATACACAAACACACTCACACACTCCCCTCACCCCAGGATTATCCCTCTTTCTCTGGGGATGAAGGAACCCTTCTCCCCTGGTTGGGAATAACACGGAGGCTGATCCAAGGAGTTGCACAGGTGTCCACAGCTACAGTGGAACGCTCCAATGCGGCTCCCATATATATGTAATACTGATGACTGTATTTGTCTTTCTTTCAGTGTGCCTTGAAACTAGTGATCGCTATGTATCTTGTCTCCTCAACGGAGCGCAGTCGAGATGAGACAAATGAATAAATGCATGATGTGTTCGCTCTCTAGGCAGTCATTAAATGCGTGTTAATGTGGCGCTGTGGCGTTGGACACTGGGGGATCTCAGACTTGCCTGAGGCACTTTTGCGCGTGCAGATTTATAACGTGATATTTTAAGTGCATGGAGAAGTGGGTTGCCACTGCATTGTTTCAAACATAGAGGTTTATCCATACTCCCCTTTAATTCTCCTTACTCCCCTTTAATTCTCCAAACTCCCCTTTAAATCTCCTTACTCCCCTTTAATTCTCCATACTCCCCTTTAATTCTCCTTACTCCCCTTTAAATCTCCATACTCCCCTTTAATTCTCCTTACTCCCCTTTAAATATCCTTACTCCCCTTTAATTCTCCATACTCCCCTTTAATTCTCCTTACTCCCCTTTAATTCTCCTTACTCCCCTTTAATTCTCCTTACTCCCCTTTAATTCTCCTTACTCCCCTTTAATTATGTGTGCTTGACTATGGTCAAGGACACATATTGTAATCTCACATATATATTATTATTATTATATCAATTTTGTCCCCGCCTACTCCTCCCACAGTTTTTGCACTAGATGGACAAAAAAGGTGTCAAAATGTGCGTCCCGAACTCTATTTAGTTGGCATTGTTTTGTAGAAGGTTTCGTTATGTAGTTTACGAAATATTAACGAAATTGTCGCTAATTAATCCCCATTGAAATACATTGACGGAATCTTCAAAACTAGAGTGTGAGAGTCCATTCAGCAGAAAATGTAGAGAACATTTGTAAACTGCTACTGCTGCCTGAGTTTCAACTCTTTACACACAAATGGCATATCAAAACGTTCATCTATTTGTGCTGTCACTCAAAATGTTCAAATATAAGCTGTAACATATATATTTATTTCGTTATGTCCTTTTGTTTCCAACTTGCGCCTCCCCATAGACATCCATAGAAACGGTGATTTTCTCCACTCTAATTTGAAAGCGATTTTCTTGTGTTTTTTTGTTCGTTTGTAAATTGTGATAGCGCCTACATTTCTGGGGTTACAGATACATGTTATACATCAAAATGTCCGCCTGGTTCTTAGGATTCTCATGATGTAATTGTTTAAACTGTGTGAGTAAAACTCTGGTTAGTAGAGCTAAAAGTATACGACCATGTCTGAATCTTTTGAAATGATAGACAGTGAAGCAGCATTTTCTGGTTGTTGATTGGCTAAATAGTAGGAACATTCTGGAAGGGGTGGGGGGGAGGCAGCGCGCTCTGATATCGATGAGAACAGCTGGTCCTCCTTACAAAGGCATAGCTGGCAGGCAACAGCCACAGACACTGCAATGAACAGCCACAGACATATCCTGCAGCAAAGAAAGAATGAATGAATGGGTAAGTTCTTTCTCTGGGTCTCTGTTTACACGTTAGCATGTTAGCTAGCGTTAGCGCGCTAGCTATCGTTAGCATGTTAGCTAGCGTTAGCTCGCTAGCTAGCGTTAGCTACTACTGTAAGTTTATGCATACATTCAGACAGCCTGCAGCAATGTATGGATGGGTAACTTCTTTCTCTGGGTCTCTGTTTACACGTTAGCATGTTAGCTAGCGTTAGCGCGCTAGCTATCGTTAGCATGTTAGCTAGCGTTAGCGCGCTAGCTAGCGTTAGCTACTACTGTAAGTTTATGCATACATTCAGACAGCCTGCAGCAATGAATGGATGGGTAACTTCTTTCTCTGGGTCTCTGTTTACACGTTAGCATGTTAGCTAGCGTTAGCGCGCTAGCTATCGTTAGCATGTTAGCTCGCTAGCTAGCATTAGCTACTACTGTAAGTTTATGCATACATTCAGACAGCCTGCAGCAATGAATGGATGGGTAACTTCTTTCTCTGGGTCTCTGTTTACACGTTAGCATGTTAGCTAGCGTTAGCGCGCTAGCTATCGTTAGCATGTTAGCTCGCTAGCTAGCGTTAGCTACTACTGTAAGTTTATGCATACATTCAGACAGCCTGCAGCAATGAATGGATGGGTAACTTCTTTCTCTGGGTCTCTGTTTACACGTTAGCATGTTAGCTAGCGTTAGCGCGCTAGCTAGCGTTAGCAGTTTATAATGCTGTTTCATATGCTACTATGGTGCATGCAGCAGTAGTGTGTATTCATGAGTAATGACTGATAGGTTTAACACATTGTATACTATGGTACATGTAGCAGCAGTGTGTATTCATGAGTAATGACTGATAGGTTTAACACATTGTATACTATGGTGCATGTAGCAGCAGTGTGTATTCATGAGTAATGACTGATATGTTTAACACATTTGTATACTATGGTGGTTTAACACATTGTATACTATGGTGCTTGCAGCAGCAGTGTGTATTTATGAGTAATGACTGATAGGTTTAACACATTGTATACTATGGTGCTTGCAGCAGCAGTGTGTATTCATGTGTAATGACTGATAGGTTTAACACATTGTATACTATGGTGCTTGCAGCAGTGTGTATGTATGAGTAATGACTGATAGGTTTAACACATTGGATACTATGGTGCAGGTAGCAGCAGTGTGTGTTCATGAGTAATGACGGATAGGTTTAACACATTTGTATACTATGGTGCATGTAGCAGTAGTGTGTATTCATGAGTAATGACTGATAGGTTTAACACATTGCATACTATGGTGCATGTAGCAGCAGTGTGTATTCATGAGTAATGACTGATAGGTTTAACACATTGTATACTATTGTCCATGCAGCAGCAATGTGTATTCATCAGTAATGACGGATAGGTTTAACACATTGTATACTATGGTGCTTGCAGCAGTAGTGTGTATTCATGAGTAATGACTGATAGGTTTAACACATTGTATACTATGGTGCATGTAGCAGCAGTGTCACCTCAGTTTGGCAGTTGACATCAGTAAACAGTCGACTACGGGTGGCCGCAAGCACACATCATCACAATTTCAGCAGAAATTGTACGCTATCTAGTTCTCTTTACTCCCCTTTAATTCTCCTTACTCCCCTTTAAATCTCCATACTCCCTTTAAATCTCCTTACTCCCTTTAAATCTCCATACTCCCCTTTAAATCTCCTTACTCCCCTTTAATTCTCCTTACTCCCCTTTAATTCTCCTTACTCCCCTTTACATCTCCTTACTCCTCTTTAATTCTCCTTACTCCCCTTTAAATCTGCTTACTCTTCTTTAAATCTCCTTACTCCCCTTTAATTCTCCATACTCCACTTTACATCTCCTTACTCCCCTTTAATTCTCCTTACTCCCCTTTAAATCTCCATACTCCCGTTTAATTCTCCATACTCCCCTTTAAATCTCCTTACTCCCCTTTAAATATCCTTACTCCCCTTTAATTCTCCTTACTCCCCTTTAATTCCCATTACTCCCCTTTAAATCTCCTTACTCCCCTTTAATTCTCATTACTCCCCTTTAATTCTCCTTACTCCCCTTTACTTCTCCATACTCCCCTTTAAATCTCCTTACTCCCCTTTAATTCTCCTTCATCCCCTTTAATTCTCCTTACTCCCCTTTAATTCTCCTTACTCCCCTTTAATTCTCCTTACTCCCCTTTAATTCTCCTTACTCCCCTTTAATTCTCCTTACTCCCCTTTAATTCTCCATACTCCCCTTTAATTCTCCTTACTCCCCTTTAATTCTCCTTACTCTCCTTTACTTCTCCATACTCCCCTTTAAATCTCCTTACTCCCCTTTAATTCTCCTTACTCCCCTTTAATTCTCCTTACTCCCCTTTAATTCTCCTTACTCCCCTTTAATTCTCCTTACTCCCATTTAATTCTCCTTACTCCCCTTTAATTCTCCTTACTCCCCTTTAATTCTCCATACACCCCTTTAATTCTCCTTACTCCCCTTTAATTCCCCATACTCCCCTTTAACTCTCCTGATTCCTCTTCACTTATCTTTATCTTCATCTCTTCTCCTTACTCCCCTTTTCACCTCCTTCTGCCACGTTACTCCACTTTACTCATTGCTCATACATCATGTTACTTTTCTCCTTTTACGTCACTTCTCCTAATACCTCCTTTTTCTCTTCTTCACCACTTTACTCCCCCTCACTCATTTTCCTGATCCTTTTTCTCCCATCCTTGTTGCTCCTTTCTCCTTAAACCATCTTACTCCTCTTTACCTCTCCTCACTCCTTGCTACTACTCTGGCCGACACACAAAATACTGTAGATGAATACTTGAGAAGTAAGCCGAAATTCAGAAATAGCTCTGAGACACACACACACACACACACACACACAAACACACTTTGTCTCTGATTCGTGCTCTGAGTTGCATCCAGGCAGCTAAGGATTTCAATGCTGTAAGCTGACCGGAGATGTCATAAATCTGACTGAAATGGGTATCATATGCTGTCAAAATAAAGCATTTATGTTCCAGAGACCAGTGAATTATATGTCTGGTCACATGTGGAGAGACGAACCCACGGGCCTGGAAATATACAAGAGAAACAACTTGGGACGTACAGACCAAAGGAGTGAGACATCATGTAACACACACACACACACACACACAAACACACACGGCTGTGCTGGGGCGTGCACACGCTTCCTATCTTTTCTCGGTGTGTATCGTGAGGCAAACCCAGCTGTAAACCATTTAGAAAACATCTCTAAACTCTGGAGAAAGGGCAGACTCACAGGAATGTCACATACAACTGCATCCAAAACCTCGGAGCGACATTCAAGCAGACCTGCAAAATAAATGTTTTTATTCATCACGTGCTCCAGTCAGATCAACCGGTGAAAAGTGACATGGGGTCGTGACCTCCTGACCCCCGGAAACCTACGCACCTGGTCAGGTGGACAGCTGAGCGCAATACCCAGGTGCACTCTGGGAGAAATGGGAGCGGAGTAAATACTGCATTGCAGGTTTGATTGAATCGTGCCTTTAGAGTCTAGAACATTCTAGAACATTCCTCACCCACTTTCATCATTAAGACGGATACTTTGGCCTGACGTTTTTTGTTAATTTTGTTTAAAGAGAACTATATTTATTTAGAACTGTTACTCAATAAGATAATATCGTGTTCTGGGTCAACGGTTCGCTTTCAATGTTTTCCTTGTTTTTGTTGCAGACACGGAGAAAAGTGACAGTAAGTACAGTTCACAGTTCGTGGATACGTTCTTCTTCCCCCGGAAGCTACCCACACCCTAACCCATAGAGCTGCTGTACGTGTTTCCACCTTTGTCCTAACTTTCCATTTATTTCTCTTGTCTTCTCTTTCTTTATTCTTTCTAACTTTTATTTCTGCCTTCCTTCATTTTTTGATTCATCGGCCGCCAGAGGCCTCAGGTGACAATAAGGGCTTCCATACAAAGACATGTGATCAAAAGCCGGCCGGCCCCCTACCTATCGGCTCCCCTGACATGAGAGGGGGAGGAGAGGGGAGGGGAGGAGAAGAGGAGGTGGAGCATGGAGGGCAGAAAAGGAGAGACACACCAAATTACATGTCAAGCCCCATGGCTTAATGTAAACCCTCTATCTGCGAGACACAGGAGGGAGGGGAGGAGAGAGATGGAGGAAGGAGGTGACGGAGAGAGATGGAGGAAGGAGGAGGTGGTGGAGAGAGATGGAGGAAGGAGGAGGTGGTGGAGAGAGATGGAGGAAGGAGGAGGTGGTGGAGAGAGAGATGGAGGAAGGAGAGGAGAGAGATGGAGGAAGGAGGAAGTGGTAGAGAAAGAGATGGAGGAGGATACAGGGAAGTCAGGAGGGGAGGAGAGAAGGAAGAAGAGGTGGAGAAACGGGAAAAAGACGATGAAAGCTTCCCAGCATGAAAGCGAGGCAGACATGGATAAAACCCGGCTAAAAACAGAAGAAGAAAAGTCAAAAACGAGTGAGATGAGTGAATAGAGCGGGGGAGATCTTCTGAGAGGAGTTGAAAGGCTGTCAGGAAAAAGTTGAATTATAAAAGACAGCCTTGCAGGCTGTAGTAGGTCCACACATGGGTGAACTGAACACACACACACACACAATCACACGTCTGTAAAAGCAGACGTGTGATTGTGCGACCTGTTCTGACGAGCGACTGTCCTTTTCTCTCATCCTTCTCTCATCCTTCTCTCATCCTTCTCTCATCCTTCTCTCATCCTTCTCTCATCCTTCTCTCATCCTTCTCTCATCCTTCTCTCATCCTCTCACATTCACTCCCTCATCCCTTTTTTCCAATGGTTCACTTTTTGCCTCTCAAATGTCTTATGGGAACTTGTGACCTTCTTTCTTGTCTTTTTTTACTACCTTTACAAAGAAGACAAATCCAGTTTGAGCCCTGGTTGCAAAGTAACAGTGACCCAGGACCCGGCATAGTTGGGTTTCCAAATTGAGTCATCTGTGAAATGTCCGTTGGGTCTGAGAGAAAACAAATCTGTGCGCTAACTTGAGTCTAAAGCCCTCGTCTGTGTCCCTATTGCAGCCAGTATAGGAG
Organism: Dallia pectoralis; assembly: GCA_029465975.1. NCBI lineage: Eukaryota > Metazoa > Chordata > Actinopteri > Esociformes > Umbridae > Dallia > Dallia pectoralis. Next base: position 10,550,737 of record CM055753.1, read on the forward strand.
GCATCGGGAGACAACCTTAGGACGTGGACAAACATCCAAATACTCGTACATCTGGTGAGGAATGGTTGTTATTAGACAGGTACAGTTATTCTGGACACAGATTCTACAGACCCACTTTCCTTCAATCACTTAAAACATGTTGTTCTAAGAAACCAGTTCTTTTATTTGATGTATGTCTTTAAGTAAAATTCAAGTAAACAGCAACATGGTCCTATCTGTAATTTAATTTAATAAGCCTGAACTAATTATACAAGATTAGTGCACTACTTTTGACCAGGTTCCATTGGCCGAAAATACAGTGTGGAAGGAAAAGGTTTTAATTCGTAATAAACCAATTCACCAGCCCTCGGGCTACGCAACTCATCACGTCAAAGACCTCCCGAGAACCACTTTCACTGAACACCACAAAATAGGACACTAAAAAGGGTGTGTCCCCAGTGGCTATTCTCCATATAGGGCACTACTTTTCACTGGAGCCCTCTGGGAATAGTGAGATGTTTGGGACCCGTATTATCTGAGAAGTGAGTGGAACAGGTTGGAGAACGTGCCGCTGAGGAGACCGTAAAAGCCACGGTCGTATGAACATACAGGAAACTATTAAGCGGTGTTCAACTTTGAATGACATAAAGGACCTCTGTAAAAGTATTCCTCTCGGGAGACTTGAAACGAATCAAGCGCAGTAATAAATCTCTCTCTCTCTGTCTGTCTCTCACACATTTCCTCTCATTCTCTCTCGCTGCAGAGTCAAACTGTCTCGTTCTGTCTGAAAGGTAGACATTTAGATTTACCAAGCGTGTGCAGTATTCTCGTTTCAAACACGGGCCTTCAGATGCACGATGCGCAGCTCCTACGCAACCTGACGCGGATCAGCTGTTACTAGTGAGAACCAGCTGCTATCTATTTCTAATGAGTCTCCGGTGTGCATCACCTTAACTAGTGAGAACCAGCTGCTATCTATCTCTAATGAGTCTCCGGTGTGCATCACCTTAACTAGTGAGAACCAGCTGCTATCTATCTCTAATGAGTCTCCGGTGTGCATCACCTTAACTAGTGAGAACCAGCTGCTATCTATCTCTAATGAGTCTCCGGTGTGCATCACCTTAACTAGTGAGAACCAGCTGCTATCTATCTCTAATGAGTCTCCGGTGTGCATCACCTTAACTAGTGAGAACCAGCTGCTATCTATCTCTAATGAGTCTCCGGTGTGCATCACCTTAACTAGTGAGAACCAGCTGCTATCTATCTCTAATGAGCTGCTTAACTAGTATCTATCTCTAATGAGTCTCCGGTGTGCATCACCTTAACTAGTGAGAACCAGCTGCTATCTATCTCTAATGAGTCTCCGGTGTGCATCACCTTAACTAGTGAGAACCAGCTGCTATCTATCTCTAATGAGTCTCCGGTGTGCATCACCTTAACTAGTGAGAACCAGCTGCTATCTATCTCTAATGAGTCTCCGGTGTGCATCACCTTAACTAGTGAGAACCAGCTGCTATCTATCTCTAATGAGTCTCCGGTGTGCATCACCTTAACTAGTGAGAACCAGCTGCTATCTATCTCTAATGAGTCTCCGGTGTGCATCACCTTAACTAGTGAGAACCAGCTGCTATCTATCTCTAATGAGTCTCCGGTGTGCATCACCTTAACTAGTGAGAACCAGCTGCTATCTATCTCTAATGAGTCTCCGGTGTGCATCACCTTAACTAGTGAGAACCAGCTGCTATCTATCTCTAATGAGTCTCCGGTGTGCATCACCTTAACTAGTGAGAACCAGCTGCTATCTATCTCTAATGAGTCTCCGGTGTGCATCACCTTAACTAGTGAGAACCAGCTGCTATCTATCTCTAATGAGTCTCCGGTGTGCATCACCTTAACTAGTGAGAACCAGCTGCTATCTATCTCTAATGAGTCTCCGGTGTGCATCACCTTAACTAGTGAGAACCAGCTGCTATCTATCTCTAATGAGTCTCCGGTGTGCATCACCTTAACTAGTGAGAACCAGCTGCTATCTATCTCTAATGAGTCTCCGGTGTGCATCACCTTAACTAGTGAGAACCAGCTGCTATCTATCTCTAATGAGTCTCCGGTGTGCATCACCTTAACTAGTGAGAACCAGCTGCTATCTATCTCTAATGAGTCTCCGGTGTGCATCACCTTAACTAGTGAGAACCAGCTGCTATCTATCTCTAATGAGTCTCCGGTGTGCATCACCTTAACTAGTGAGAACCAGCTGCTATCTATCTCTAATGAGTCTCCGGTGTGCATCACCTTAACTAGTGAGAACCAGCTGCTATCTATCTCTAATGAGTCTCCGGTGTGCATCACCTTAACTAGTGAGAACCAGCTGCTATCTATCTCTAATGAGTCTCCGGTGTGCATCACCTTAACTAGTGAGAACCAGCTGCTATCTATCTCTAATGAGTCTCCGGTGTGCATCACCTTAACTAGTGAGAACCAGCTGCTATCTATCTCTAATGAGTCTCCGGTGTGCATCACCTTAACTAGTGAGAACCAGCTGCTATCTATCTCTAATGAGTCTCCGGTGTGCATCACCTTAACTAGTGAGAACCAGCTGCTATCTATCTCTAATGAGTCTCCGGTGTGCATCACCTTAACTAGTGAGAACCAGCTGCTATCTATCTCTAATGAGTCTCCGGTGTGCATCACCTTAACTAGTGAGAACCAGCTGCTATCTATCTCTAATGAGTCTCCGGTGTGCATCACCTTAACTAGTGAGAACCAGCTGCTATCTATCTCTAATGAGTCTCCGGTGTGCATCACCTTAACTAGTGAGAACCAGCTGCTATCTATCTCTAATGAGTCTCCGGTGTGCATCACCTTAACTAGTGAGAACCAGCTGCTATCTATCTCTAATGAGTCTCCGGTGTGCATCACCTTAACTAGTGAGAACCAGCTGCTATCTATCTCTAATGAGTCTCCGGTGTGCATCACCTTAACTAGTGAGAACCAGCTGCTATCTATCTCTAATGAGTCTCCGGTGTGCATCACCTTAACTAGTGAGAACCAGCTGCTATCTATCTCTAATGAGTCTCCGGTGTGCATCACCTTAACTAGTGAGAACCAGCTGCTATCTATCTCTAATGAGTCTCCGGTGTGCATCACCTTAACTAGTGAGAACCAGCTGCTATCTATCTCTAATGAGTCTCCGGTGTGCATCACCTTAACTAGTGAGAACCAGCTGCTATCTATCTCTAATGAGTCTCCGGTGTGCATCACCTTAACTAGTGAGAACCAGCTGCTATCTATCTCTAATGAGTCTCCGGTGTGCATCACCTTAACTAGTGAGAACCAGCTGCTATCTATCTCTAATGAGTCTCCGGTGTGCATCACCTTAACTAGTGAGAACCAGCTGCTATCTATCTCTAATGAGTCTCCGGTGTGCATCACCTTAACTAGTGAGAACCAGCTGCTATCTATCTCTAATGAGTCTCCGGTGTGCATCACCTTAACTAGTGAGAACCAGCTGCTATCTATCTCTAATGAGTCTCCGGTGTGCATCACCTTAACTAGTGAGAACCAGCTGCTATCTATCTCTAATGAGTCTCCGGTGTGCATCACCTTAACTAGTGAGAACCAGCTGCTATCTATTTCTAATGAGTCTCCGGTGTGCATCACCTTAACTAGTGAGAACCAGCTGCTATCTATCTCTAATGAGTCTCCGGTGTGCATCACCTTAACTAGTGAGAACCAGCTGCTATCTATCTCTAATGAGTCTCCGGTGTGCATCACCTTAACTAGTGAGAACCAGCTGCTATCTATCTCTAATGAGTCTCCGGTGTGCATCACCTTAACTAGTGAGAACCAGCTGCTATCTATCTCTAATGAGTCTCCGGTGTGCATCACCTTAACTAGTGAGAACCAGCTGCTATCTATTTCTAATGAGTCTCCGGTGTGCATCACCTTAACTAGTGAGAACCAGCTGCTATCTATCTCTAATGAGTCTCCGGTGTGCATCACCTTAACTAGTGAGAACCAGCTGCTATCTATCTCTAATGAGTCTCCGGTGTGCATCACCTTAACTAGTGAGAACCAGCTGCTATCTATCTCTAATGAGTCTCCGGTGTGCATCACCTTAACTAGTGAGAACCAGCTGCTATCTATCTCTAATGAGTCTCCGGTGTGCATCACCTTAACTAGTGAGAACCAGCTGCTATCTATCTCTAATGAGTCTCCGGTGTGCATCACCTTAACTAGTGAGAACCAGCTGCTATCTATCTCTAATGAGTCTCCGGTGTGCATCACCTTAACTAGTGAGAACCAGCTGCTATCTATCTCTAATGAGTCTCCGGTGTGCATCACCTTAACTAGTGAGAACCAGCTGCTATCTATCTCTAATGAGTCTCCGGTGTGCATCACCTTAACTAGTGAGAACCAGCTGCTATCTATCTCTAATGAGTCTCCGGTGTGCATCACCTTAACTAGTGAGAACCAGCTGCTATCTATCTCTAATGAGTCTCCGGTGTGCATCACCTTAACTAGTGAGAACCAGCTGCTATCTATCTCTAATGAGTCTCCGGTGTGCATCACCTTAACTAGTGAGAACCAGCTGCTATCTATCTCTAATGAGTCTCCGGTGTGCATCACCTTAACTAGTGAGAACCAGCTGCTATCTATCTCTAATGAGTCTCCGGTGTGCATCACCTTAACTAGTGAGAACCAGCTGCTATCTATCTCTAATGAGTCTCCGGTGAGAACCAGTGCATCACCTTAACTAGTGAGAACCAGCTGCTATCTATCTCTAATGAGTCTCCGGTGTGCATCACCTTAACTAGTGAGAACCAGCTGCTATCTATCTCTAATGAGTCTCCGGTGTGCATCACCTTAACTAGTGAGAACCAGCTGCTATCTATCTCTAATGAGTCTCCGGTGTGCATCACCTTAACTAGTGAGAACCAGCTGCTATCTATCTCTAATGAGTCTCCGGTGTGCATCACCTTAACTAGTGAGAACCAGCTGCTATCTATCTCTAATGAGTCTCCGGTGTGCATCACCTTAACTAGTGAGAACCAGCTGCTATCTATCTCTAATGAGTCTCCGGTGTGCATCACCTTAACTAGTGAGAACCAGCTGCTATCTATCTCTAATGAGTCTCCGGTGTGCATCACCTTAACTAGTGAGAACCAGCTGCTATCTATCTCTAATGAGTCTCCGGTGTGCATCACCTTAACTAGTGAGAACCAGCTGCTATCTATCTCTAATGAGTCTCCGGTGTGCATCACCTTAACTAGTGAGAACCAGCTGCTATCTATCTCTAATGAGTCTCCGGTGTGCATCACCTTAACTAGTGAGAACCAGCTGCTATCTATTTCTAATGAGTCTAATCAACACCTTAACTAGTTGCCTGGACGGAGCTCCTCCCACATGCGCCAGCTGCAAATCATTTCCAGTGAGCCTGCACATCTGTCTTGACTTCACTTAATCGGCCGAACTTCAACCCGATGAAATGAACGTTCCTCCTCCGTGTCCTTAAGTTCAGATGGTCCCGCCCAATACGGTCCGTTGTTGACCTACACATCGGGTTTATCAGGTTCTCCATGTTGATTTGCACTATTCGTTCTGTGTCTCCGGCGTGCTTCTCCCGTTCCTCTGCACCCGGCTGTTCCCTCTCCTGCACGGGTCTTCAAAAAAAGTTTGAATCCATATTCAGCGTGTTCTGACAAAAGCATTTCCAAAAGGTTAAATCTTGCTTAATCGTTCTGAATAAATTCCTAATCATTTACAGAAATATATATACATATTTGTTTCTTCAAACTCTTGTGCTGCGGTGTAAGAACCTAGTGGGCACAATTCTCAGTATAGAGGTAGAGCTCTGTCCATTTACAAATTGAAATGGGGTTTTCTCTATTATATGACTATGTGATGTTGCTTTAACATTGTCACTCCTGGTTTTTATATATCTGGAGAATCTCTGTTGGAAACACAGCTGAGGAAACCAACCACAGTTGCATGCGTTTTCTTTTGAGAAAAAGTTAAAAGCATATTTTTATTGGAAGCACCCCACTGTAGATTCGAAAGACACAGTCAGTGTTTTACCCTATCGACTTTAACTGCCTTGTGATAAAAATTCTTGAATATACACATTGTAACGTCTAAATGGTTCCCTCATGTTTCTTTCTCCAACCCTTCGTTTTTCTCCTGTCCTTCTCACTTCACACCCCCCCCCCCACCCCCACCCCACCACCTCCTTTTAGACTTCCCCTTTCTTCTCTCTAGCTTGTATTTCTTCCTTTTCCATTCAGTAAAAAAAAAATCCTCTTCAAATAACTACAATTTTAAATGGCTTTAATGATGCAGTCTGAATATAACAATTTGTATTAGACTTTACAAACACAATTTCGGACTTGTTCACTTGATGTGTTCCATGTTCTTTGTATCTGAATAATATTTTAGTAGAATCCATCATACCTCACTGGAAATAACGATTTGAATTTGAAACTGAGTCGTTCTGATTACCTGTGGCACAGATTGGCACGCAATTACATGCCACACAATTTTCGGTGACCCGTTAAAACTCGACAGGACCACTTTACCCAGAAAGGCATTTTTATTTGGAATGGTTGGAACACACACACACACACACACACACACACACACACACACACACACACACAGATTACCAAAACAAAATAATTGTGCATGTTCTATGAGCGTTTTACATTAGTGTAACAATGTGAAACCAAAGTTTAAATGGGGGAAAAATGAACAGATAAGTATTGGTTGTGTCCAAAATGTTGATTTTGTTTTACCGCCTGCCCTTAAACACGGTAATGGGTCACTGGTCTGTCTGCTATGATTGCAAATGTTGGTATTCAGCAGATGAAAGAGTTGTACAGGTTGAGGTTTTTCTTGCCTTGGTTTATCTACCAATTAGACGTTTGCATCTGCTCTTAAAGAACCAATGAAGTTTGTTTTAGCAACAGCAATGACTATTGGATCTCAGCAGGCTTCAGAGTACATTCAGTGATGCTGTGAGAGCATATATATTATATATATACTCACTGGTCACTTTACTTCACCTGACCCAGAATGAAGATACATGCTACTGGTGTCCACAAGTTCACCTGACCCAGAGGGCTTGTATAGTAATGTTATCTTCCCACAGAGACCAGCATTGTCTCTATCTACACACTGTGTTTTACTCAACAGCCTGCGTCTGAATCAGAGCAAATCATTTTCAAACAGGCTGCCTTTTTTGCTGCCTCGTTCATTTGCTGCCTCGTTCATTTGCTGCCTCGTTCATTTGCTGCCTCGTTCATTTGCTGCATCGTTCATTTGCTGCATCGTTCATTTGCTGCCTCGTTCATTTCCTGCCTTGTTCATTTGCTGCCTCGTTCATTTGCTGCCTCGTTAATTTGCTGCCTCGTTCATTTGCTGCCTGTCCCTTTTTTCTTTCTCCGTCACCTCAGAGGAACAGAACCCCATGAGTCATCTGTCTGTCGCGGCCGGGCCACCAGAAGGCCTCCCAGACTGCTCTCCTCCTGTCGCTGTCCGAGAGAAAGAGGGAGAAATAGAGGGAGACGGAGAGAGAGTGAGAGGGAGGGAGAGAAAGAGAGATGGGGAGTGATAGTGGCGTAGAAAAGACTGAAGAGAGAGAGAATATGAGGCAGACGGTATGCGCGCACACACACACACACACACACACACGTGAACTGTCTCACACACACACACACACACACACACACACACACACACACACACACACACACACACACACACACAACCACACAGCTAGTTGTGGTGCTTAAACACACCCTCTATAGGTCCAGACTGCAATTGTGGTTCATGTGTGTTTGCAACCTTAATTAGTTAGAGTCAGTTTGTTCTGCCAATGCTAACAACAATTAAACGTATGAACCCGGCATGGGTTTGGAGAACGGAAACACAAACGGAAAGAAGGAAGGAAGCGCATTTGAAACTAAAACTTGTGTGACTCTTACTTTGCGAAACACACACACACACAGGCACACACACACACGCACACGCACACACACACACACACACACACACACACACACACACACAGGCACACACACACACGCACGCACGCACACACACACACGCACACACACACACACACACACACACACACACACACACACACACACACACACACGCACACACACACACGCACACACACACACACATCGTTGTGCTTCGTATCAACAACTAAGGTCCTGAGATGAGCGGATTAGCTGCTTACCTCAGATAATCTGGTCTTAGGTCCGCTCCGTTTCCCACTAATCATCTGTTTAAATGAACCTTCAGATGGATAGATATGTGGTCACCGTTGGCCAGGCTTCGTTTTAGGCGTCGCAGGCGGCACATTACGTCTTTATTGAGCTGTTTATGTTTGGGCCGTACGCCACAGTTCTGCTGTTGGCAACACCCCGGCGATAAACTACGACGGCGTTTCATCCGTTGCTAGGAAACGTCGTTCTAAATGTCCTCCCTTGGCGGTTTGAGCCTTGTGGGTCACGCCAAAGACCGGCCCCTCGAGAAAAGCGACAACACGTAGTCCCCGCGAAAGGAACGCACTAACTAACTAACACACCAAAATACTTTAATCAAGGACGTGCCCACTAACGAGCACAGACACATGAACAGGCTGACACACACACACACACAACTACGCATAAACGTGTACCCTTTGTTGATGTGTGTGTTTGTGTGTGGTGTGTGTGCGTGTGTGTGTGCATGTTTCTGTTATATATACAGAACGTTGATGTCTAATTGGCTAATTCAAACCCTGCAAAACATTTCAAGTGGTTGTCAAGGGGACAGTTTTCATTTCCCAAGTTGAGGAGCATAAAAGTGAAGCACAAAAGCACACACTTGTTACAATTATCTGCATCTATTAGCAGAACAGCAAAAGAAAAACATAACTGGATGGACCTAGACTCATGACCATTTACCCAAGGATACCACTGCAAATATATCTAGTAGCAATCGAACCAGGGATCTAGATCTGAAGCTACAATGCAGATTTGGGCTGTTGTCTAAGCCACCACACCGGCCACACCTCCACCACACGGGCCACACGTCCACCACACCGGGCCACACCTCCACCACACCGGCCACACCTCCACCACACCGGCCACACCTCCACCACACCGGCCACACCTCCACCACACCGGCCACACCTCCTTCACACCGGCCACACCTCCGACACTACCCACACCAACTACACCGTTTCTCACAACCGGCTGGATAGAAACAGACACAGAGAGAGATACAGAGAGACAGAGATACAGAGATACAGAGAGACAGAGAGACAGAGGGACAGAGATACAGAGATACAGAGAGACAGAGAGACAGAGGGACAGAGATACAGAGATACAGAGATACAGAGAGACAGAGGGACAGAGGGACATATTTAGACTGTTCTAACAATAAGATGTGTCCACTGGATTATATTATTCCCTGGTAAGATTGACACCTGAATGTGCATTGATGCTCTAAACTCCACATCTCTATCAGCACAGGGCCTCTTTCTATCTTTCCTGTTTTCTCTTTCATTGTCTACTATATATCTCTCTTTCCATGTTCTCCATCTTTCTCTCGCCTCCTTTTCGCTGTCTCTCTTTTCTATTGTCAGCTGTATCTTTCTCTCTCTCTCACCCTCTCTCTCTCTCACCCTCCCTCAGGGAAAGCCAAGCAATCAGAGTGGCGTTATTAGTACTCGGGGCTATAGAGAAGACACAGGCACGGCGCTGGAGAGAGAGACCCCAATTACCTCATCACACAAAGGCAGGATTAATGCACTGCTGATCACAGTAGTCATGTCCAAAATGACACACTACCTCCGAGGGCACAGCGTTTGACCAGGGCCAATCGGCCTGATAGAAAGCAGTGCACCGCATAGGGCTGAGCGTGGCATTTGGGAAGCAACCAGGGTGATGTCACCAGCGAAAGCCAGCATGTTGTGCTTCAGGTGGAGATGGCGGCGATCTTGTGAATATCATCGTTACATGCTGTCATGTAGAGATGGCAGCCATTTTGTGAATATCATCGTTACATACTGTCATGTGGAGATGGCGGCCATCTTGTGAATATCATCGTTACATGCTGTCATGTGGAGATGGCGGCCATCTTGTGAATGTCATCGTTACATGCTGTCATGTGGAGATGGCGGCCATCTTGTGAATATCATCGTTACATGCTGTCATGTGGAGATGGCGGCCATCTTGTGAATATCATCGTTACATGCTGTCATGTGGAGATGGCGGCCATCTTGTGAATATCATCGTTACATGCTGTCATATGGAGATGGCGGCCATCTTGTGAATATCATCGTTACATGCTGTCATGTGGAGATGGTGGCCATCTTGTGAATATCATCGTTACATGCTGTCATGTGGAGATGGCGGCCATCTTGTGAATATCATCGTTACATGCTGTCATGTGGAGATGGCAGCCATTTTGTGAATACCATCGTTACATACTGTCATGTGGAGATGGCGGCCATCTTGTGAATATCATCGTTACATGCTGTCATGTGGAGATGGCGGCCATCTTGTGAATATCATTGTTACATGCTGTCATGTGGAGATGGCGGCCATCTTGTGAATATCATCGTTACATGCTGTCATGTGGAGATGGCGGCCATCTTGTGAATATCATCGTTATATGCTGTCATGTAGAATATACTATATGGACAGGGTCAATACTATATGGACAGGGTCAATACTATATGGACAATGGACCAATGTAAAATGGTGCATTCTGACAAAGGATCAGACTAGAAGTTTTTGCTCAGGATTTTATTTATGTATTTTTTTTACAGCATATTGATATTTAACCACTGGCTGTGTTTTTTTTTATCAGTGGCACTTCTAGAGAAAGAACACTAAGTGTGATTGCTTACATGGCCGTACAGATCCAATAAGCACAGCCACTTAACTATTAAAAGAATCAAGACTATTGGATTTATCCCATTACCATGTTTAGGAAACACAAATACAGCAACTGATGCAGCACTTTTGCTAACAGGGGTTATATCATCTTATATAACACATGTCAGCACATGCTTGGCCCTGAGAAAAAAGCAAATCTGGGTTCTTGACAGCGAAGTCACTGCCTCGCAGTACGGCGTCCCATTGTGAGATCTGATTGGCCCAGGGTTCACACATCGGAGGTGCGATTGGTCAAAAACGTTCCGGGTTGGGATGGTTAGTTAAAAAACACATTTGTCTTGCCTTGATGTGATCTAGCGACTCCTAGTGGAGACTTGGGCAGCCAGGAGCTCGATTGAGGTCCCGCTAGTTAGGACGTTTAGGTCCAATGGGATGGACACGGGGAACAGGTTGGAGTTCAGGTGTTCATCCCACATCTCTCCTGCTTTCCCAGCTGGCTTTATTGTGATTATATTGTGGAAGAAATGGCGATAACGTCCCAGTGTTCCCTACCTCTTCTGACATAGGAAGGGAGAGGTAAGGAAGGAGGGAGGGATGGAGGAAGGGAAAAGGGAGGAAACAAGGGAACGAGAGAGGGAGGAGGAGAGGGAATTTGGAGGAAGAGAGTGATAGAGAGAGAGATAGATGGAGGAAGGGAGGAGCTGCGAGGGACAGATCATGTCATTTGAGAGACAAATAAAAGAGAGCGAGTGAAAGAGAGAATTAAGTCAAAAGAAAGAGAGTGTGTGTGTGTGTGCGTGTGTGCGTGTGTGTGTGCCTGTTGCTGACACAGAGTGTGTGTGAGAGTCTGAACTTTGACAGGACAGAGTTTGACCTTCGAGGAGTTTACACAGCCTTGCTTGTACTGGGACACAAGCTAAGGATTTAAACACGCATACTGAAAAGGTCACAGCTGTCAGTCATCCTAACACACGGACACATCCTAGATGAGATGAGAGCAGGAAGAGAGAGACTAAGAGAGAGACTGAGAGAGAGAAAGGGAGAGAGAGAGACGAAGAGAGAGACTGTGAGAGAGAGAGACTGAGAGAAAGAGAGGCTGAGAGAGAGAAGTTTTTAAGAAAGTTTTAAGAAAGCTAGTAGAAAGGAGAAGAGACTTCCTGATTCAGAAAACATCCACCCTGCCATTGGTTATCGCCAAACTCTGTCACCTCTCGCTCGCTGGCAATTAGCGAAAAGTTTACATTTTTCAACTTAGAAATGTCGCGCTCACCGGGATACTTTGTCTCTGAGCGTAGCTCCACCCACAGCTGTTGTGTGTAGCTGGCTCTCATTGGATATGATTGGTGGCTTATCTCTGTGTATAGCTCTACCTCGCCTATTAACTGAGAGAGAGAGAGAGAGAGAGAGAGAGGGAGAGGGAGAGGGAGAGAGGGAGAGAGGGAGAGAGGGAGAGAGAGAGGGAGAGGGAGAGGGAGAGAGAGAGAGGGAGAGGGAGAGGGAGAGGGAGAGGGAGAGGGAGAGGGAGAGAGAGAGGGAGAGGGAGAGTGAGAGAGTGAGAGAGAGAGAGAGAGAGAGAGAGAGAGAGAGGGAGAGAGAGAGAGAGAGGGAGAGGGAGAGGGAGAGGGAGAGAGGGAGAAAGGGAGAGAGAGAGAGAGGGAGAGAGGGAGAAAGGGAGAGAGAGAGAGAGGGAGAGAGAGGGAGAGAGAGAGGGAGAGGGGGAGGGAGAGAGAGAGGGAGATTAAGAAAATAGTCAGTCAATACAGACAAAAACTGACGACAAACAGACAGACATACAGACAGTCAGTAATGGACCATGTTAAATTGAAGGAAAAACATCTTTGTCTCCTGGTGAAGATGGGCTGTGATGTTACACTGGAATTGCAAAACCAAAATCATTTTTGAGTGCTTAACACACACACACACACACAAACACTCTCTCTCAGTCTCTCCCACTTACACACACACACACACACACACACAAACACACACACACTCTCAGTCTCTCCCTCTTACACACGCACAAACAAACACACACGTGCACACATACACGGACAGTCTGAGCTGCTCGCTCAAAGCCTTGAATGCAGCATCCCCCCATATACACACACACACACACACAGGGCAAACAGCACGTGAAATTGTTTTGGTGCTGAGCTGTGGGGGATGTGATTGGAGGGAGTGTTGCTAGCCAAAGAAAATCTGGTAACCACTCTACCTCACCTCCGAGAGAGAGAGAGAGAGGGAGAGAAAGATGGATCTGACTTCCAATTGGCTCTCCTGGTTCTCCTGGATGCACACATCCAATTGGCTGATTGGCTTCCTGGTTATCCTGTATCCACACATTCAATTGGCTGATTGGCTTCCAGGTTATCCTGTATCCACACTTTTCCTCTGTGCTCCTACATTAAACTGTTTGTCACACGCATGATGGCCCAGTCCGGAAACACACGTCAGTCAGATACACTCATGCAAACACACACACGCGCACAAACACACGCGCAAACACACACACATCAAACTTGGCAGTGGGCTAAATAGCTGAAGCAGATTGGTTGTCATTTGCTATTTTGCATATTTGTGTTTTGTTTTGATAGACGTCTTGAGTAAATATAAACCATAAATATACTTTCACTTGTATGGATATGTTGTCATATTTTGGTCCTCTCAAACACAAATAAATATATATATATATATATATAATAACATGAATATTTTGTGTCTGGGTCTCAGACTGGATGATTAACAGCAGTAGCTTAAAATAGTATGCTTTATTAATTACTCCACCTGAAGGTTTAACAGAGATAGCAATACTATTATTGTGTTGTCATTCACAATAACAGGATAAGTGTGAGAGAGATAGAGAGAAGGGAGGGAGAGAGAGAAGGGAGAGAGAGAGAGAGAAGGGAGGGAGAGAGAGAGAAGGGAGGGAGAGAGAGAGAGAAGAGAGGGAGAGAGAGGGGAGGGAGAGAGAGAGAGAGGGAGGGAGAGAGAGGGGGGAGAGAGAGGGAGAGAGAGGGGAGAGAGAGGGAGAGGGAGGGAGAGAGAGAAGGGAGGGAGAGAGAGAGAGAGAGAGAAGGGAGGGAGAGAGAGAGAAGGGAGGGAGAGAGAGAGAGAAGGGAGGGAGAGAGAGGGGAGGGAGAGAGAGAGAGAAGAGAGTGAGAGAGAAGGGAGGGAGAGAGAGAGAAGGGAGGGAGAGAGGGGGGGAGAGAGAGGGAGAGAGAGGGGAGAGAGAGGGAGAGGGAGGGAGAGAGAGAGAGAAGGGAGGGAGAGAGGGAGAGAAGGGAGGGAGAGAGAGAGAAGGGAGGGAGAGAGAGGGGGGGAGAGAGAGAGAGAAGGGAGGGAGAGAGAGAGAGAGAAGGAGAATGAGTAAAGGTAAATAATATTAGGAAACATTGTAATAAGTCACATCAGGCATTTCAATCTCTTGCTAGAACAAGATCTTCTACCTGCCTTCAAGATTGGACATAAAAGTCTGAGTAAATAGTTTGAAGTCGTTTGCGTCTTTTCTTTGTCGGCCCTAAAGACATGCATACATGCATTCGGTTCTGTGCAGCATAGCAACACCTGCTAGCGATAAAGCAAGCAGATCTATAAAGTCATACATGGTGAAAACAGAGGAAAAGAGAGAGAGACACACACACACGTTAATTGGCCAGCCCATTAGAAATTCATTAAGGTGGGCCATTTCAGGTATCCAACTGGGAAATAGATATATTGATTCAGCAACATTCATCAACCTTGATCTGTCAAGTAACAAAAAACAACTCTGATTCCCCCATGGTCCACATTATATCTGACGTAATCTACACACACACACGCACACACGCACGCACGCACACACGCACACACACACACACACACGCACACTTGTGAAATCCATGGTCACGGACAAGACATGAACGTTGCTATGGTAATGTCATTAACCACAATGCTTTGTGACGGGAATAATTACATCAAGATACAACAGGAAGTGCACAGTTAAACAAATACGAGGTGAAAAACTCAAATTTCAGTCATTGCGATGCTAAATAGCACATTTCATTTTACTAGACAGCCATGTCCTCCACCACGTCTTGCCCTTTCCTTCCCCTTCCTCTATCTCCGTTTCACACTTCCTGTGGGAGGTTTGGAAGGATCCTTCTGGAAGCTTTTATAATCCCGTTGGCTCCATTTCCATTCGGAATGTTCCGGCAGGCCCTCGGCACAGGAGACCAACAGGAAATGTGATTGGCCGCGAGATGTCTGTACCTGGGATTAAACCAATCCTGAATCTCCGCCCCCAGGGGGGTTTGTGTCGGTAAACTTCTCAGCCGTTTAACACCCCCCCACACACACACACACGGACACGCCCCCTCAGGACGATCCAAACCGTTTACCTTGAGGCTATAGGACCGTATCACCAAGATGCATGGTGGACAGGTTCGCTGGCTACAGCATAAAGGATCCATGGATTATGCTGAACTTTAGCTGGGATTCGTTAAAACCTGCCACGGCGACGTTTACGCTCTGTCATCAGTGGAATTAGCCCGCTATGCGTCTGTTAAGTGGGCGGAAACCTGCGAGGGAGATCACCGGTACAGATTTGTACGTTTCTAAACAGTCTCCGACCCTGGCAGTACAGTCTTCAGTCCTATCACTTTACATTTTCACGAAGTATTCAACCCTATTCGTACAGTTTAGCATTTAGTCACTGCCTCACAGTAATTAGCACAGCATCACGGCCTGTTGTCTCGTAATGTATGGGGCAAGTTGGTTTAGTCCAGGGTTGGTGTCAAACAAGGTTGCCCTGATTCCATGCGCTCAGGCATATCTCTTTAACTCCCTCTGGCTCTCGATGACTCCTGATGACTCTTTCATTGTCTTTCTCTCTCTCTTCCTCTTCCACTTCCTCTCACACACACGCACACGCACATGCACACACACACACACACACAGACAAACACACACACACACAGAAATCAGTGTAAATGTAAAGCAGACGAGGACACCTGAGAAACATGTTAATTGACATTATCATTTATGTTTGGCGTGATGTCCCTGAGGCCAACAGATCATTAGCAATTAAACCCAAAAACAAAATATGGTATTTAGCAGAATGTTTTTGTGTGTGTGTGTGTGTGCAGGTGTATGGTATGTTAGAATGTTTACTCAATTAACACTAATGAACTAATGAACCGACTTGCCTCAGGCCATTTAAAGCACTTGATTTGGAATTGCATGAAAAACTGAGGAACGATAATAATTTGTCTTAATGATTATTCACATATAAACAACATAATACACATCCTGCTTAAAAAAGCTCAAACGATTATTTTCTTAATTGCAAAAGTGTGTTTTCTTGTTTAACAGTGTTATGTTGACGAGGAGGTGTATGGAGGTGTCTGAGGAGGGGTATGGAGGTGTCTGAGGAGGGGTATGGAGGTGTCTGAGGAGGTGTATGAGGTGGTGTATGGAGGTGTCTGAGGAGGTGTCTGAGGAGGTGTATGGAGGTGTCTGAGGAGGTGTATGGAGGTGTCAGAGGAGGGGTATGGAGGTGTCTGAGGAGGTGTATGAGGTGGTGTATGGAGGTGTCGGAGGAGGTGTATGGAGGTGTATGGAGGTGTCTGAGGAGGTGTATGGAGGTGTATGGAGGTGTCTGAGGAGGTGTATGGAGGTGTCTGAGAAGGTGTATGGAGGTGTCTGAGGAGGTGTATGGAGGTGTCTGAGGAGGGGTATGGAGGTGTCTGAGGAGGTGTATGGAGGTGTCTGAGGAGGTGTCTGAGGAGGTGTATGGAGGTGTATGGAGGTGTATGAGGAGGTGTCTGAGGAGGTGTATGAGGAGGTGTATGGAGGTGTCTGAGGAGGTGTATGGAGGTGTATGAGGAGGTGTCTGAGGTGGTGTATGGAGGTGTCTGAGGAGGTGTCTGAGGAGGTGTATGGAGGTGTCTGAGGAAGTGTATGGAGGTGTCTGAGGAGGTGTCTGGAGGTGTCTGAGGAGGTGTATGGAGGTGTCTGAGGAGGTGTCTGGAGGTGTCTGAGGAGGTGTATGGAGGGGTCTGAGTGATGCCATTACAGTCGTCTTGGCATTGATTGATCCAACCCCCCTCCATTTTGTGTTCCATCTCATATCCTTCCATGAGCGCTGACATAAACAGAAGGCCCTTCAGGTGTGTTCCTGAAGGAGTTTCAGAAGACAAACGGAAAGAAATAGACAACAAGAGGACCGGGACAGATGATGAACAGAGAATACGGTGTGTGTGGAGAGTGAGAGATGTGTGCAGTAAATAATAGCTTGCTGCAGCCCATTCTGGGTGAACACGGCTACTTTCTATACACACACCTTGGAGTCTCTGCCGATGCCTGGGGAGGAGACTGAAGGAGGCGGTCGTCATGGAAACAGAGAACTGGGCATTTCAGATGATAACAAGGTTATGTGTGCAGTGGAAGAGAAAGAGGGAGAGGGAGCGGGAGAGGGAGATAAAGGGAGGTTGGGAGGGAGGGAAGGGGGGAGAGAAGGAGGCAGGGAAAAAGCTAGAGAAGGTAAAATTAATGAGAGAGAGAGGGCGAGAAAGAGAGAAGGAACGAGAGAGAGGAGATAAATGCTTTCACTCTATAACCCCTGGAGTGTGTGTGTGTTATGCACCCCTGAAGACGCAAATACACACAAAGAGTTACACAGGTATACACACGTATACACACGTGCGTGCGCACACACGCACACACGCACACACGCACACACGCACACACGCACACGCACACACGCACACACGCACACACGCACACACGCACACACACACACACACACACACACACACACACACACACACACACACACACACACACACACACACACACACACACACACACACACACACACACTGACATGGTCAGTAATCTGAGAAGATAAGGAAGAAGTGTTTACATTGAGATCCAGGAAGGTTGGACACAACCAGATGGAATGTGTCTGGTCGTTGGTAGATGGAGCTCACAGGATTAGAAAGAGCAGATTGACTTGTGTATCGGCATTACATACACACAAACGCAAACACACACACACACACACTCATCTCTACACACAACAACGTAATGTCATTCAAATGCCTATCTTTACACACACACAAACACACCCACATTTCTGCACACACACACACACACACACGCAATCTTCACTAACTCTAGCTGTGACCTTTGACCCTATGCCCTATTTTAAGTTTAAGTTTTTTAGGGAACTTGAGGTGAAGCAAGAAAACAGCAAGAACATGGGCACCATTGAAGACACGGCTGGTGGCTGAGACAAACAGCGTACGGACCGCCGATGGAGGCATGATGGGAACCACGGCCACGTCTTCACGAGATTACGCAAGTCTTTTGAGACTGAACACCACCGTTATGGCATCTGCAATAGGGGAGACGCACCAGGGACAGACAGAGCAGAAGTGTTCAGGGCCCTCTGGGAAGTTCCCCTCCACTTGGGGTGGTCCAGTGGTCCGATACACATATGCTGCTGCTGCCTGCGTTCGATTCCGGCCTACTGCCATTTTAGCACACCCTCTTCTCTATCTTCCCGAATTTCTCCGTTAAATAATGAGGCATAAAAATGTCCAGAAATATATCTATAAAAAAATGTTTATCTAACAAGCAAATTATTCCAAATGTAAAAATAAACGTTGGATATTGTTCATGTTATTCGCCCTGAGGCCCAGTCAGGAGGCCGATTTCCCGGGCATTCAGGTTGACGGCACACGAACTAGCCACATTAGAGAGTGAGACGTCTCCGGCAGCTATTTCCGGCATCCTGTTTACACGGCTGCTGTTGACCTGATCAATTCCAGGGGATTTACATTCCTGTGTTCTGACCGGCAGCTCTGTGTGTTACCTCATCTTTAATTATAACTTCGTAGCGCACATCCTTTGTCTCTGGAAACACTGCGTCTTGACAATATGTTTTTGGCAAGATAGAGAAACACAAACAGGGAAGAGGAGAGAGACAGAGGGAGAAACAGACATAGTCGTTTACTAGAAATAGTTGTTTATTAACGAACGAGTCATTTTGAACTCCAATGGGGAAAAATCTGTGATAAAAATTCGGTCAAAATGAGTTTATTTGGGCCTCTTACACTTGAACATCATTCCAGCATGTTTCTTTGCATTTACACTGAAGACTTGCACTTGTTTTGGGATATTTCTATTTTAATCATCGTTTGGGAGCCAAATGTTACGTAACTTTCAGGTGAATGGAGCAATATGAGCTGTTTGGGAGCCAAATGAGTTGGCTCCCAGGTGAATGGAGCCAGAGGAGCTGTTTGGGAGCCAAATGAGTTGGCTCTCTCAGGTGAACAGAAGAGAGGTGCCTAATGAGGAAAAGTTTCTGTTTAGTCACGCGGTCTTGGAGATCCACAAGTCTGACGTGAATTGTGCTGACTAGGCACTTAAACCACGACGCACGCACGGACACACACACACACACACACACACACACACACACACACACACACACACACACACACACTTACACTTACACTTACACACACACACAGATAACAGGAGAGCGTGTTACAGCAGTCCCCTAAACCAGAACACTTAATAGGTGATGCACTCAGAGTGGATTAGCACACAGCGTTGTCCCAAATCACTCCCTCTTTCGATCGGTGCCCCGGTTAAACATCTCCTAGATAGGGGATCATTTGGGACCGGGCCACTGGAACCACCCTGGGATATGTAAACACACACACACGCAATCTGACTTGAATCACACACTCTGACTTGCACACTGATGGCTATAGCAGAAGTTTTTCACTCCATTGTTTTGGGTGAGTGTGTTTTATCGCACACACACACTCTTCTCCCTCTCTCATCCTCATTTGCTCTCTCTCTCTCTCTCTCTCTCTCTCTCTCTTTCTCTCCATATTTCACCACAGCTGCCCTCGTTCCTCACCTTAAACTCAGCTGTTGTTTGAATGCTGCTGCCAACTCCATTATTTCAGAGAGGGGAAGGAGAGAGAGAAGAGGAGAGTGATTGGAGGAGAGAGGAGGAGGAGAGAGGAGGAGAGAGAGAGAGAGAGGGGAAGAGAGGAGGAGAGAGGAGGAGAGAGGAGGAGGAGAGAGGAAAGTATTACAAAGAGTTAATTGCAGTTCAAAGAGACAAGACAGGTTGAGACATAAAACAATAGAGAGAGTTAGGCGTGTTCACGCACGCACACAGACACGCACACGCACACAGACACAGACACAGACGCACACGCACACAGACACAGACACAGACGCACACAGATGCACACGCACACGCACGCAGACGCAGACGCACACGCACACACAGACACAGACACAGACACAGACGCACACGCACACAGACACGCACACAGACGCACACGCACACGCACACAGACGCACACGCACACAGACACAGACACGCACACGCACACAGACGCACACGCACACGCACACAGACACAGACACGCACACGCACACGCACACAGACACAGACACACAGTCAGTAAGTTCCAGGCTAACCGGCAGCGGTTGACAGACAGAGAGACAAATAGAGGATCAGACAACCACATGTGCAGTGACCCGGGGTCGTCTATACGTGGAGTGTGTTGCTCTTGGCTGTAGAAAGCAGATATAGAGAAACAGGCCAAACAGACATGGATATGAAACATTTATGTTTGTGGATAATAGCTGGCCTGTCAGTCTGAAGGTCTGTAAGAACAGGGCCTGTTTTAGTTCATCTCACATATCATATCTCCTTCACTCCTTCAATCTCTCTTCCACACTCACTCTCCCCCTCCCTCCCCCTCCCTCCCACTCCCCCTCCCTCCCTCCCTCCCCTCCCTCTGACCTCTCCCTCACTCTCCCTCCATGTCTTCTACACTCCCTCGTCATCTGCCTCCAACTCCTGTGCTTTCTTCGCCTCATCCTCTCCCCATCTTTGTCTCTCCGCCTTCGTCTCTCTGTTTTAGTCTTTTAGTCTTCGTCTCTCCGTCTCTTTGTCTCTTTTTATTGGCGTGTCTCCAACTTCGTCTCTGCTTCTCTGTCTCTCTACTTCCCAAACATCTTCTTACCCTTGACCATGTTATTTTACCCAAACTGTGAATGTCTTTCTCTCTATCCGTCATCACCTAGCATCAACATCTGGACACTCAGCAGTCTGTTCAGTTGCAGAATTTCTTGGTACGATAAACTTGACAGTTTCCCTAGAAACTGGTTTCCACGGCAGCAGACTCATCTTCACAGTCACTGTTCCCTGCCCAGTAACCCTCACCATCCACGGAAACCGAGAACGAACGACATTCCAAATCCAATGTGGACCCGGAAGTGAAGTACACAGGGACACTGTCCCAAAAACTGCTATTACTTGTTCCTATTGGTTACTACGTTCTACCACAGGGGATAAGATGCAGGTAGGGAAGAGGAAGACAAGGGGACAGTATTAAATGACCTGACATGAAAAAACATACACAAGCACACATACACACAAACATACCAACAGAAACACACACACACACGCGTAAACCCAGAGACACGTGTACACATGTGTCTGTGTCTCAAGAATGATTTGCACTCTTCAAAAGTCACACTTAAACATGGCACGCACGCACGCACGCACTCACTCACTCACTCACTCACACACACACACACACACACACACACACACACACACACACACACACACACACACACACACACACACACACACACACAGAACCCCTCATGACAGACCTCAGCCAGCCTGGGGCAACACATCTGGTGGAACAATTTGAGGGCACATGTTTGGGAGAAGATGGATCAGGTCACACACACACACACACACACTCACACACACATATACACACTCACACACTCACACACACACACTCACCACCCCCCACACACACACACCTAATAGCTCCAGGAGGGCAATACCCTTCATATCACTCTGACTGCCCTGCAGAGGAAAAGAAGAGGTGGATGAGAAGAGGAGGGAGAGAGAGAGAGAGAATAGAGGAGAGGAGGGTGGGAGATGGGGGGGGGGTGTATGGAGAGAGGAAAAAGTCCCCTAAGAAAACTTCTGCTGTTTTCACCAGTTTGGGGATATTTTCGTCCCGGTTAAATAGTTAAGTCAGATACACGTGCACACACACATACACGTGCACACACACACACACATACACGTGCACACACACACACACACATACAATATACACACACACACATACATGTGCACACACACACACACACACACACACATACACGTGCGCACACACACACACACATACACACATACACACACCCATAGGCACACCACAGAAACTTTCCACAGCGGCCCTCTTTATGTAACAGGACAGGAATCAGCTGACATTAACAACGACAACTTGAATGTGAGGACCTAAAAACAGCAGGCTCTCGGACACGCTGGTTCAGGGGCAACGCCGGACACATAACACAGTTCCGTAATAGCTGAAATAAAGCAACAACACACTCCCATTAGGTGACAAGATGACCCATATAATGAGTGCTCATTGTGCTGCAGTCTTACCGGGCAGAGAGATCGGTATCTGACAGTGAGGAGTACGATAACGGGAAACACGGAAACTGGGCCAGATTGGCGATAAACTCTGTTTGCGTGTACCTGACCGCCATTACATCATGGACATAAACAAACACACACACACACACACACACACACACAGACACACGGTGGTTTTAAGCGAGCAGGATATCCTGTTGTTGTCCATGGAATCACAAAGTATTCTGGCCCCGAACGCAACTTTCCATTCTAATGTCAAAGACACTTTTAAATCCCTTTTGTCTACTCAGTCCTCTGCTTTCTGTGGACCACGGAGGGCCAGGACGTCCCATCCAAAGAAAACAGAGAAGGTTTCCAAGACATACAGGTTGAGTATTCTGGGGAGAGAGGAATGGCTGGATGGAACGACAGTGTATTGCATGACAGAAAGAGAGAATATGCAGCATCTTATGATCGAGTATAAATAAATACACACAAGATGTGCAGCTGTTTTCCGTGCGGTGTGTGTGACCAGGCAAAGTTCGAAGTGGAAAGAGAAGGACCAGGTTTGTGTGTGTGTGTGTGACCAGGCAAAGTGCGAATTGGGAAAAGGACCAGGTTTAACCTCATCTCCTCTCTGCCCTTCTGTTCTGTGTGTGTGTGTGTGTGTGTGTGTGTGTGTGTGTGTGTGTGTGTGTGTGTGTGTGTGTGTGTGTGTGTGTGTCGACACTCGGCACACTCATCTGGTCCAACCTCCAGCTGTCCGTTTGAAATAAAGCTTCAGACAGTTCGGTTTAGCATACTGTCACCTACGTGTCCTGGTCAATATTAGGGCACTAGAAAGGGAGTAGCTCTTGTGTATTTAGGATATTATTTAAGGTTCATTTATTATAAATTATTTGATTAAGTTACTACGCTGCACATCTGGTTGAAGCTGCCCAGCTTTGGCAGAAGCTAGCCATCAAGGTAACTCCTAACATGACTCATTGTCCACACATCCTCTGTCAGTACATTTAACGGTAAAATACACTTGTTGTACTCTGGCACTGGGCTTTCCCACCTTTTCCATCGGGGGGACGACATTTTGTTGCAAACCAGACGCACCTCTCAAATTTAGCCAGGCCCATGGTTGCCTCGAAGCTCAGGGAAACACATTTTGGAGGGAGGCTGTGTTTTGTTTTTCCCTCGTTCAACACGTTGCACAAGGATACCGTCTCCTGGCGTCTCTCCCAAATGGCACACAATGTCAAAACTAGAGCCCTATTTCAGACCCGAGAGCATCAGCTTTGACAGGGAGTAAGGCTTCATTTGGGACACATGCCATGTAGTTCAGCACATTTAGGGGTGATGTCATCGGAATGAACGGCACTTCCTGAACCGTCCAATCGTCAACAAGCGTATTGTGCTAAGCAGTGAAACAGTGGAAGCAGAGAAGGCTAGGTTGGGCAGTTTGAGGTCTTGTTGCGTGTGTGTGTGTGTGTGTGTCTGCTCCCTAAAGAGAGACAGGCGAGGACAGGCAGTAGGATACAGCTGGGATAGGGGGGTAGATACGAAACACAAACAAACACAGGGAGACGGGAAGAATGGAAGCGCGATTGGTCAGGACTAGGAATCAGAAATAGTACAAGGTCAGCGAGTTGGTCTGAGGCAAAACAGTTATGTTATGACACAGCTCTCCTTGCAGAAGAATCACAGCCAGATTGGTGTGAATTTCCCATAATGCTTTGCACAAGGTTTTAGACAGTTTAATTTATGTTAAATGCAACATCAGTTTTATTACAAGCCGACTTTTCAGCGGAGTAGGTTGAAGCACCATAATGTTAATTGGATTCAGTCAGAAAGACTCAGAAGACAACACAATATTACAAAAAATATAAAACCGTCACGGCGGATGCTTTGTGAAAAAGTCCGATTTGTTCTGTCTCGGAACAGGCATCCCTTCGCAGTGGCGATATCATAGCCTATGAGGTCCAGCCGAGGCGTGATTATTGCTGGTTGAAAACTTAACCCAATACCTCGCCGGGACGACTTGCAATATAGTCGGCTCTGGCAATTTTTGAGGGTCTCGTCAGAGGCTATTATGTTCGGTGAAAATGAATAGAGTGTACCTAGCTTCACACTGGCCTGCATCTATATATCCACAAGACCTACCACACATTTCCTCACATTTCCTCACCTTCTGAACAATATGAATTTAGATTTTTTTCTTCTCTTGAACTTAACTCCTACAGGATCTGATTCAGGGAAACTGATCGTTTTTTCTTTTTTCAGCACAGACCTAAACTGGCTTGTCGTTTGGGATTACATACTCCAGGGTACGACAACTTGTTTATGTTTTTTTACACTCACATCTGTCACACCCTTTGCCCCTGTCCACCACACACACAAAAAGCCATACAAAATACCCTGGATGCTTTTTAGCCTATTCCGGCGGAGACGCCCATAAAATCCACACCCCCACCTTACCACACCCACCTTACTACCCCCTAGTTCTCTCACACCCCCAAATCTCTCTCTTTTCCAGTCTCTTACCCTTTTCTCTTCAAGAGACCTTCCAGTCATCACTAAAGTGCAATTTTTTTCAGATTGGGAACTAGCCCTACCTCTTGTCAACCTCTGATTGATGCGCCACACCTCTGCCAACCTGGACTTCGCCAACCTGGACAACCTGGCCAACCTTAGATGTGTGTGTGTGTGTGTGTGTCTAGCCAAAGTCGAGCCAGAGGGAGCCTATCCGTTCATCCGGGGAGATCAGTCCTTACCAAACAGATTCCGATAAATGCCAGATTCCCAGAGCATTAAAATATCCCATGCGCACCTGAGAGAGCTTTGGAGGTGGAGCTTGTGATCGTCAAACACACACACACACAAACACAAACACACACACGCAGTTATGTGAGACATTTGCAAGTACAGAGAGGTTCACCAAACCATCCCCAATAATACATCAGCAATACGGGATGGAGTTCGCCAACCTGGTGTCTAATATGCACACCTGAATCTAAGCTAATTGAAGTCATTACATCTGGGGTTGGAGAGGAAACCCACAGGACTCTAAATCTCCAAGAACAGGTCTGGGCAGCTCTGCTGTTGGTGGTCTGGACCCAAGATTTATAAATATATTACAAGAATGAAAATATGTTTTTTTAACACGCTAAACAGCAACGCCTTCATCATTTCAGCCTGACAGTTCATCTCCTGCTGATTTCGCATTTAAATTAGAGGATTAGTCTAATGTCTGTCGCTTAGGAAATTGCTAAAGAGTATTCCTCATGTTACTATGGTGACAGCCAGCCAATGATATTTTGGCACAGTAATCTCCCGTCAAAACATTCCACTTTGCCGAGTGAAATGATTTTGGGGGGTGCAGATTTAAATAAAAGTGGTGTTTACGTGCTGTATTAAAACAGACAGAAAACAGAACCACAGACAGGCAGAAACATACAGAACCACAGACAGGCAGAAACATACAGAACCACAGACAGGCAGAAACATACAGAACCACAGACAGGCAGAAACAAACAGAACCACAGACAGGCAGAAACATACAGAACCACAGACAGGCAGAAACAAACAGAACCACAGACAGGCAGAAACATACAGAACCACAGACAGGCAGAAACAAACAGAACCACAGACATACCCTTAGAGACAGACAATCAGAGAGATTACTGTTTAGATCAGATACTTTTGCTGTTCCTTCAGTGAGAAGGCACAGGTATGTTTGGAAAGAATTTGAGACGGAATGAGACAAAGGTGTTTTCACGATGACTCAGGGAGACAATACAATGACAGGAAATAATTATTCATAACGCAGAATTGTTACAATGATAAAGAGAAACGCTACGACGAGACAAAGAGGTGTTACGATTAGAAAAAAAATATGTCACGATTAGAAAAATATATGTCACGATTAGATAGGGAGCTATTACAACGAGACAGAGAACCGTTACAATGAGACAGATAAACGTTACGATGAGACAGGAGATGTCACGATCAGAAAGGGCAAAATAAACATAATAATGTTACAGTTAACACATGACAAACACGCTATATTTATATCGTATATCTTACCCTTGAAGTATCGGTCTGTATGTACAGCAGAACCATGTAGCCCCAACAAGGTGAACATAAGCCTACAGTATACAACTTATACGCTCCGTTTTCTTATTACACCACAACAATGCAATTAATAATAGTTCATATTTATGAACATTAGCGATCTCTGGAAAGTAACTATAAATCAGAACGATTCTATTGCATGACAACAATAAGATTTGGCTAATGGTTCGCTAACACAGCCGGACATCGTGCTCTTGTCCCGAAACGAGTTCACATCGTTTGCAGTTTTAACAAATAAATTATGTCCAGAAAAGAAGCAAAACCTGTATTTGACATAGGAGAGTATCTGTATCCTGGTTTAGCCACGGTCATGATTTAAGAGACCAGGACAGACTACTACAGATAACATTTCAAGTTCAAGGACAACAAATCGATGATGACAGAAAACGTCTTTATGGGACCATAAAAAGGGTAGAAAAAACAAGGTTATCATCAATCCATTAGTGGTTCTGATGCAACAATGATATTTAACTCTGGATGGCGTAGGGGGAGGGGCCGGAACACGTGACCCTGTGCTTGTATCTTAGCTGAATAAATAACATTATATATATATATACATATATATGTTGTGATAAACTGTGAGATGTAAGTCCTGAATCCTGATTGACTGATTGCCACAGAATATTGTCAGTGGGCACACAAACACGGACAAAAAAACAGCCATTGGTAATCTGGTAATGTTAGTGTGTGTGTAGGTGTGTGTGTGTGTGTGTCACATAGCCAGTGCAGTGGTAAAGCTTTCCTCACCATCTGGCCAAAACGAAATAAACACACACACACACACACACAGAGGATATTGTCATCATGCACCCGGGGATTAAGGGGTTCCATATTCCCGTCCCATTTCTGGGATGTGTTGCTGTGTAAAAACGGTCTGGGCCACCATGTGAGAGGATGACAGGGGGGTGGTTTGAAGATGGAAAGGGAGAGAGAGAGGGAGGGAGAGATAGAGGGAGAGAGATAGAGGGAGGGAGAGATGGAGGGAGGGAGGGATAGAGGGAGGGGGAGAGAGGGAGAGATGGAGGAATAGATGGACTGGGAAAGAAAGAATTGAAAAACATGTCAGTCAAAGAGTGGGTGAAGTTCCTGACAAGATCACAAACATTGACTTCATAATTGAACGCCTACGCATGTTTGAAAGACGTTATTCCCATAATGTGTTAATAAACCTTGTTTATCTACATTAACGCATAAGTCATGTAACTTGGTTCTCTCGCTACATTTACATTTGCATCTTTCAGTTTACATTTTTAGTCCCAAAGACATAGATGCGTACCCTATTTCGAACTTCTAGGACATTAAATGAATATCAAGGCCATCAATGATGAGGTAGGATCTGAATCTACTGTAACTTTTTCACTCATCCCTGCTGCGCCCATGCAAGACACCAGCTGATTTAACCGTAACACCGCGCAACAGCGCCCCTAGTGGTTTGTTCACAAGGTGAACATTGACGTTCTGGAGACTTGCACGACATCTAATTTCGAACGGGAACCAAGAAGGGTCTCCCTGGAAGCTCTGTGGAACGTAGAAATTACACATCTCAGCATCTCCATTGCGCCCCCGCGCTCACAAACAAGTTTCTCGTTGTCTTTCGTACATCCTGACACACACACACACATACATTCCTTCTAGAAGCAGGGGTCAGCAGTTGAGTGCTGTATTTCGTATTGTCTATTGTGGAGTGACAGTGTGTAATAATGTTCGTTTGGCAGGGAGAGAGCTGGTGTGTAGGAGTCAAGCAGGGGAAAGACTCAAGTATATTAAAACTCAAAGGGGGCACTCGGGGTGTGTGTGTGTGTGTGTGTGTGTGTGTCTGTCTGTCTGTCTGTGTGTGTGTTCCTGGATGGAATAATGGGGCAGAGGTCAGCGCCAGAGTTCAATGGGGGTCAAGACTCAGTGGGATAAGAGACACACACACACACACACACCCACACACTTTTCTCGACCGTCTCTGATCTTAATGACTGTTTAGGCTCACTTTCAAAACCATGACGACTGAAAAGCAGATTTGTGTATTGATCGTTGTTTGCATGCGTGTGACTATAGCACTGTTGGGGTCAGGGAAAGGTCGCCGTCATGAGGAGAATCAGGTATGTGAACAGGTACAACCTTAGAGTTAAGTCCCCCCAGACAACACTTGGTCCCATTCACCCACTTTCCTGTTAGAATAACTCCAAACCCAAGAGTTGAGTGGCCGGTCTTTCAGCGGAATTGTTGAGCAGTTTATCACAGTATGGGTTGGAATATCTGTTACCGTAATTCCTTAGGGTTTAGGTTGGGGTGCCAGTTACCCTAATAGAGAACATGAATAAACCCACACACACACTAACACACATAAGCACTAAACCCACACACACACTAACACACATAAGCACTAAACCCACACACACACTAACACACATAAGCGCTAAACCCCACACACACTAACACACATAAGCACTAAACCCACACACACACTAACACACATAAGCACTAAACCCCCACACACACTAACACACATAAGCACTAAACCCCCACACACACTAACACACATAAGCAATAAACCCACACACACACTAACACACATAAGCGCTAAACCCCCACACACACTAACACACATAAGCACTAAACCCACACACACACTAACACACATAAGCACTAAACCCCCACACACACTAACACACATAAGCAATAAACCCCCACACACACTAACACACATAAGCACTAAACCCCCACACACACTAACACACATAAGCACTAAACCCACACACACACTAACACACATAAGCACTAAACCCACACACACAATAACACACATAAGCACTAAACCCCCACACACACTAACACACATAAGCACTAAACACACACACACACACTAACACACTTAAGCACTAAAACACACACCCACACACTAACACACATACTTTATCACACACACACACAACCACAAACCCACACACACACTAACACACATACTTTATCACACACACACACACCCAACCACAAACCCACACACACACACTAACACACATACTTTATCACTCACACACCCAACCACAAAACCCACACACACACTAACACACATAATTTATCACTCACACACCCAACCACAAACCCACACACACACACTAACACACATACTTTATCACACACACACACACACCCAACCACAAACCCACACACACACTCACACACCCAAACACAAACCCACACACACACTAACACACATACTTTATCACACACACACCCAACCACAAACCCACACACACACTAACACACATACTTTATCACACACACAAACACAAAAACACATACACTAACATAGAGGCACTAACGGGCACACACAGACACACACACACCTAGCCTATTGCAATATCTAGGCCCAATGTTCACACATCGATTTCTGGAATAAATAATTCAGAGGACAAGAGCCTTCATCGCGTCTGAGGCTGACACACACACAGACAGACACACACACACAGACCTCCTGTCTAGTCTGCCACAATCAAAAGGTAGTGTGTCCTTGAGCTTTCCAACCAAACAATACAGTTTAAAGTCAATCAAATACTCATGTATTCTGTCTAATAAATAAAATGACACATTCCTTTACATTTCTGTCATATTTTGCACCATTCACCAAGATTTCCCTAAAAGCATTTACACATGTAAGATATTATCTGCAGACAGGCTGGCTAGCGACAGAGTCTGGTGACCACACATGCCCTATGGTCAGAGGGATTTAGGCCCGTGATTGGCTAACTGGCGGTGCACCGAAAATGGCGTTCTCCACGTGCATCCGCTAAACTGCACCTTTAAGCCGAAGACGATTTCAGGGCGATTCCCAAATGTGGCACCTTCGTGAGCTCAGTTGGACGTTCACACCTCTCTTGTGAAATCTCTGCCAGACCAACTGCCTCCATATTCAAAAACAAGGAGTTTGTGTGCTGGACAGATCTGAGTCACCTCACTCATCGAAGAAAAGTATCGCAGGCAAGTCAACCTCTACAGGGAACTTTTCCTCTAGAAATAACAGAATGAGGACAGGATGAAAGCCATAAGAGATTACTGGATGGTCTCTGTCTAATAAATAGAAAAAGCCAGACATATGATTGCTTAAAAATCTTCATTGACTGACTGGCTGACTGACTGGCGTCTCTTTGTGCCAAATCTCTTTTCTATATATGGGCTCCCATAATTGTGAACAGACCCGGGTATCTAGAGAATTCCACCCAATCAGCATATTCATTAGAATTCATTAATTTTCTCAATTGCCTTTTTTTTTTTACATTTGTCTCCTCTTCACTTTCTCTGCGGGTGTCAAAGATAATTCAGTCAGTGATCTGAATAACTGATTTGAGTGAAACACATGCACGCACGCGCACACACACACACACGCACGCACGTGCACACGCACACACACATGCACACACAGAAGCTGTCTTGTCAGCACCTCCTCTGTCTACATCTGATTGGACCCTACAGATGAGATCTTTCCACACATCAGTCTAGTGTTTTATCAGACTTTTCTACTCGTTCTTCATTCAAGTGTTTGTGTCAGGTTGTCCGGTCGTCATTTGAATTGACAACTGCCTGTCGACTGACTGTCAACTGACATACACGGTTAGATAAATAAAAATGTACGCATCAGAAAATTCTACAGAGCAGCTTCTTTATTATCATTGGTCAACGGCGTTCGGACTGTCGCCTCAGACACGGAGTCTGTACGTTGTCTTAGAGGGAAGATTGCAAAAGTGACATTTTGCTTTTTTATACTACATATGACATGGAAGGAGAGAAGACAGAGTGAAGTGACATAAAACCACCATAAATATCACCTCAAAAGTGGAAAGATCGAAAAACTGGTTGATCATTATTTGAGATATTACCAAAACTGCCATCCATCCACTTTATGTTAACAGACAAACGGATCACTGGCACCGGTTCCCCCGGAGGATTTTACAGTAGAACGTCAATAAAGTGTTGAGAGAAGAATCCCAAGCGAGAGCGGTGGATGACAGGATTTGTGCATTAGACGGGTTGACAACCACAGACCGGTCCGTCTGATCACTGGCCATGTTGACGATACGTGGTTACTGCTGGTTCACTGGCCAACCGTGACAGAGAAAGATGAAGAGAGCAGGAGGAAGGCCGGGGCAAAAGATATATAAAGGGAGATGGAGGGGGGAGAGAGGGAAAGTGGCCTCCTGAGATGTCTAGTGTCTGCTGCTAAGTCAGGGATGTGAAATAAGCTGATGTCACAGCATTGGTCAAAGCGCTCAGAATCGTGTCTGCACATCCAGTCGCTTACTCTCTGGATGCACGTCAGTATTGAACGTTTGCCCCCAGGGGGAAAGGTGAGAGAGGGGGTTGTTCCACGGCATGCCAAGGAGAAAGACCCGGATCAACAAGTACACTCTCAAGGAAACGAACGATCATATGAGGAAATAGACAATCATATGAGGAAACAGACGATCATATGAGGAAACAGACGATCATATGAGGAAACAGACGATCATATGAGGAAAACAGACGGTCATATGAGGAAACAGACGATCATATGAGGAAAACAGACGATCATATGAGGAAACAGACGATCATATGAGGAAACAGACGATCATATGAGGAAAACAGACAATCATATGAGGAAACAGACGATCATATGAGGAAACAGACGATCATATGAAGAAAACAGACGATCATATGAGGAAACAGACGATCATATGAGGAAACAGGCGATCATATGAGGAAACAAACGATCAAATGAGGAAACAGACGATCATATGAGGAAACAGACGATCATATGAGGAAACAGACGATCATATGAGGAAACAGACGATCATATGAGGAAACAGACGATCATATGAGGAAACAGACGATCATATGAGGAAACAGACGATCATATGAGGAAACAGACGATCATATGAGGAAACAGACGATCATATGAGGAAACAGACGATCATATGAGGAAACAAACGATCATATGAGGAAACAAACGATCATATGAGGAAACAGACGATCATATGAGGAAACAGACGATCATATGAGGAAACAGACGATCATATGAGGAAACAGACGATCATATGAGGAAACAGACGATCATATTGGATCATATGATGACCATTTGATCTGATCACAATGGAGTATGATGCTATGAAATCATACATTTGTTAGTCTAAACGGCTCATATTTACACTATTTGCTCTCCCTCCTTTTCTCTCTCTGTCTCCATCTTTCCGTCACTAAATTTCCCCTCGCTCTTGTTTTCTACACACGTTGCAATAACCTCTGTCACACACACACACACACCACTGGCTGAAAGACCTAATCTGTTGTTTGTTTACACGTGGCTGGATATTGTTTATAGTCGACAGCTTCACCTTTCCAGGAAGCCAAAAGTCTCCTGCAGTGGTGGAAAAATCCCTGGCAATATTCACTGTCAGCAGGTCAAACAGGGTTTGACATTTTTTCCCCCGTTCAGTGAAACCAGTAATTTCATTAATCATTGGTCAATTTCACTGTTCACTTCCAAAACAAATGGGAAACTAGAACCAGCTGGGGTAAACATCTGAACGAAACAAGTACGTTTGTCTTGTGAAGAGTCTTCACTGCTTCAAAAACTTGGTAACCGTGACCTTCAAAGGCCTTCATTTGTTCTAATCACCTTTTACTTCAAACACTCCTTCTGTCACCAAACACACATTCACACCAACCAACACACACACACAGCCAGCCATACAGACACAAACACACACACACGCTTAGCCACACAAACATACACAAGTCATTTTGTGGTTGTCCTCTGGCATACACTCAAACACACACACCCTCCCTACCCTAATTGCGATTCATACCCAAGCCTGGTCTCACACACACACACACACAGACAGACAGACACACACACACACACACACACACAAACACATACTCATCGCCCTGTCAGATTGTGGGACCGTGACAGGGTAGAAAGGAGAAGAGGAGACAGTTCTGGTAAAATAAACACACACAGACGCACCACACACACACACACACACACACACACACACACACACACACTCTAACTCTAATTACATAATTATTCTGGTTTCTGGCCCCTGGCATCAATCTGGGGAAACCCCTAGTATTCATCCAGTGACCAAGCAAGGGAGGGACACAAACACAAGAACACACACAAACAGACACACACACACACACACAGAGACAAACACACAAAGAGAACACACAGAGAGACACACACACAAACAGACACACACAGAGAGACACACACACAAACAGACACACACACAAACAGACACACACAGAGACACACACACACAAAGAGAACACACAGAGAGACACACACACACACACACAGAGAGACACACACACACAAAGAGAGACACACACAGAGACACACACACAAAGAGAGACACACACACAAATATACATTCCATTCTTGTGAGGTCTCCGGTTCCATAACCTTGACCTTAACTTAACGTTTAGTACATTAACCTAAAAGTAACACCTAAACTTAACCTAGCCCTAATGTTAAACCACAATCCTAAACCAAACCATGTCCTAATGCTTAAACCGAATGTTAAACCTCAAAGTAAACTAAATCCTAAACTTAACTTATCCCTAATGTTAAACAAACTCACAGTAAACATAAACGTAACCTTGCCATAACACCAACTCTGACAAACAGACTTATTCACTCATTCACTTTACACCATTAAGGAATACAATTCTGTTTAAAACAACAGTGCTGTGTCATCAACTATGCACTTTCCCTCGACACTTTCTTTCCTCTCTTTCTATCTCTCTCTTTATGGTAAGTCTGCATGTGTTTTGTGTGTTGTGTTGTGGGGGTGCACACGTGTGGCAGTGTGTGTGTGTGTGTGTGTGTCTCTGAATTCACCTTGGCAGTGCTGTGAGCCTGATGACTCAGACAAAGAGAAAGCCACAGAGAGAAAAATGGACTGCGACTGGCAGAATGAGAGAAACACACTGACCGGCAGAGAGACAGAGACATAAAGATAAACACACAGGCAGACACACAGTCAGACACACACACACACACACACACACACAGACACACATACACAGTCAGACACACACACAGTCAGACACACATCAAGACAGTATGACACACATCAAGACAGTATGACACACACCAAGACAGTATGACACACACACACACTCCAGTCCAGATGAGCGGGGCCCACAGCCAGGCAATTTCCCTGTGTCCCAAGCAGAGTGCTGACACAGCAGCAACAGCCTCCAGCCAGACAACATACAGATAAGAAACATGGGGGGGCAGAGACAGACAGAGAGAGACACAGAGAGACAGAGAGAGACAGAGAGAGAGAGACAGAGAGAGAGAGACAGAGAGAGTGAGAGAGAGGGAGAGAGAGTGAGACAGAGAGAGAGTGAGAGAGACAGAGAGAGTGAGAGAGACAGAGAGAGAGAGTGTGAGGGAATAGGGGGTAGAGGGCTGTAGGAGTAGAAGGCTGTAGAAGTAGAGGGCTGTAGGGGTAGAGGGCTGTAGGAGTAGAGGGCTGTAGGAGTAGAGGGCTGTAGGAGTAGAGGATTAGAGAATTAACCAGACATGGCCGGCTGTCTCAGATGGACCAGCCCGGCGCTGAAGGTCCAGTCTTGTGCCGATCAAATGATTCATGTTCTGGTTGTTCAGCTCAGAGTGAGATTGATGCATCTTGCTACTCCCCAACCCATGTCACCCTCGTCCAATCTTTCTTCCTTACGCCCAGTATGACAAAACATTTGCCTACGCATGGGGAAAGTACACATGTATGGAGATATGCACACACAAACACGCATACACAAACACGCACACACAAACATGCACACACACACACACACACAAACACACGCACATACACACACACAAACACGCATACACACACACGCACATACACAAACACGCGCACAACAGCACTTTGATCAGAACCAGCTTGTATCTCATCAACCCTTGTCATACTCTCATAAAACTCCCTCTATTCAACTTGATGTTCCCTTAATTGAATTAACCGCTCGTGTTATTTGCATTTCTCTGCAGCCGAGTAAAGCACTTCGTTAGGGTCATCTGGCTAAGTAACCCTTGTTAAGACACTCATATGCAAATGAGATATGCAAATCTATACTAAATTGAGCACTATTTAATTTGGCCTCCCGACATTCCTAAGAGTCACGGAGAACGTTATGCAAATCGTATGCAAATGCACATGACTGTCCGTGTTTCTATTGGCTTAATTACGTGTATTTGCCTATGTGGGTTGGGCTAACTTTTGTCAAGGCAAATATTTGTTCTGCTGTTTCTAGGTGGAACTGAGAGCATGTGGTGGGAACATGTGGTTTCAGGTGGGACAGAGTTCAGACGAGATCGCAGCGCTGGCAGTCCTGGCAACGAGACTGGGACATAAAACGGGGTCAGTGTGACTAGGGAAAAACCGAGGAGGAAAAAGTCGAAATTTAACAGGATACGCATGCAGAAAAAAGAAAGTGTTTGTGAGTGAACGAATGGGGACCTGGAAGCGCGTCATGACAACAGAACCGATCCATGTAGAGTCCTGATGTCACTGTATGGGCGACCTGTAAGAGACAGTGGCCTCAAGTCCCCGCCCCCTAATCCATAATGATTGGTCTAAACTGTGCATTGATTGGTCTAAACTGTGCATTGATTGGTCTAAACAGTGCATTGATTGGTCTAAACCGTGCATTGGGCCATCAGGGGCTCCTTGCACATTAAGCTAACTTTAATACAATCTGCATGTTTTGCTCCCTAGTTCCCCGTCCGAACTGGACCTTGGGACACTGGAAGAAGGTCGTCTGATCCGATGAGTCCCGTTGTCATTAACATCACGTGGACGACCGTGCCGTTTGCCCGAGGGGAAGTGATGTCACCAGGACGCACTGATGTGAGACAACAAGCCGGGGGAGGGCGTGTGATGTTCTGGGCAGTGTTCTGCTGGAGGACCCCGGGTCCGGTATCCACGTGGACGTTAATTTGACACGTGCCACCTGCCTAAACATAGATCCACCACCAGACACCCCGTCATTGCATTTATAGTAGCTGGTGGTCTCCTTCCGCAGGGAGAGGACCAACAGCATATCAGGCTGGTGGTCATATTGTTTCGACTCATCAGTGTATAATGGATGAACCAATAACAAACGGGGTGTCTGGGTGGGGGCACAATCAGTGGGGCAACACTGGCCCCTATGGCCATGCGGAGGTACTGCACTTAAGGCCGGATTACATCATCGGGTTAGCCGAGTCAGGCTGTTACCATTCAGACAAAGACAGCAGGAGGAAGGTATAGAGGACAGGGGGAGGTGGTGGAACAAGAGTGAAGATGAGACAGGGGGAGGTGGTGGAACAAGAGTGAAGATGAGACAGGGGTGGTGGGAGAAGTGGAGGGACAGAGACTCATTGCTCAGTGTGTCTTGGACAGCTTGTGGTTATATCTTTGGATGGGCATTTTTCCTCTAGTTTAGCCTGGTGATATTAAGGTCCGGTGATGTAGGCTGAACTAAGGAGACGCTGTCCAAGATGCCTGCCGAGTGTCAAGTGAAAATTATAGGACATACTCTGATGCTTAGGAATGGTTGTCAGCAGTTACTGATATTGTATAACGCTATTTAAAGAACAAAATTGAAACCAAGTTTTAATGGAAATGAGCACACAAGGACAACTACACGATCACACTCGCAGGGCACTGGCTCTAACAAAATAAAACCCGGATGAAGTCATTAAATGGACTAACCAAAACACCACAACAATAAGAGCAGGACACGGTATCATACATTAACACGCGCTTAATTGGTCCGCACGCAATACCGTATACACCAGAGGCAGCTGATTACAGTCTGCAGGTAATATGTGTGTGCACACTGCCCTCTGGTGGCTCAGGTTAATATGGTGTCATAAGGAGATTGGATTGTTACCTGTGGGGTCCATTGGGCACTGTCCTCACCCATGTCATAGATGATAATTGTGTACTCCCTCCTCCTAATCTCCTCAAAAAATCCTCCCTACATGTGCTGGATATTGGTCTCTGCAGACACCCAAAACGCTCAACTCTATAAACGACGTACGCTAGAACACCAGTACAAAACCTCCACCAAACTCACGGCGCCAGAAGGTGTTCTGGTTAAGCCTCAGCCACGAGTCTGCCGAATTATAGTCACGTTGGTTATGGCGTGAGCTCCAACTTGCCGAAGGCACAATGGCCTTACGATTGCCTTTGACGTATGTTACAAGCGAAACTACACCCCACAGCACATCAGGGAGAAGCAGAAACAAAAGTTGAATCATTTTATTATAAACACTGTTGTATACTTTCCTCATACACACAAGAATTACAAAAAAAGTTACCGGAACAGAGGACGAGTGAAACATCGGCGTTCCCGATATTCCTACTGCAACAATCGACCCCACCTTCACAGAGGGGCCCCAAATACAAAAATAGCGCACAATTTGTGCCGCATCCAAAGTTCAGGGAAGCAGCACGGACGTACCCACCGCTTCATGGAGAAGACGCACAGACATCAACGAAGAATCTCTGTGGCATTATTGCAGTTCGGGTTAAGGTTTGCTAAAACAGGGTGGGTGACGGCGATGCGAGACAGAGACCTGATGTCTGATGACATTTCAGTCACAGAGCACACATCACCCCTTCTGACATGTAAAGGACCAAAATGGTGACAAAGGGTTAACGGAACAGAAGCATTTGTACCCAGATTTATAAAAAAGACAGAAAAGTGAAGCCAATAAAATGTAGCCCAGCTTCTGAGCTAAATTCCCTTCCTGAAGCCACGGCACAAAGAAGTGCACCGCTATTCCACCATCGCCCACAATGGTTAATACATCATTAACATCCTGGAGCAAAATTATTAGAAGTTCATTTTATAAACTTGAACATAAGAATTCAAACGTCAAATTTTGGTTTATGAACGACGTCAATGAATAAGTGAAGCATTTATAAACAATTAGTGACAGAAAATACATTTTATGGGCAGAACATTAAGCATAATTCCCATGACAAAGCACTAAACGCTGATAATCTCTGTGCTTAAGATAATTCTACTAGTCATTATAACATTTAGTGAGAAGGAATTAGCATAAAAGCAAATACGACTAACCCAGTTGTTGACACCGAACACAATTAAAACGTCTTCATGAGTCGTAAGCGACAATATTTAATATTACAATAGAATTAACTATTGAAACATCATCTACGGTCTAGACAGCGAAATATTAGGATAATTTAAGGCTACGGCCAGTTTTACAGATACAGATCTAGGATCGACCACCACCACAACCCTAACCTCAACCAATCGTTAAAGGGAATGAATAACTGATCCCAGATCAGCCTTGACAGGGCGATTACACCCAGTCCTGTTATGACAGGATAAGAGTGGGAATTGTAAAAAACATAGTTGACTTCACCTTCACCTCATCTTTAGCGTCTGATAAAGCCAAACATCTGACTTCAGGTAACTCCACCTCTCATCAAACCAAAACCTGCTCTATAGAACAGAGAAATCAGGTGACCTACAACCTAAGGGGCGGAGTCAAATGCCGTACCTCAAAATGGCTTCCTTGTCATTTTACTGTAAGCAGCAATACAGTACGTCCAACCAGGAAACTTACGCACCCGAAAAACACTTTCCAAACCGCACGAACGGCTCGAAAATTTAACGCAGCGTGTGATGTTCGGACAGGACTAGGGGCCCACAACCCCCAAACACCCTGGTCCAGAGAGGGCCCCCAGAAATCAAAGTGCCACAATGAAAGCTGAGCTCTTCTGGAAAACCTACATTTCAGCGCACAGACAGTGAAGCTGAAACAAGTACATATTTGAAAATAAGTGGTTAGTTGTTCGGCTCTACAAGACAATAATATAAACGTATTCATACGCACACGATTACATGGCCATAGTAATCAAAGGGTGGTTTATGCATTTCATTTTAATTACTACGGGTATTGAGTGAAATGAGGGGAGGGGGGGTTACGAACGTACAAATCAAAATATATATTTTACAGAAAATAAAAAAATCATAAAATTCCTAAATTTAAGCAACAAAATTAAAAATCATCAGGAACCCTGAGAAAATACTAAACGTCCTGTTTATTAATTAGCTAGCGGCGTGCTTATCCATCATCGGTTGGCTGATACATGAGCTTGCCTAATGCAACCACGGGGGGTCTGTGTGTGAGTAACGAGCCCACGTATCACCAAAAACCATCTGAGGTACAAGCCTCACCCCTGGGTACCACATCTGAGACAACCAGACACAGGACAAACAGGTGACCTCTAAAACAGAGGGGAAGCAACCAGAGGCGCACACACACACACACACACCTTTGTAGGAGTCCCAAACAACCACCAATAGGCCTAATATATATCATAATGGGGGGCGTTTGAGACTCTTCCAAAGGTCACCACCCACTAGTTGCCTGGTGATAAAACGTTAGCAGTGTGTGAACAGGCTGGAGGTAGGCTGAGGGTTCTCGCAGAGCCTCGACACCCAGGTAGGTGAGGTCATGTTGAGTACCAGGGCCCAATCGGGTCCAGAACATCACGGTTAAAAACCCGGTTCAGATTCGTGGGGTTTGACCGCGCCGACCACTAGGATGTAGCTTCACCCAAACAACCCAGTTGAGTTAAAGGGTGTGGCCTAGAGTTGGCCAATCGGCTGCAGAACTCACCGCAGACCGTCTGAACGGAAACCGCAGCCCATACTCTGTAACAAACCGTTCCCGTTTGCTCTGATCCACAACCAACATTCCACACCAGGACGACTACCACTGTGAAGCCAGAAACAGGGTCAGAGCTCAGGGATCCAATGCAAGGTCTTTATTTGTGCAGTCCGGGTCCAGTCCGAGAGCTCAGGGGAAAGAATGCCTAGCCCCAAAATGGATGTCGAGCGGCCGGCTTACGAGGCACATCGGCCTGCTGACCGGCATACTGTGGAATTAAACACAACAGCCACCATTCTGTCCAGATCCAAAATGGCGCCAGTAAAAAGCCCTAAGCGAGTGTCCACGCGCCTCAGTTACACAGCAGCGCGTCCAGCCCACCCAGCCGGTCCAGGTCGTAGGAGAACAGGTCGCTGATCCCTTCGTTCTCCGTTAGACTCAGGAGGTAGTCGTCCTCCTCCATGGTGAGGGGGAGGGAGGGGGAGAGGGCTACGAAGGACTCCTGTTCCGCAGCGTCCTCGTGCGGGAGGAGGGACGTGAGGGAGGAGGGTAGAGGAGAGACCGGGGTCACCGTCACCGCTGAGCATGCTGGGAGCCTGGACAGGGCGTGGGAGAAACCATTACGATTGCTACCGTCTGGAGAGAGGAGAGTGAGAGGAGAGAGAGAGGGGAGAGAGAGAGGGGAGAGAGAGGAGAGAGAGAGGAGAGAGAGAGGGGGTGAGAGAAAGAAAGAGGGAGACTTTAAAGGAGTAGTTCACCAAAAAACAACCCACCAAGGTTTCAGGTTGCAAGGTGAGGCTCACCTTGTGACACCTTAAGGAAGGAGGACGAGGAGTTCCCGTTGACCGAGGCCGAAGGACCGGTAGCACTCCGAGAAGGGCCACTGTCCGTCTGCAAAGATGACTGGGCCTGGTCCTCGGAGCAGAGGAACACCTCTATTGGACCCTGGGTACTGCTCAGGTGAATCTGAAAATGCTGACGGACAAAACATCAATCAATCAATGACCTCATCCTGCACCCGTACAGATGCCTCCATTGGTCCCCCGGGAGCCCACGTTTACCTCGTCGGGGTCCGGGACCTCCAGCTTGGTTTCCGCGGGCGCTTTGACCACGATGACGGTCTGATCTGTCAGGCTGGGGATCTTCTTCACGTCTTCATACGAGATGTACGCAAATGTACCACGGGATTAAGGGAAAGCTGGGGTGTTAAAGTGTTGATGAACATCAGGAAGACAGTTCAACCGGGCACACACAAGCGGCCGGACACACACACACACAACCGGACACACACACGGCGGTTCAGTAAGGATATCTCCGTGATTGCATGTCCATGGTCATCTGTTGGACCATGTGAGAACTGGTGTGTATGAGTTCGTCCAGCCGCTTCTCCTCCAGGGTCAACTCCAACAGTTCATTACCCAGAGAACCCAGCGTATGAGTAATGGCCTCGCCCTCAGGTGACAGACTACAGCCTCTATACACACACACACACACACACACACACACACACACACACACACAGGTTATTCCTGTATACGGTTTACGGCAGGCAAACAATCTATGGTGGGCAAGGTGTTTCGTGCCCCGTCCCAGTAGACAACAGGAACACAGACACACAAGGTGTCCACTAGTGTAAAAGGTCTGGGACGAGGAAGCGGATCTGAGACACATACTCAGACAGTGGTTCCTAACCCCATTCAGTTAGTCTACTACCAACCTGTGAGTACCCCTGATATTAATTTCACTGGTACGCCTATGGTGTCATGGGAGTTAAGACCCCCCAGTGGAGAGGTCAAGTACCCCCAGAACCCATAATTGGGAACCACTGAACTAGGATAGGAAAGCCCTGACACCACCTTAACGCTAGAGGCACCAAGGTGGGAGTGGAACCTAGAACCCCGTGTCCCCATCTAATGACCGAGCTACGCCAGAACAGTCAGCCCGGTGTAATGGTACCACTGATAACTCACAGCCACTCTATGTTGTTCTTGACCTTCTTCTTGATCAGGTGAACGCCCTCCAGAACGTTGGTGATGTCATAGAGACGTCTCTTCTGGACCCCGAGTGTCTCCGCTGCCAGGTTGAGGTCCACCACACCATCACTGGACTGGGCCAGGAGCTGGAGGAACTTCCGGGTCAGCAGACTCAGAGACGTGTCATAACGGGTCTTCTCGACCTTGGGTTCTGAGAGAGACGTTCTCGTTAACACAAAGAGACCAACGCAACCGTTTGTGACGTTACTCCTCCACAGACAACCTAGCGCGGCTAGACAGTCGACGTACTTTTAAATAGACAACACTTCACAGCCCATTCCATAAGCAGAGCTAAACTACAGTTCAAACACAAGGGGTCACATGGACATGTCAGCATTTCACTGAAAACTCATGAAATTAACTTTGATACGAAACCTCGCAAAATTAACAGTAAATACAGTGATTGTCAATATTAGAAACAATGATGGGCTTTCGTCAATAACAATATAATAAAAATTAAATTTGAAGCAATTAGACTCGCCTTTCTATGGAATTCTAGTTCTCAATTTGTTGAGGAAACCTGAAAATAGTCCTTTTCACACATTTGTACAAATCTCCCACTAAACTACCCCCAGACCATCACACTGCCTCCACCATGCTTGGCGTCATACACTCCTCCAGCATCTTTTCATTTAATCTGCGTCCCAAAAATTATTTGCTTTACGATCCGAACACCACAAGTATTGATTTGTCTGTTGCAAATAGATTTGACAGACTAGAGAGAGACTGGCGACAGCTGGTGGGGCACTACAAGACTTATCTGAAAAGTTAACAGGATACTGACAAACAACACACCACAACTCAAATCAAGGGTTCTACAAGCAACAAAACCACCAAACTGAACGTTTAAAACAGTGTCAATAACCGAAAGGAACCAATAAACAAACAAAAAGAGCACATTAAAGGCAGAGGGACGTCGTCCACTTCAGAGGCACATCCCGTGGAGTCTCACCTTTCTCTTCACAGAGGGCGTGTCGGGCAGATCTCTTCGCATTCGGCGGTCTCACCGTATCACTGGTGTAAAGGTGGTCACTCTCCTCCAACGCCAAGCGACGCTTTGCCTGACAGACAAACAGCATCAGAAGGCAGTTTACCACTCCACCCACGTGTAGGTTCAAGCAGAACACTTCCTATGTGTCAATACAAACACATGACCACTGAAGCAGAGAGGTGGTACGTGGTGTGTCAGTCAGGCTGACGGACAGTGCAGAAAAGTCACGTCACAACGTTTATATTGTGGTGAGACTTAAGCTGAGCAGTGTCAGTAAAACACAGCTCAAATGCACACCACATCTGCAAGACGCTTCACCGACAGTAGTACAGAGACGGACCCAGACACGAAACGGTGAAGAGAGAAAAATCTAACGAAGCAACCACAAAGGTTGTTAAAAGAGCAGTGCGTTCTTGTGCAAGACCAATAGAAACAAAAATAAGTGGAAAGAAAGAAACCCGAATACATAGCTTACACTGAAAAGAAAAGGCCTGGTTTTAAACCAGAAACAAACCCAGGAACTGTGGAGATTCCAGTGATGAGCCAGTCTTCTGTCCAGTACCAAACTACATGCATTCCCCCGCTACTGGAAGTGGGATAAATACATCAGCTCCCCAGAACTGGCCCAGTTAAACCAGTGACGTGCATTTCAACACTTGTTACGAATATTTATGTATTACTAAGATTTATTAATATAGAACCTCTATAAACTCCTTATTGAATCAAAACACTGCACACACAAGGTCTCGTTGGGTTTGTTTATTGAGAGCTCTGACCACACAGGACTTAAGGCCTCATTAGGCTTCTGCGTCAACTTCCCGGCGTAGCTACGCCGTCGCTCCTACGGCGTTGTGGCCGTTTTATGGTTCTGCGTCGGGTTGCATTTCACTGCCAGATGTATAATCTGACCAATCACAGCCCAGGTGGTCTGCGTCACCTCGACACGTAGTTACAATTTTTTGTAGGTGCACGTCGAGCTACGGCGTAGGGATCGGAGAGGGGTTCGCGTCGACGCAGAGGGGTCTGCGAGGGTACACCGTCGATTCGACGCAGAAGCATAAAACAGGCTTTACAGTGAGCTTATAACACTTAAAAAAGCCCGCCCCCTAGTACCCACAATGCACTTCCAGCACTTCAGAATAAAAGTCCCTATGTATACAGTACATCACAAGCAGTTAGGCCTTTATTAAGCACATTGTAATGGTCATTTATTATAGCAATCCTCAATAACTCTATATGCCCCGAATCATAACTGATGAGTGAAAACGGAGCCTGAGTGGCGAAAGCATTTGCTTGAATCCGATTGGACAGCCCATTTCAACAACAGCATCGACTGCCTGTGTGCAGATCCCCTCTCGGGTTAGTGAACGAAATATAAGAAGGCCAATAAGGTCAACGTCACCATGACCTTTGAGGAGGTCTCCATGCCAACTCGGGCTGTTTGTAAAATGCTGGGCAAAAACGAAGCACACTAACTTCTCACTGCACA
Source organism: Dallia pectoralis (assembly GCA_029465975.1). Classification (NCBI taxonomy): domain Eukaryota; kingdom Metazoa; phylum Chordata; class Actinopteri; order Esociformes; family Umbridae; genus Dallia; species Dallia pectoralis. Next base: position 10,595,388 of record CM055753.1, read on the forward strand.
TCGAAACCCGGCAAGTGTGAAAGAGAGTACGCAGATGTTCCCCCTAAATGTGACACCAAGTGACCAGGTGCAGCAAACCAGTGGGTGAGGTCAGTCCAAACCCAACACAGCCCCATCAGAGACAGTTAAAACGTGTTGTCATATTCACCTCCGGACGAGAAAGGCTGTTAGATCTAAGGAGTCTACTGGTGATATCACCACTCCCGTCGCTCGCAGACGCCGGGTCCTTCACATGGCAGATACATTGGGTGTTATGAGCATTGCACAAGTCACTTGTGAATGAGTTGTGGGTCAGTGTGGCTTGGTTCACGTCTGGGAACTCACTTCACACACTTGACCAATTACTCTGATGTGCGACAGACAATAATGCACATATGAACTCAACAGCTCTGACGTGCATTCGTCCACACGCAACAAGAACAAACAACAACAACAAACAAACAAACCTGCAGATGCCAGAGCTTCCCTATGGTATGACTCCATGTTGGCTAGGCACAATGTGTCCCTGCTAGCTGGCTTAAAGGGTTGTGTTAAGCTGCATGCGTGTGCACGACTGGACAGACACGAGACGCATGAAATGCACTGAACACGTCACAACAAACTGACCAGATGTAAACAAATACGTTTTGACGCACATCGGCGCCCTTTAGGAAAGCATTACAAACCAGAGGGGGAACGGGCAGGTCAGGAGATCCGACCCCCACTCGGTAAAGTCCTGGGAATAGATCCACCCCATCCCCCTCCCAGCATAGTTTAGGGCCTAGCTCCTGTCTGTACTAAAGAATAACTTACTTAGATGAGCCAAGTCGTTTCCAACATAGCCCCCTGAATACTGGACGTTTTCGGATGCATTTTACTTGAGTCCCTGATGTCTTTCTGCACATATTACCCATGCAGGTAAACTTTCGACATGTTAAACGAGGTTGAGGCCAAATGTAGTTTAAAGTAGTCGGCTGGTTGCTTTTAACACAGTTGATTGTGTTAACTTGGGCAGCTAATTAGGCCAGTTAGCCCAGTAGGGCTCCTACGTGAACCTGCTTCTATGCAAATACAAAAGGAATAAAGTTGCAAATTGTGCATAATAAATGCATACACGGAACCAGTCAACGTGCATTGCTATTTAACACGTAATCCAAGACTTCCCCACATGCAAATTGTTTCCCAGACTCCTGGGAACTACTAGTGAATGTTAGCAACAACACAAATATTAGCTTACTGGGCTACTATACTGGTCTGGGAAGTGGAAACTACACAGGAAGCTAGTTATTATACACGGAGAGTTTAGCTAGGAAAAGTGACCCGCTGGCCTTCACTATAGTATTAACATACCGTGGCAAAATATATCAATATAACAAGATAACTAGAACAACAGATCATTAAGACATGTTAATTAGTTACCGGAGGTCTCCCGAGGGATGGTTGCAGTCTTGCCGTGTTTGCAGACACCCCGATGGGTGTCGTGTATAGTTGATTCCCGGTGGTCGAGTCTGCATCCCCGACACGGTTAGTCGTCGACTTCACCACCACAGACGGGGGCTTAATGATCTTATAATATGCAGTATTACTGAACCGAGTCACGGCCGTGTGTTTGTTGTCCACGAAGGAGACTTTCTCCGGGACCGTAGCTCCCCCCTTCCTCATCGTCAGGATCCGAGTGCTCCCTTTTGTCCCTCGGGTACTTCGTTGCAGTTTTTCTCCAGATCCGCTTCAGTTCGACGGGAAATAATCACGGATATATTTAGACTGGTGTGTTAGCTATCGATTTGTTGAAACGGGTTCACCGATGCGTTTTCGAAACGTGAAGATGCAACGGATTTGATTTGGTTACGAGCTCCGTTCGGGCTGCTTGAAAAATGGCTTCAGGAAGCTGACAATGAATGAGGGGATGCAGTTTACGCGCGCAGGGCCCTCCCGCGAAACTCGGATTTCCCGGGAATTTTTCAAACGAGATTTGCATATGAAATGCTATTGGTCAGCCACCAGCCATACGTGATTACGAAAGCGTGTGTGGCCAATAGGCGAGGATTTCCGACACACGAAGCCATCCGGTTTACTTTGCTGACTCGGTAGCCACGTGATTCCAATAAATGTTAAAAAATGTACATTTCAAAATAATTTAGACGTGTGTCACAGAATACCATTTCCCCCAAACGGCTGTGTGTTAATAATATTATGAATTCGTTCATTGTTCATGCAGGTTTTCATCTGACATTGACTATTACCCAATTTGAAATGAATTGATATCACATTGTTACATTTAAAAAAAAAAATCTATTTCAATCGAGCAAATACAAGACATAATTGACCACACAATAAAAACGATATACAATGGATTTTTATGTAAAATAAAACAAAAAACAGAAGTCTTTACAGAACAGCAAAGCGACACCATAATGAACAATAATCTTTCATGACTTTGTTTATTCATAAACGCTTTATACCCACACAGCTGTCAACTTCTATGTTCTGTCATTTAGGAAAGGCACCGGGGATTAGGATTTTAACTGGCCAGTTCACAACACCATTGTAAAAACAGACTAACACAGACAGCTAGTACTGTGAGAAACTGGAGGCGAAGGCGTCCACCACTTTCCTTTAATTAACTGGATGGTACTTCACCTTCATTGGCTGACAGCTCCAGTTTATTTGCTTCTATCGTCAGATGAGATTGGTTAATTATTCATTGTGAACCTGAATACAGGAACGTTCCCCTTCAACACTCACAGACAAGATAATGGCAAATATACTGACTTGAGGTGTGTGTAGCCAGCTCAATCATCATCATCAAATTTAATCTTCTTCCCCTGGAAAGCTACCATCTGTGTCAGCTGTTCCTTTCTCTTCCTACTGGCCTCCCAGGACGGGTGCAATGCCTGCTCTGTGGCCTGATGCGAAGAAAAGGAAGAGTGCCCCCTTCCTCTGCCTCTCCCAGGACCCTTGTCTTGTGATACACGACCTCGAGACGAGCCGTCTTTACCCCCTCTGCCCCTGTCCCCTTCCAACCTAGTCCCATTGCCTCCACCTCTACCCCGTCCCCTGCCTTTTTTGGACCCGGACAGACTGGAGCAGAAGACAGATGTGAAGTTGGCCTTGGAGTTCCTGTCTAGCCTGTCTTCCAATTGGTCCTGTTCTGTCTGGTGTGGTTTTAAACTGTCCAGCGGTTGCAGCAGTGGGTTTTCCCCCATCACAAAGCCTGTACCATCCCCACCTCCAGGTGGCGCTGCAGCCTTGGCCCTAGTTTTTTTCTTGAGCTTAGTGACTTTGCCAAGGAAGAAGTCATCGCTGTCGCTTTCCTCTGAGTGTGAGGACTGCTTCTGGAAGCGCTCCTCTGTGCTGTCATCAAAATACTCCTTGTCATCACTGCTATCGTCTGAGGACTCCAAGTCACTCTCTACACCATCATTATCTTCCTCTTGTCCCTCCTCCTTGTTTCTAAGATCTTTCCTTTGGGATTTAGAATCTGTGCGATTTTGAGTCTTTTGAGGTGCCGGCGTTCCCCCAGGGATCTCTTGCGTTGATGGTACTGGTTTCTGTGCTGGGAGCTTCGTGGGTTGCTCAGATTCCATTTTCTTCAGGGGTGCAATCTGAGGAGCCTCTATCACGAAAGGCGTTACATTGTCTATCAAAGCCTTCAGGGTCTCTGACATCTCTGAGTGAGGAGAAGACGCAACCTTCTCGATGGAGGATTCTGTGTTCTCCGGGGGAGATTCTGTGTTCTCCGGGGGAGATTCTGTGTTCTCCGGGGGAGATTCTGTGTTCTCCGGGGGAGATTCTGTGTTCTCCGGGGGAGATTCTGTGTTCTCCGGGGGAGATTCTGTGTTCTCTGGGGAGATTCTGTGTTCTCAATGCAGGATATTTCTCTGATAACAGTCTTATTAACAGGAATTCCAGCTGGTATATAAGGCATTACACTCTTGCTCTTCACAACCATTCCACATTCCTCCTCATCATCATTCTCTCCTTTACTTTCTTCCACCTCTTTGCTTTCACCCACCACTTCTTTTGTATCACCAAGCCGTGGCAGTGCTTTTACCTGTATCTCCGTTTTACCAGCAACCTCATTTTCTCCTTTCACTACCGCCATCCTGTCATCCTTAAATGCTTTGATGGCAGCTTTTAGGGTGTCGATCTTCTTGCTGAACTGGGGATGAGTGGCGATACGAACCATGGCTCTGTCAGTGAGGGTGGCATGTGGGTTCTTACAGACCAACTCAAAGCTAAGGTTCTTCTGGAGGGCGGCCTTCGTAACCTAGAAAGAACAGAGTAGTTATGATCTTGTTGTGGTTCATTTAATGTAATCCTGTAGTTAATTTTTCAAAAAACAAAGTTTTTTTTTAGGTGCACTTGAGGTAAAAACAAACAAACAGGGTATGCAGTGCAGTAAACCAATGACAAAAGGTACACAAATATTACTTCCTTTGTAACTGTATTGTACAATTCACACTAACTTAGTAACAGTGCACATGTTCCAGTTCTACTTATCAGAGCATATATTTACTAAAAAAAGGTGCTATATATCACAGCAACAGCTTCGGTATGAAATACAACCATGAACTAAGCATAACCACTGCCACATTCCAAATACAGAATACCCACCGGGTCAGATTTTAGTCTCTTCATCACATGAATTTCCTCAAGCAGTCTGGCTCCCCTCCTACGGTTCCTCTCCAGATCTTCCTCCGTACCCTTCCTCTTCTTCAGTTGTGCGATCTGCTTAATCAACTTCCTGATGACTTGAGTCCTCACTCTTCTGACCTCCTTTCTCATCCTCACCACCTCATTATTGAGGTTCAATGGAACTGGCTTACTGGGATCCTCGGTTTTTTTCTTTCTCCTTGGAATCTGTGGCTTCTTCTTCTTCTTTTTTAGAACAGCTGGATTTTTGGGTTTCCGTGGAAGCACCGGTTTCACATCTTCCTTGAGAACCCCCATCTCTTGGCTTAGATCATCAGGTATCTTCTGTGCCTCTGGAAACACGAGAACTGTGTCTTGCTGTGGGTCGCTTGTTGACATCTGCGGATGATGCGTTTAAAAAATGAGTTCATAGAGAGCAAAAGCCTAATACTCTCGGTTCTCCTTAACAGTTTAAATCACAACACTCAATCTGTAGTATGTAAAGAATTGACTACAACAGGATGCCACTGGACTGGTAAAAGTTAGCACATTTAGCTGGTAGCTGAAGTTAGCAAATATACAAGCGTGGCCGAGAAAGCAGCATGGTAGCGAGATGTCAGCATTACTATGTCAAGAAAGCATAATTCATTTATCTTTGAATACGTTTCAAACCCTCTCAAAATGCATTACAGTTACCACAGCATCAACGCGATCAGAATAACCCCTACCTTCAAAGGCCAAACGTGGACATTTGAGCGAGCTTTCTTCTGATAATCTAGGCAGCAGCCATGTTTCTCCTGCGTCAGCGCGTAAGATTGACGTAAACGAAACGACGTCGTGCGTGCGTCGTGACGTCAGACACGAAAAGGGGGAGGCGCCTCAGTGCAGTGTGTTTTTATTTATGTCTTTGTTTCGCGTCCAGCCAGCGAACAGCAACGACAACAGCAACAACAACAATGGTGGACATTTGACGACATGTTCAGTGCTGACCGCTGGCGTGACATTTTCGTGACAACCACCGGACCGATATCCGAGCCGAACCGAGCGGCGGGAGGATGAAGCGGCGCAATGCGGACTGCAGCAAGCTCCGACGGCCGCAGAAACGGAACCGAATTACCGAGGGTATATATAGCAGGTAACGGACATGGTCACACAACAATGGCGACCGTGATATAGATATATATATAAAACAGCGAGGACTGTGCGCTGTCATCTAGTGCGTCAATTAACTGGACTTGTATTAGTGCGCCTATAATTTTGTCAGCTTGCTATAATAATACGAGTCGAAAGCCCTATAAATGGAGTGACAGTGAAGGCCTAGTGTGCAAATGCAGCAGCTGCTAAATGCTCTCTATTGGTTTGTTAACAATTCTGACAGCTCCACCGACTGGTTCAACCCAAATGATTGCAAAAGCGTTGGCATAATTCACACTGATTGAAACCCCAACTAGTATTGGAGAACATTGTTATTCTGATTGCACGGTGGATTCCTTCCTGGCTGCTGTTTATTCTGGTAGCATGGATGGCTACACAGCCATTGGTTGCACTGCATATTAGGACTAACAGCTGTTATAACGGGGGGAACATGACCCGACAGGCACACAGGTGTAAATGTGCAGGTCAGCCTTCCTTAACACTGGGTGGTATTTATCCCCATTCTCTTTAAAGGCTGTGTGTTTCCTTAAGGGAACAGATAAGCTAGTGCCCGTCAGTAGTTTTATGAAAAATGTCCACACAAAAAACAGCCTTATAAACTTCTTGTCTGTTGTTCGTTGATGACCTCTATAATGTAGAGATATCAGGATACGAATGTTTAATTCGATACACGTGTTTTTCCAAATATGACGGATGCTCCTGACATGCCACCTCCATATTGGTGCAGCTCTGGTCCAGGGCGTTAAAGCAAAGTGTGTGGCTTCTAGTTAGTGGAGGAATGCAAACTAACGCCCTGGACAAGATTCTACATTGCTCTTTCCCATTTCGAGTTTTACCGGTCAGGCTGTCTCAGTTCCTCTCTTCTGTTGACAGTGTGTGTGTGTGTGTGGTCAGCACACACATAAAACCCTAGATGTCCATTTAATATCCCTCTTTCCCCCACCTCTTCACTTTTACCCACCCGATGCAGTACATTCCTCTACCTGAAGTTTCTGGTGGTGTGGGTTCTCGTACTGCTGGCAGACTTTGTGTTGGAGTTCAGGTTTGAGTACCTGTGGCCGTTCTGGCTCTTCATGCGCAGCGTGTACGACTCATTCCGATACCAGGGCCTGGTGAGTAGCAGATGTGCCCGACGGGTACTTGGTTCAGGGGGCTGTACAAGAATGTCTGCTTGTTCAACCCATCTGAATGTATGTGAATGAGCTAAATGTATCTGCAATGTGTAACTCACAGGGCCGTTGGTTCGATTCCCAGCACAAATAAAATGCTGGCAATTAGTGCTATGAGTCACTCTGCCAAACGACATGTATTCATTTATATATATATATAAACAGAATTTATTCTATACATCGGGGATGCAAACGGATATGGTGTACATAGTATTGTGTGCTGATACATGATGACTCCTCCCACTCCGCACTCTCTCCGCCCACTCTCTCCGCCCTCTCGCAGGCATTTTCGGTTTTCTTCGTGTGTGTGGCTTTCACGTCCGACATTATCTGCCTCCTCTTCATTCCCGTCCAATGGCTGTTCTTCGCCGCCAGCACCTATGTTTGGGTCCAGTACGTCTGGCATACTGGTAAGTGGTGGGCTGACTTGGGTACCGTTTACCGGTTAACAGGCTGGTCCTGGGCCAAGGTTTCTTTTGTTCAGCAAAGCAGCCACAGATGTATATTACCTGTCCACAGGGCAATAGAAGCCCGTCTGATTCGCGTCTGTTTTGTGGATTGTCAAACATGCAGGTCGACTGACCGCAACGGTCGTCTTCAAATTATGTTTCTATTCAAGTGAGGGAGCTGCAATTATCCACAACGTTTTATTGATCACCCAAGCCTGTCTGGTACAGTGCAGGTTAAGTGTTTTGGCTCGGCGAGTTTCCACAAATTGATAATGGATTGGATTGCAATGTGTGTGATTGTAGCCAGGCAAGGGTCAAGATTTCTAAGTGCTGCAAAGTTATTGCATGGAAACGGGAGAGAACTTCTACGTCCTACTTGATAATTAGCAGATTCAGACTGATTAGAACATGGCACTCTATTCGATTACCAACCACGTAAAACTGACATTTGCCCTGAACTCAATAGCACTTTTGGGGGGTCAGTGTTTTGGGAAAAGGCTGACTTACGAACGATATCACAAAGACTGCTATGGAGAAAAAAAACGACTTTTTAAATGTAACCCAATCAGATGGTCTGGTCTTAGATTCTCTCCTCTCTCTATCTCACGTTTATCCATCATATTATTCTGTTATCTTGTACCTGGATGCTTTTCATGTATACTGTCTTGGAATGATCCTGGCTACTGTGTTACATGTTGAATGAAATGTTAAAAAAAAATATGTTTCTGAGTGTGTATGTTATGTCTCTCACTAAATCCTGTCTCCCCCTCCCTCACACAGAAAGGGGAGTTTGTCTACCCACCGTATCGCTATGGATACTGTTTGTGTATATTGAAGCTGCCATCCGCTTTAAAGATCTGAAGAACTTTCATGTGGATCTCTGTCGGCCCTTTGCTGCACACTGGTAATATGTCACCTGGATATCTTTCTGGTTTGCTCTGCTAATATGTCACCTGGTTATCTTTCTGGTTTGCTCTGGTAATATGTCACCTGGTTATCTTTCTGGTTTGCTCTGGTAATATGTCACCTGGTTATCTTTCTGGTTCACTCTGGTAATATGTCACCTGGTTATCTTTCTGGTTTGCTCTGGTAATATGTCACCTGGATATCTTTCTGGTTCACTCTGGTAATATGTCACCTGGTTATCTTTCTGGTTTGCTCTGGTAATATGTCACCTGGTTATCTTTCTGGTTTGCTCTGGTAATATGTCACCTGGTTATCTTTCTGGTTCACTCTGGTAATATGTCACCTGGTTATCTTTCTGGTTTGCTCTGGTAATATGTCACCTGGATATCTTTCTGGTTCACTCTGGTAATATGTCACCTGGTTATCTTTCTGGTTCACTCTGGTAATATGTCACCTGGTTATCTTTCTGGTTTGCTCTGGTAATATGTCACCTGGTTATCTTTCTGGTTTACTCTGGTAATATGTCACCAGTATATCTTTCTGGTTTACTCTGATAATATGTCCCCAGTATATCTTTCTGGTTCACTCTGGTAATATGTCACCTGGTTATCTTTCTGGTTTACTCTGGTAATATGTCACCAGTATATCTTTCTGGTTTACACTGGTAATATGTCACCTGGTTATCTTTCTGGTTCACTCAGGTAATATGTCACCTGGTTATCTTTCTGGTTTACTCTGGTAATATGTCCCCAGTATATCTTTCTGGTTCACTCTGGTAATATGTCATCTGTTTCTCACATTTCTTCCTGGTTTAGTATTGGCTACCCAGTGGTGACTTTGGGTTTCGGCTTTAAGAGTTACGTCAGCTACAAGATGCGACTCCGTAAGCAGAGGGAGGTTCAGAGGGAGAACGATTTCTACATGCAGCTCCTACAGCAGGCCCTGCCCCCTGAACAACAGATGCTCCAGAGGCAGGAGAGGGAGGCAGAGGAGGGTGAGTGAGGATGCACACACACACACCTAATATGTCTTAGTCTATGTATGGGAGGACACTTAAGGTTACAGATGGTCCTTGTTCCTCCACCCAGCGAGGCTGTCTGTGTACTCCTGCTGTATCGCCATCTGGGACTCACCACCTGCTGTATCGCCATGTGGGGCCGGTGTAATATATGGGTGTGATATATGGGGCCGGTGTAATATATGGGGCCGGTGTAATATATGGGTGTGATATACGGGGCCGGTGTAATATGTGGGGCCGGTGTAATATGTGGGGCGGTGTAATATGGGGGCGGTGTAATATGTGGGGCCGGTGTAATATGTGGGGCCGGTGTAATATGTGGGGCCGGTGTAATATGTGGGGCCGGTGTGATACGTGGGGCCGGTGTGATACGTGGGGCGGTGTAATATGTGGGGCCGGTGTAATATGTGGGGCCGGTGTAATATGTGGGGCCGGTGTAATATATGGGGCCGGTGTAATATATGGGTGTGATATACAGGGCCGGTGTAATATGTGGGGCCGGTGTGATACGTGGGGCCGGTGTGATACGTGGGGCCGGTGTGATACGTGGGGCCGGTGTGATACGTGGGGCCGGTGTGATACGTGGGGCCGGTGTGATACGTGGGGCCGGTGTAATATGTGGGGCCGGTGTAATATATGGGTGTAATATATGGGGCCGGTGTAATATATGGGTGTGAAATACGGGGCCGGTGTAATATGTGGGGCCGGTGTAATATGTGGGGCCGGTGTAATATGTGGGGCGGTGTAATATGTGGGGCCGGTGTAATATATGGGGCGGTGTAATATATGGGTGTGATATACAGGGCCGGTGTAATACGTGGGGCCGGTGTGATACGTGGGGCGGTGTGATACGTGGGGCCGGTGTGATACGTGGGGCGGTGTGATACGTGGGGCCGGTGTGATACGTGGGGCCGGTGTAATATGTGGGGCCGGTGTAATATATGGGTGTAATATATGGGGCCGGTGTAATATATGGGTGTGAAATACGGGGCCGGTGTAATATGTGGGGCCGGTGTGATATGTGGGGCCGGTGTGATATGTGGGGCCGGTGTGATACGTGGGGCCGGTGTGATACGTGGGGCCGGTGTGATACGTGGGGCTGGTGTGATACGTGGGGCCGGTGTGATACGTGGGGCCGGTGTGATATGTGGGGCCGGTGTGATATGTGGGGCCGGTGTAATATGTGGGGCCGGTGTGATACGTGGGGCCGGTGTAATATGTGGGGCCGGTGTAATATGTGGTTGTTATATACGGGGCCGGTGTAATATACGTGGGGCCGGTGTAATACGTGGGGCTGGTGTGATATACGGGTGTGATATATAGGGCCGGTGTAATATACTTTACCATACGGTAATACACACACACACTCACAGACTTGTTTTGGTTGTTCTGTTAAGTACTTTTTTGGGACAAATGTTTTTCCATTAAAATGTCTAGTCTCTCTAAACGCCAACAACCCTAATTAGAACCTCATGCCTAAGAAACACTTTTGTCAATATGAGCAACGTCGTTCAGTTCTAGTCCTCACTATTTCCTCATGATTTCCTCCTGGTCCTCACAAGTGTACACACACACACACTGTGGTAATCTCCCACACTGACCGTAACTTCCCTCCGTTTGCAGCAGCCATGGCTAAAGGAGGAACAACAGAAACAGAACCCAATCCTCCAATATCACAAAACGGGTCAACTCCTGGCAAGAAGAGCCCCGTGAACGCCCCTGTGTTGTTACCGGAACTGGAATACCGGGAAAAGGGGAGAGACGGGAACAGCAAAGAGCGGGAGGGGAAAAAACAACAACAGCAGCACACAATAGGAATCAACAATAACAGTATTATAAACACACTGGACTCCAAATCACAGGAGACAGAATACATGGAGAACCAAGTGGGGGCTAAGAGACTGATCAACAACTTGGGAGGTGGGGAAGAAGCGCACACGGATATCACACACCCTCCCAAGGAGGAGACGGCAGGCGGACTGCCTGGGAAGAACTACAAAAACGCCAACTCTTCCCCTCGGAATCACGGCTCCTCCAATGGAAGCGTTCCCTCATCCGGTACGTCCAATAAGAACGAGAGGAAGCAGAAGTCTGCGGGGAAAGGAGCGGCCAATCAGAAAGACCCCACGGAGAACTGCATACCAAACAATCAACTGAGCAAGCCAGACGCTCTAGTGCGGTAAGACACACACGGGTGGAGGTGATAGAGGTGGGGGTGGTGGATGTGATAGAGGTGGGGGTGGTGGAGGGGATAGAGGTGGGGGTGGTGGAGGTGATAGAGGTGGGGGTGGTGGAGGTGATAGAGGTGGGGGTGGTGGAGGGGATAGAGGTGGGGGTGGTGGATGTGATAGAGGTGGGGGTGGTGGAGGGGATAGAGGTGGGGGTGGTGGAGGTGGGGGTGGTGGAGGTGATAGAGGTGGGGGTGGTGGAGGGGATAGAGGTGGGGGTGGTGGAGGTGGGGGTGGTGGATGTGATAGAGGTGGGGGTGGTGGAGGGGATAGAGGTGGGGGTGGTGGAGGGGATAGAGGTGGGGGTGGTGGAGGGGATAGAGGTGGGGGTGGTGGAGGTGATAGAGGTGGGGGTGGTGGAGGTGATAGAGGTGGGGGTGGTGGAGGTGATAGAGGTGGGGGTGGTGGAGGTGATAGAGGTGGGGGTGGTGGAGGTGATAGAGGTGGGGGTGGTGGAGGGGATAGAGGTGGGGGTGGTGGAGGTGATAGAGGTGGGGGTGGTGGAGGTGATAGAGGTGGGGGTGGTGGAGGTGATAGAGGTGGGGGTGGTGGAGGTGATAGAGGTGGGGGTGGTGGAGGTGATAGAGGTGGGGGTGGTGGAGGGATAGAGGTGGGGGTGGTGGAGGTGATAGAGGTGGGGGTGGTGGAGGTGATAGAGGTGGGGGTGGTGGAGGTGATAGAGGTGGGGGTGGTGGAGGTGATAGAGGTGGGGGTGGTGGAGGTGATAGAGGTGGGGGTGGTGGAGGTGATAGAGGTGGGGGTGGTGGAGGTGATAGAGGTGGGGGTGGTGGAGGGGATAGAGGTGGGGGTGGTGGAGGTGATAGAGGTGGGGGTGGTGGAGGTGATAGAGGTGGGGGTGGTGGAGGTGATAGAGGTGGGGGTGGTGGAGGTGATAGAGGTGGGGGTGGTGGATGTGATAGAGGTGGGGGTGGTGGATGTGATAGAGGTGGGGGTGGTGGAGGGGATAGAGGTGGGGGTGGTGGAGGTGATAGAGGTGGGGGTGGTGGAGGTGATAGAGGTGGGGGTGGTGGAGGTGATAGAGGTGGGGGTGGTGGAGGTGATAGAGGTGGGGGTGGTGGAGGGGATAGAGGTGGGGGTGGTGGAGGTGATAGAGGTGGGGGTGGTGGAGGTGATAGAGGTGGGGGTGGTGGAGGTGATAGAGGTGGGGGTGGTGGAGGTGATAGAGGTGGGGGTGGTGGATGTGATAGAGGTGGGGGTGGTGGAGGGGATAGAGGTGGGGGTGGTGGAGGTGGGGGTGGTGGAGGTGATAGAGGTGGGGGTGGTGGATGTGATAGAGGTGGGGGTGGTGGATGTGATAGAGGTGGGGGTGGTGGAGGTGATAGAGGTGGGGGTGGTGGAGGTGATAGAGGTGGGGGTGGTGGAGGTGATAGAGGTGGGGGTGGTGGTGGGGGTGGTGGAGGGATAGAGGTGGGGGTGGTGGATGTGATAGAGGTGGGGGTGGTGGAGGGGATAGAGGTGGGGGTGGTGGAGGTGATAGAGGTGGGGGTGGTGGATGTGATAGAGGTGGGGGTGGTGGAGGGGATAGAGGTGGGGGTGGTGGAGGTGGGGGTGGTGGAGGTGATAGAGGTGGGGGTGGTGGATGTGATAGAGGTGGGGGTGGTGGATGTGATAGAGGTGGGGGTGGTGGAGGTGATAGAGGTGGGGGTGGTGGAGGTGATAGAGGTGGGGGTGGTGGAGGTGATAGAGGTGGGGGTGGTGGTGGGGGTGGTGGAGGGGATAGAGGTGGGGGTGGTGGATGTGATAGAGGTGGGGGTGGTGGAGGGGATAGAGGTGGGGGTGGTGGAGGTGGGGGTGGTGGAGGTGATGGAGGTGGGGGTGGTGGAGGGATAGAGGTGGGGGTGGTGGATGTGATAGAGGTGGGGGTGGTGGAGGGGATAGAGGTGGGGGTGGTGGAGGTGGAGGTGGGGGTGGTGGAGGTGGGGGTGGTGGAGGTGATAGAGGTGGGGGTGGTGGATGTGATAGAGGTGGGGGTGGTGGATGTGATAGAGGTGGGGGTGGTGGAGGTGATAGAGGTGGGGGTGGTGGAGGTGATAGAGGTGGGGGTGGTGGAGGTGATAGAGGTGGGGGTGGTGGAGGGGATAGAGGTGGGGGTGGTGGAGGGATAGAGGTGGGGGTGGTGGATGTGATAGAGGTGGGGGTGGTGGAGGGGATAGAGGTGGGGGTGGTGGAGGTGGGGGTGGTGGAGGTGATAGAGGTGGGGGTGGTGGAGGGGATAGAGGTGGGGGTGGTGGATGTGATAGAGGTGGGGGTGGTGGAGGGGATAGAGGTGGGGGTGGTGGAGGTGGGGGTGGTGGATGTGATGGAGGTGGGGGTGGTGGAGGGGATAGAGGTGGGGGTGGTGGAGGTGATAGAGGTGGGGGTGGTGGATGTGATAGAGGTGGGGGTGGTGGAGGTGATAGAGGTGGGGGTGGTGGAGGTGATAGAGGTGGGGGTGGTGGAGGTGATAGAGGTGGGGGTGGTGGAGGGGATAGAGGTGGGGGTGGTGGAGGTGATAGAGGTGGGGGTGGTGGAGGTGATAGAGGTGGGGGTGGTGGATGTGATAGAGGTGGGGGTGGTGGAGGGGATAGAGGTGGGGGTGGTGGAGGTGGGGGTGGTGGAGGTGATAGAGGTGGGGGTGGTGGATGTGATAGAGGTGGGGGTGGTGGATGTGATAGAGGTGGGGGTGGTGGAGGTGATAGAGGTGGGGGTGGTGGAGGTGATAGAGGTGGGGGTGGTGGAGGTGATAGAGGTGGGGGTGGTGGTGGGGGTTTTGGTGGAGGGGATAGAGGTGGGGGTGGTGGATGTGATAGAGGTGGGGGTGGTGGAGGGGATAGAGGTGGGGGTGGTGGAGGTGGGGGTGGTGGAGGTGATAGAGGTGGGGGTGGTGGATGTGATGGAGGTGGGGGTGGTGGAGGTGATAGAGGTGGGGGTGGTGGAGGGGATAGAGGTGGGGGTGGTGGATGTGATAGAGGTGGGGGTGGTGGAGGGGATAGAGGTGGGGGTGGTGGAGGTGGAGGTGGGGGTGGTGGAGGTGGGGGTGGTGGAGGTGATAGAGGTGGGGGTGGTGGATGTGATAGAGGTGGGGGTGGTGGATGTGATAGAGGTGGGGGTGGTGGAGGTGATAGAGGTGGGGGTGGTGGAGGTGATAGAGGTGGGGGTGGTGGAGGTGATAGAGGTGGGGGTGGTGGAGGGGATAGAGGTGGGGGTGGTGGAGGGGATAGAGGTGGGGGTGGTGGATGTGATAGAGGTGGGGGTGGTGGAGGGGATAGAGGTGGGGGTGGTGGAGGTGGGGGTGGTGGAGGTGATAGAGGTGGGGGTGGTGGAGGGGATAGAGGTGGGGGTGGTGGATGTGATAGAGGTGGGGGTGGTGGAGGGGATAGAGGTGGGGGTGGTGGAGGTGGGGGTGGTGGATGTGATGGAGGTGGGGGTGGTGGAGGGGATAGAGGTGGGGGTGGTGGAGGTGATAGAGGTGGGGGTGGTGGATGTGATAGAGGTGGGGGTGGTGGAGGTGATAGAGGTGGGGGTGGTGGAGGTGATAGAGGTGGGGGTGGTGGAGGGGATAGAGGTGGGGGTGGTGGAGGTGATAGAGGTGGGGGTGGTGGAGGTGATAGAGGTGGGGGTGGTGGATGTGATAGAGGTGGGGGTGGTGGATGTGATAGAGGTGGGGGTGGTGGAGGTGATAGAGGTGGGGGTGGTGGATGTGATAGAGGTGGGGGTGGTGGATGTGATAGAGGTGGGGGTGGTGGATGTGATAGAGGTGGGGGTGGTGGAGGTGATAGAGGTGGGGGTGGTGGAGGGGATAGAGGTGGGGGTGGTGGATGTGATAGAGGTGGGGGTGGTGGAGGGGATAGAGGTGGGGGTGGTGGAGGTTGAAGCTTCCTCATCTGCTGGCCGTCAGCAGATTTTCTAAGACCTTAGTAGCTATTTTATAAGGATTCATTTGCTTTAACAGAGCATATCTTTTTTCTCTCCCCATTTCATCTACTGTTTCCTACTGTCTAACTCTCACTCACACCACCTTTCTCTCACTCACTCTCACTCACTCACTCACTCTCTCTTTCTCTCTCCCTCTCACTCCCTGACTTTGTCTCCCTTTCTCTTTAGGTTGGAGCAGGATGTGAAGCGTCTGAAGGCAGACCTGCAGGCCAGCCGCCAGCTGGAGTCAGAGTTACGCTCTCACCTGTCGTCCCTGACCAGCCAGGACAGGAGTTTACGCTCAGAGCTAGGACAGCTACGACAAGACAACGACATGCTGCAGAATAAGTAAGGACTCTCTGGGACAGGCACCCCGAGACAGACACCCCGAGACAGACACCCCGAGACAGACACTCCGGGACAGACACCCCGAGACAGACAAAGGTCAGAGATTTGATTTTCAAAATCTGCATTCCCCTGAGCTTTGTCCTGTGTGTGTGTGTGTGTGTGTGTATAGGCTTCACAGCACTGTGCAGGCCAAGCAGAAGGACAAACAAACCATCTCTCTGCTGGAGAAGAGGCTGAAGGCGGAGCAGGAGACACGGGCCCTGGCCGAGAAACAGCTGGCTGAAGAGAGGAAGAGGAAGAAAGTGGAGGAAGCTACAGCCGCCAGGGCGCTAGCAATAGCCGCTGCTACGAGGTTTACACACACACACACACACACGCAGGCTCCTGTTTTTTGTCTGAAATGTTCTCTTTGTGAATCCATGTATTTGTTCCACTCTTCATAGGGGCGAGTGCACCGACTCTCTGAGGGGTCGGATTCGAGAGTTGGAGACAGAATGTAAGAAACTCGGCGTCGACGTGAAACTCAAAGAAGAACAGATCAGAGACTTGGAGGGCAAATGTCTGGTGAGCTTCAGTTCATATTATCAATACTTCCTTTTATTACGTCAGCGAAACATCCTTCGGTCGTTTTTAAACTTTAGGTTCCAGAAAAGGTGGGTTAGTAAACCAGAATCAATATCGACGTATTAATGACTCGTTCGTAGTGGCTGGAGGTGCACTGATGAGCCAACACAACATTATGACCACTCACAGCTGAGGGGAATCAAATGAATCATCTCCTAACAGGGGCACATATCAAGGATGGGGTAGGTCAGATGGTTCTCAGAGTCAACGTGTTGGAGGCAGGAGAATAGACCTCAATGATTTTGACATGGGCCAAATTCTTATGTCCAGACGACTGGGTCTCTGAAATGTCTAGCCTTGTGAGGTGCTCCTAGTCAGCTTGTGTGGTGCTCCCGGTCAGATTGTGGGGTGCTCCCGGTCAGCTTGTGTGGTCCTCCCGGTCAGATTGTGTGGTCCCCCCGGTCAGCTTGTGGGGTGCTCCCGGTCAGCTTGTGGGGTGCTCCCGGTCAGCTTGTGTGGTGCTCCCGGTCAGCATGTGGGGTGCTCCCGGTCAGCATGTGGGGTGCTCCCGGTCAGCTTGTGTGGTCCCCCCGGTCAGATTGTGTGGTGCTCCCGGTCAGCATGTGAGGTGCTCCCGGTCAGCTTGTGTGGTGCTCCCGGTCAGCATGTGGGGTGCTCCCGGTCAGCATGTGGGGTGCTCCCGGTCAGCTTGTGGGGTGCTCCCGGTCAGCTTGTGAGGTGCTCCCGGTCAGCTTGTGTGGTGCTCCCGGTCAGCAGTGGTGAGTTTCCACCGACCGTGGTTGCGGGACGGTGTTGGGTCGGCGCTGTTTTGACGGAACCAACAGCATATTCGGCAGTTGGTTGTCATGTTTTGGCTCACTAATGTACAGTTGTCCCCTGTCATGCTCACGTTGAGGCACTGGTCTCCTTCTCCTCCCCCGCGCGCCTCCAGGAGCTGCGCAAATATAAGGAGAATGAGAAGGACACGGAGGTCCTGATGTCCGCGCTGTCGGCCATGCAGGAGAAGACCCAGCACCTGGAGAACAGCCTCTCAGCTGAGACCAGGATCAAACTGGACCTTTTTTCAGCCCTGGGTGACGCCAAGAGACAACTGGAGATCACACAAGGTATGGTTGGGTCTCTCACTAGTTCTCCTGCAGACTGCCATTATCACGCCGTAACTAACCAGATCATCACGCCGTAACTCCCCGTCTCTCCCCTCTCCATTTCTCCTCAATGTCTTCTAAACCCGGGCCCCTGTTGTTCCTCCTCCTCCAGGCCAGGTCCTCCAGAGGGAGCAGGAGATCGTGGAGCTCAAGCAGAAGATAGCGGAGGTGATGGCCGTGATGCCGAGCATCTCCTACAGCAACGACAACAGCAGCCTGAGCCCTGTCGCTCCTCACTACTCCTCTAAGTTCATGGACAACAGCCCCTCCTCCCTGGATCCCAATGCGTCCGTCTACCAGCCTCTGAAGAAGTGACACCAGAACCCAGACACGGACCCGGTGCTGCTCCACACGTTTCATGGTTGGGTTCATATCCTGTCAGTTCAGGAGAAAAGCCACGATTCCAATTCCAAGTGTTTTTTTTCTTTAGCTGGATCTTTCTTTTGAATTGGTGTCTGATTTCTGACGCGGGTACTTTACACGTATACACTGAGAGAATGTGCAGATTTCCCTGCTAGTGGTGCGTTTTTGAGGATTAAGAAAGCAGAGTAACGATATTACAATAGTATAAGTTCCCTCTTTCAAGTACATTTCTATGTACTGAATAAAACATTTTTGTTTGTTTTCCAGGCCATTTTCAACTCTACTTATAGTTTGTCAGAAACAGTTAAACAGTTGTGTTAAATAGTTTATGTACCAACTGTCCTGCTTTTTTAAAACCGCTCGCGGGTACATTGTGGACTGGTTGCAAAATGAGAATGACTGCAAAAATGTGTCAAACGGAGCTACACGTCAATCATATCACATTTGACTCTAATATTTGGAAGGGGGGGGGGCATTAATTCAATTAACGTAGACTTTCAGCACATTGTAGACATTATTTTATCTGTAGCCTCCACAAGATTGCAAGTTGTAGTTTGAAAAATCTGAACAGGTAATTCCGGGACTTCCATCTTGATTTTGATTTGTTCGGTCTTCTATCAATATTTGCGCATGCCGGCATTTTCATGCCATTGCCTGCTGTTTTTATTTAACTGGCACAAAAATCGCGTTCTCTTATAGAAGTAATTGTCTTATCACACTGACTCTTTATGTTGGTTTTACAGAAAGTCTTGGCATTTAAAAAAAAAAACTAGGTTATTGAAAAGCATTGGAATTTCGGTATGCTTCCTGAAATTAGTTGAACTGAAATGGATCTGAAACCAACCTTGGTACTAGACACAAGGTTCATCCCCACACACACACACACACACATTTTTGGTTAATTTATGGCAGCGATAGGAACAGTTGTTTAGTTTCTACAAGCCCCTTAAGCGGTGACCCAGGGAATCTCGGCTCTGTCGCTGTGTTTTGGTCTCAGTTTGGTCGCTTCTCTTTGGAAACTCTTGAAGAGTTTTCCAGTGCATTGTGTGAAACTACATAGAAAAGGCGTGTTTTGTTGGTGTCCGTTTGTGTTTAGGGATTGTGTCTCCAGCGTACGAGGATATGAATGTATAAGTGCATTTTTCATGTTTTTATCACCATTAACGAAACATGTGATGGTTTATCTTTCAAGCGATACATTTCAGTGTAGTCTTGGTAACAACGGTGACGTGTATTTCACTATGACGACGACCTAGGAACGATCAGTTTGTAAATCACTATTCCGCAACACAGACGACTTAAATTCACTCCTCAATGCAGACTGGCTCGCACCCTCTGCTGATGACATATTCAACCATCCGGTTTTTGTAAACTCACTCCAAGCCACCACTCTCAGAAAATTCTAGCTGGTTGACTAGGCAGTATAACCAAATGACCATTATGACGAGTGGACAAATTCTCTATTCACTGCAATTAATTTCTTTAAAGGGGGTTAAAAAGGGGTTTCCTGTGTTGGTCTTGGTGTGGAACCCTCTCTCCTGACAACGTCACGTCGGTTCCCCTGTAATCTTTGTCTTAGTGACCATTGATCTGTCTGGGGTAAGGGAACAGTGCAGTGTAAGTGTATATATCCTGGCTTTTCACCGGTCATTGATGTCCAACCAAAAATTGACATAAGAGGGAAGCAACTGGAGTAGATTGAGACACCTACCTTCCCCATTGGTCAATATTCCCATCTCATATACACGCCCCTCCCCATTGGTCAATATTCCCATCTCATATACACGCCCCTCCCCATTGATCTTTGA
This sequence comes from Dallia pectoralis, assembly GCA_029465975.1. Taxonomy (NCBI): domain Eukaryota; kingdom Metazoa; phylum Chordata; class Actinopteri; order Esociformes; family Umbridae; genus Dallia; species Dallia pectoralis. The sequence continues at coordinate 10,615,091 of CM055753.1, forward strand.
CCTGATTCTCTGAACACCGGCCTGTCTCTGTCAGAAAAAAGGAATTCAAGGAACCACTCACATGGTCCCAACACAATATTTGTACCACATTTGACTTGATCCCTTTACATTTTAAGCACTGGCCAATTGGCAGCTAGGGAGCAATTCAGTTTTTTTTCTTCCTGTTGTCAAAATTGGGATTTGATCCAGAATTCTTGTGGTTTCAGACTGAGCACTCGCTAGTTGTTAGGACTGTCTGTCACTGTGTCTGGGGGAAGGAATCAACAAATTAGCACATTTAGTAGTAAACTAACCTGGCCAGGCTAACGGCTAGTACTAACCTCTTAGGGCTCAGAGGTTTACCTGTTATGGCTGAGGTTTACCCACTGTGGCAGGTGTTCAACACAATGACATAGGTCTGGCCCTCTATGTCCACCAGATCGGACCCAGTGTGGACATCTCTCTGTTTACAAACCAGAACTGTCCATTCTATTCGGATTTCGCTAGGCACACTGAAATTAAGTGTAGGTCATTTTCTTCAATTCTTTTTTTAGTGGAGTCTGGTCTAGTTTGTGACGTGACCCGGATTGACCATAGTCTTTGTTTACAACCGTGTACATTGTTACGCGCTGAGGAATGTCCTGAGTATTTCAGTTCCAAGTGCCAAGTTTTGCTGTTCCCTTACACCTCACACTTAGACTCAACTGTCTGGCTGTTGTCCCGAGTGGTCCTCTGAACACCACACACATTCACGTGACATACGTGTTCGACGTGTAGGTTTGGGTTGTTTTTTTGACATCCTGTTCGAATCTAGGTCAAGTTCATCGCGGAAAAGCGAGTAAACGGTTAGACGGTTCTCTCATTGTTGCGCTTTATTTATTTCTCGCAGACAGTTGCATTCATTTTTGTCATCTTTGATATTTAGATAATTTTCGGATTATCTCGATTGGTTTCTAGCCTGGGTGTCCGTCCGTTTCCCCTTGTCTTGGCAACTTATTAGGGCGTGTTCGTGCGAAAAAAGCACAAACCGACCCCGGACCCAGGCTGACCTGAATTCGACGAAGACGTGGTTTGTTTAAGTGAGTTTGACCCTATGCCCTTTTCTCTGCGTTAGGGTGAATACCCCCAGACTCAGATCCTGGGTCAGTTTTTCTAATGTCATCCCGGGGCTGTTTTCACACGCTCATGTTTCCGACTTGGAATAAGTATTGGTGTGTGTGGATCACAATATGGACTTGTGACGTGTTATTGAAGCTGTTTTACGTGTGTTAGTAGTGAGAAGGTAGAAGGAAGGACAAGGAACAAGTGTTTGGTTTCTCAGTTTTTTGGTCCTTTCACCATATTTGTTGTTTTCTTTCTCAAAGTGATGATGTCGGCTGTGTCCAAACCCCTATCACTTTGGGACTGTCACCTGGAATTAAAAAGAATCTGACAGGCGACAATGCACGCTTTCTGTATTTTTCTCCTGTTTCAGTCGCTGTGTGTATTGTGTCATTACGTCTGATCGCTGTATAGACCGCTAATACACAGGTGCATTTGTAGCCAGCCGAAACTCTGTGACCCCAGTGAGTGGATAACACAATTTAGATGCAGATACTTTTATCCAGACAAAGGTGAACTAGTGAGTGCGTAGACATTTTTAATGGTGCCCAGGTGAGAATTGAACCCCAGAACCCTCGAGTTGCAAACACCAATTGATTTACGAGAGACCGTGGGAACTTGAAGAAGAAACCTGTAGTTCTATTTGTCCCTGGACATTTGCTTCCACTGGGGCAGATCAGAAGAAAAAAACCACTATTGTATTATTTATGACCACCAGATGGCGACAATATTCAAGGCAGTAACTGTACAGAGAGTTGTGTCCTATGGTATAATGCACTTAACTGGATGGGTATTTCTAATGCTTTCTTCATGTCCTGCTCCGCTCACTCGAAGTTGTAGTAAGTTCTAGTTGTAATATGACCAGGTTGCAGTCACGTCTGAGTGTCCATATACAAAAACATGTACAAAACGCACTTCACCTAAGAATAAAATGTACCCATCTGGAAGAGGTAAACAACAACAACAACAGTGTAGCGTGATTTCACAACTGCCCATGGTGGGTTAAATTACTTTAAAACACACGTTGAGGTGAGTTTAATTCGTCCATTAATTCGTCCATTAGCATAGCTAATATTATTGTATAGTACTGTTACTGTATTGATTTCCCCGTAGAGAAATAGTTATTAAATTCGTTGATAAAAACAGTAACTCAAAACAAAACATTGTATGTACACATTTTAATGTCAAATTTTCTGCATTAAGGCTACCAGGCTAGATAATGTGAAATCACAAAAAAATATGTATACAGGCCTAACCTAACAGTTGTGTCATACTAAGATACTGTGTGATTGGCCGGTGAAACCACCAACTTGAAATTAGTTTTTGCACGTCGGCATGTCTGCGTTAAACCGGGTCATCTAGAATGGAGACGATTAAAGTGGACCCGCTTGATTTCTTTATTGGCGAAGGCCACGCAATGCCCTTACCTTTTATCTCTGGTTGTAAATTATTCTCTGCCACCAGGAAGAATGGAATATGAAAAAATACATTGACATTATCCTGCTAGACTCTCTAAAACAATGTTGTATCCACATTAACAGCTCTGGTAGTTATCTGCATGCCAACCGGGCACTCTCTCAAAACAGAAGAAATCTGTGCCAGTGCGCTGGTGTGTGAGAGCCTGCAGACCACTCATATATTAGGCTACATATAAACACTGGGACCCAGTGGCCCTAAAGACTGTACAAGCCATGGGTTACAGACCACTCATATATTACATAAAACACTGGGACCCAGCGGCCCTAGAGACTGCACAAGCCTGGGTTACAGACCACTCATATATTACATAAAACACTGGGACCCAGCGGCCCTAGAGACTGCACAAGCCTGGGTTACAGACCACTCATATATTACATAAAACACTGGGACCCAGCGGCCCTAGAGACTGCACAAGCCTGGGTTACAGACCACTCATATATTACATAAAACACTGGGACCCAGCGGCCCTAGAGACTGCACAAGCCTGGGTTACAGACCACTCATATATTACATAAAACACTGGGACCCAGCGGCCTACAGCTCACTAACCTGCGGGTATCACTGCAGACACCAGATCATAAAAACTCATTTTTTAATCAGGACCCCTTCTTTAGGGATTCCCTATGATGACGTGTATTTATGGGAGTGTCCGTTTGGTAGATTGACAGGTTTAGCGCCGCCCCTCGGGTCCAAATAGAAGTCCAAGTCCAACCAAAAAAAAAACACCCCCAGGAGTCAACAAGGTTTTTGGAGGAGCAGCTGTGTTCTGGATAGTCCCATAGGATCTGGTCTGGAGAGTAAGAGACCCCGGTACTAAGGTCCTGGTTCTAGGTGATATTATCGGATATGGATGCCCTCAGGTCGGCTGGAAGAGCCATCATTAAAAAGCCAAGTATCGCCAAACAGTCCTGGAATGCGGGGAAACATCAAAGTAAGATTTGTTTCAAGTGGAAAGTTCTGGTATATTAATAATAATGTTCACTCCTGTTGTTGAGGTGAACATGGTCGAATACTATTGATTTCGTTTAGTAGTTCAAACACGTGACACACCTCTAATTATTCGTTTGTAGGTAACTTTTTAAACATGTTTTTTTTGTTCTTCTAAAAAGTCTTATACGAAAGTGTTTGTCACAAACGGAGGAACAATTACGATACATGAAAACGAACTGGAAATTATCACGTTTCATGTAGAAATAATGTGGTTTAGTTTAATTGATTTAGTTGAAAACTCAGTTGCATTAAATCACTTTGCAGTTGCATTAAATCACTTTGCAGTTGCATTAAATCACTTTGCAGTTGCATTAAATCACTGGCAGTTGCATTAAATCACTTTGCAGTTGCATTAAATCACTTTGCAGTTGCATTAAATCACTTTGCAGTTGCATTAAATCACTTTGCAGTTGCATTAAATCACTGGCAGTTGCATTAAATCACTGGCAGTTGCATTAAATCACTGGCAGTTGCATTAAATCACTGGCAGTTGCATTAAATCACTGGCAGTTGCATTAAATCACTGGCAGTTGCATTAAATCACTGGCAGTTGCATTAAATCACTGGCAGTTGAGGGCCTATAGGCTATAGGCTATATGACGAGATAGGACCTTTACATAAGACACACCTGTAATAATAACTGTATTCCTCACATGCAGCAATCAGAAGCATTTTACATATATTTCACTTGCTATTCTGTTATTTTCCTTCTTTGTTTTACAACGAGTACCATCAATTCATGGGTAACTTTGACTTTGTGTATAAACCCGACATGATATTATTTTAGTAGATGTTAGTTGTATTTTTCTCAGAATGTCGTTTGAATGTCAGTAATGGAAGTTGTGGTGTATTTAATAAGTATTACAGTGCACACTGGCCGTTTTGTTGTTAATAGAGCCACTAAACTGCCCATTAAAGGTTCTGTGTACCTTCTGCATCCCAAATGACAACATGTTCCCTGACTAGTGTACTACCTCTAAAGAGGGTGCTGTTTGGTGTTGCAATCCCCTTTGTCTGGATGTAAACCTATGGCAGTGGGGTAAACTGGAAAATTACTTTTCACTGTGCTGTGACCAAGGTAACAACTCTGGCATTGCTCTCTGCTAGACATAACACATTCACATTTGGTTACTGATTATTTTTTTTCCTCGGAGGTAAGTGTGGACAGGAGACGCACACAAACTCCGACCGCCGACCCACTTTGTTACACTTCCTAGGCGAGCACCATGTGTTTGTCTTTGATTTAAACGTCAATGTAAAGTTTACAGGGTTCAGTGGTGTGGAAGTACTTGGGAAGATTGAAGACCAGACTGTTGTACTGTTCTGGGAATGTCGTCAGGACTGGCACCGCAGACTGTACGTTGTCTAGGTTACGCCAAGGTTCCTTGCACTCGGTGCCAGCTACAAGGTGGTTCGGAGTTGTCCACTGTCATGGAGTGGCCTTGGCGCGAGCAAACCTTTCTCTGTGGGATGGGGGCGGGGAGGGCAACTCTGTCTGGTGGAGGTTGAGCTTGTGGTGGTGGGCCAACATCCAAGTCAATGTGTCTGCCAGGCTCGCGGAGACGTAAGCCGGCACCTGGGTGTGGAACATGTGTGGAACCTGAAATGTGGTGTTGTCCCTGGGATAGGCAAAAGCTGTGTGAGGAAATGACAGAGTCAAGGGACTTGGCCCCTAAAGAGCAGAGGTAAAGGTCTGGAACCAGGCCTTGGGGTACAGCATTGGTGAGAGAGCTTGGTGCAGATAAATACTTTTCTGGTCGACGCTGTCTGCCAACATGCAGGCCAAGAATATGCCATCCTGAGATGTCCTGTCCTATGAGGAAGTGTTTTCTTTAATCCAGTTTCCTCAGGGAATTTTAATCTTAACCAAAACAAGGGAGAAATGGCCAAAGTGACCGTTGATTTATTTTCAGTATGTTTTTTGTGTTTCACCTTTCCTTGTCCTTTGTCATGTTTCAAAATAAATGGCCTGTCCAATTCTCTGGGGGCTGGGTTTGGGTGTTTTTGGAACCAATTTATTTTTACTGGAAAGGATAAGTGGTGTACTTAACTTGAGGCAATATTATGTGTTCTTATTTTGTAATTTGACCAATAGTTCTTTGTTCCTGATCCCTAACCCTCTGGAGTAAAACTGGAGTGCTTAAAAAGTTCTTAGAACTCTGTTCATTCATCAATGTTTGTTCAGTGACCCATGGAAATACCTGTCCTGATTCGGATAGGGGTTGGACGTGCTGTCCTGATTCCGATAGGGGTTGGACGTGCTGTCCTGATTCCGATAGGGGTTGGACGTGCTGTCCTGATTCCGATAGGGGTTGGACGTGCTGTCCAGATTCCGATAGGGGTTGGACGTGCTGTCCAGATTCCGATAGGGGTTGGACGTGCTGTCCAGATTCCGATAGGGGTTGGACGTGCTGTCCAGATTCCGATAGGGGTTGGACGTGCTGTCCAGATTCCGATAGGGGTTGGACGTGCTGTCCTCATTTGAATTAGTGCTGGAAGTATTGTCCTCATTCTGAGAATTCACTATTGATGTTTATACAGCCAATTGTTGCTGTGCTGTGCTGTGTGTGTGTGTGTGTGTGTGTGTGTGTGTGTGTGTGTGTGTGTGTGTGTGTGTGTGTGTGTGTGTGTGTGTGTGTGTGTGTGTGTGTGTGTGTGTGTGTGTGTGTGTGTGTGTGTGTGTGTGTGTGTGTGTGTGTGTGTGTGTGTGTGTGTGTGTGTGTGTGTGTGTGTGTGTGTGTGTGTGTGTGTGTGTGTGTGTGTGTGTGTGTGTGTGTGTGTGTGTGTGTGTGTGTGTGTGTGTGTGTGTGTGTGTGTGTGTGTGTGTGTGTGTGTGTGTGTGTGTGTGTGTGTGTGTGTGTGTGTGTGTGTGTGTGTGTGTGTGTGTGTGTGTGTGTGTGTGTGTGTGTGTGTGTGTGTGTGTGTGTGTGTGTGTGTGTGTGTGTGTGTGTGTGTGTGTGTGTGTGTGTGTGTGTGTGTGTGTGTGTGTGTGTGTGTGTGTGTGTGTGTGTGTGTGTGTGTGTGTGTGTGTGTGTGTGTGTGTGTGTGTGTGTGTGTGTGTGTGTGTGTGTGTGTGTGTGTGTGTGTGTGTGTGTGTGTGTGTGTGTGTGTGTGTGTGTGTGTGTGTGTGTGTGTGTGTGTGTGTGTGTGTGTGTGTGTGTGTGTGTGTGTGTGTGTGTGTGTGTGTGTGTGTCTAGCAAAACTGTCTTTGAGGTTGAGTTGAGTTAACGGGGCCTATTTAAACACTGACGGGGACAGATTCTGTGAATATTTGTTTTGATCATTCTATAAATTATTAAGACCGTGTTCTCAGTCCTAATTCTACACACCATGCAGGCTCAAACGTTAACCCTCAGATGTAACTTTCTGATGTGGCACATAACCATTAGCTATTCTCTCACATGCTACACCCTAACCCCTAGAGCTTTCAGAGAACTGGACCGACACCAGGGAGACGATCGTAGAGGGCATGACCTTTAACCTCCGTTACCTAGGCATGACCCTGGTGGACCAGCCCAAAGGAGAGGCCCTGTCAGCCTCCGCCGTCAAGAGGATCGTTGCCATGGTAATGCCGGCCATTCCCGTGGTGCATGTTACTTATATTGTGCCCAGGCCAGGTCATTCGTACGATGGCTGTTCTGATGACTGCTAATTCTGGGGGTTTTGTCCTCCAGGCTAAAGCCAGTGGAAAGAAGCCCCAGAAGGTCTCTCTGAAGGTCTCTCCTCAGGGAATTGTGCTGTTTGACAGTCTGACCAATCAGCTGCTGGACAACATCTGCATATACAGGTAGGTGTGTCTGTGTTATGCCACTGAGCTTGTGAAATGTCCTCTGCCTTGACAAAAGTACCAAAAAACACTTGGTAGAGTTAAACTATTTCTGTAATTTGCCTGTAACCTTTCACCTCGTAGGGTATCCTACTGCAGTGTGGACAAGCTGCATGACAAGGTGTTCGCCTACATTGCCCATAATCCCCTCAACGGAACGCTGGAGTGTCATGGCTTCCTGTGCTCCAAGAGGAAAGTGGTCAGTGGCATTAACCTCCCTCTCTGACTGTTTTATTTCCCCAGGGGAATCTATTGAAGGTACCCCCCACCACATACACACACACACCCACCACACACACACACACACACACCCAACACACACACACCACACACCACACACCACACACCACACGCACACGCACACCACCACACACACCGCACACACCGCACGCACACACCGCACGCACACGCACACACACGCACACACACGCACACCACACGCACACCACACGCACACCACACGCACACCACACGCACACCACACGCACACCACACGCACACCACACGCACACCACACGCACACCACACGCACACCACACACACACAATCTCAATGGGATTTCTCTCAGATTCCTGCTCATCCTACCGTCTCCTAGACAGTGTGTTTCTTCTTACAGGCCAAGGCGGTGACACTGACCGTAGCACAGGCCTTTAAAGTGGCGTTCGAGTTCTGGCAGGTGGCCAAGGGAGGTGGGTGCAACACACACACCCCATTACACAGACACATTTTGATTGGAACAGAGAGACTTTTTAGATTTAAGACGTTGTGATGTCGTCGTTGTAGACGCTGATCTTGGATCAGTTCAGAATTTTTTATGTGTTAGTCACTGAAGTTAGGTCCCCTGGAGGTGTTGTGATCTTAGATCTGTTCCTTTGGGAAATCTCTTTCAAAAACTGTGTGTTCATACGTGTTGACTGTGTGTTTTGTGTGTTCATACGTGTTGACTGTGTGTTCATACGTGTTGACTGTGTGTTTTGTGTGTTCATACGTGTTGACTGTGTGTTTTGTGTGTTCATACGTGTTGACTGTGTGTTTTGTGTGTTCATATGTGTTGACTGTGTGTTTTGTGTGTTCATTTTTGTTGACCTTCAATGAGACAGAAAAGAGGGTGAAGTCCAGTTCAGCTGGAGAAGGAGACAGCACCTCTCAGTCTGACGGATCCAGTAGCTTCTCTAGGTTAAATGGACAAGGTAAGTAGACGGACACAAACCTTACCTACTTCCTGTGTGACGTCATCAAAATATGTTTATTTTAGCCGATAGGAAGTCTACCAGTTACAGCTGAAATGTCTGTAATGTCATCATGTGACCAGAGACTACATTCTAAGCTATTTGTGACAATTAGGAAGGGCTCTAAACATGACTGATTGGTTATTGACTGGCTGATTGATTTTCACAGATGTTGCCACGGGTAACCTATTGGATCTGGGTGATCTGACTCTCATTGCTTTGGTGTTGGAAACCAACAGGAATGAGGAAACCAACGGCAACGGGGAATTCCAGGTGGACAACCACACCGCTCCTGTGAGCAATGACAACACGGTGTGGGTACGTCTCAAAATGGCCGCCCGCCACTTCCTGTTTTAACCATTTTTACAGAACACTATTTGACAACTGGTCGTACCGATTAGCTGGCTTAAAATATTTTCAACAAAAAAAAAATTCTTCTTTCGTTTCTCTGGCAGAAAATCGAGGAGGATTTGGATGAGGCTTTTTCCAGGTAATGCTTGGTTCTGAGTGTTTCTCTGGTGAAATACACCCCCATTACTGCTTATTTTTACCCGATTTATTGGCCAATCTGTTCCAGACATTTTACAGATTTCCCTGAGTCTGTGGCTTTTAGGCGTTATGTTACTTCACTGTGTCATCTAGTGACCGAGCTTTAAAGGCTTACAGGTTGGTTCAGAAATAATAAAGTAGGATGAGGTTGAAAGGATGGAGGAAGGAAGGAGAGGTGAAGAGTTTGAACTCCAAGCAACACTGAGCCTATGAGACAGGCGAGTTGAAGACAGAAATAAATAGAATCTGAATTTCATAGTCTCTCTGGGGTCTTTTATTAACCCTTTGAAAGACAGAGGTTCTTATTTGTTGATGGGTTTTGGCAAAAGAAACCGAGGAGTGGACCGAGGAGTTGAGGGTTCAGTCTCTGGCGCTCGTCCTTAATCCTGACTGTGTCTGTTGGATCTCTATCAGCGGTCTGGTTGCTAGGATCGGTCTCCGGGTATACGCCTCTTATTCTCGCGTTATATTGCTGTAGCCTGACCAACCCTTAACCAAACAGTAATGAGACACTCCACTGACGAGGGCTGAGATATTCCGATGGATCAACGGTACTGACCACTCATTTATCATATGTGGACGCCTGAAAAGGTGATGTGTGTGTGTGTATTGCTGCATATGTACCAGCCAACATCAGCCAGTCTTCTATGTTTTACATTTGATTAGGCTCATTTCAAGTCCCGTATTGTCCAGTAACAGTGCAGCAGGTCATTGGGCTTTAGGGATTTTCCTGGTTGCATAACGTTCCTGTTGGATAATACCTCCTATTGCATTGTTCTCTCAGCACCAAACAAGTGACACTTGTGGCTCAGTCCCGGTGATCCTGTGGGGTTCACACGCACAGGGCTTTTTCTACACTTTTCTTCGCATGCCTTTATCTGTGTGTAGGATGTAGCAGACTCTAGAAACGAACGAATGTCTTCGAATAATCCCCTCCTCCTTCTTCTAGTCTGGCAGTGTCCCGCACTAACCCTCAGGTCCTGGACATTGGGCTGACCCCCCAGGATTGGCTGAGCGAACCAGACTGGGCCAATGGTAACGGCGCCAACAGGACCACAGCCAATCGATCACTGATCTGATCTAGAAGAGAAGGCTCTCTGCGTCTGATCTAGGTTTACAGTGAGGCCTGATCTCACGTCGCCCCCTAGGGACACTGTGCTGATACTACGTCACACTGAGTGATTCCGGTGTGACTGATTTGGGTTTGGGCCATGAAGGAGCTCACGGCCCAAACCAAGTATGTGCCTCCATCTTTGTGTACTTCCCTCCTAATGAGGTTTGATGACCGAGCGCTAGCAGGGACTGTCAACGAGGCTAGGGCCTGGTTTAGGACGAGTCCAACTGAACCCCCACGACACAAACCAAAGAACTATGAATATTCCTCCCATAATTCAGTAGTACATGTTATCATCTATAACAGCGTTTGTATCTCTTTCCTCGGTTACTACTTTCTTTAATTTGTATGTATCGCTATTATGTATTTTGCGTCAGTTGAAATTGATAGTTATTCAAGGAGATGATGTCACCAATATTTCTGTTGGGTTTTTGAGCTGAACCCTTTCTTCATGTCGTGTCCGTTAGCACTTGGGGTGTGAGAAGTTGAAATAACATCCAGACAATCCATTTTTGTGTTCTTTATTGTCGTTGTCCGGGCGTCACGTTTGGCCTGCGGGCGTCTGGATAAGCTGGCATGAATGAACGATTGTGAAACGGAGCTTCCAGAACAATTTAAAGATGATGTCGGTCTGCTGTCTTATTTCTAGGACTCAGTGAAACGCACTACTGAGTTACCAGGTCCAGTGGTCAGTGTTGAACTCGACTTTTGCCAGCGAATCCTCACCTGAAATGGACCAATGCATTGTGTCATTATGTGCAGTGTACCTTTTTGAATAAATAATTTTATAATGCATATAAAAATAACAGCACGCGTTTGGTCTGCTTGCTTACGTTGGTCTTCGGTAGCACTCCCAGGTAACACCAGAGGGGAGGCATCGTCCGCAGGGATTTCCTTGGCTCTTCGCTGTGTGTAAGGTTTCTCCAGATGTGCTCCGCTGCTGGTTTTTCTCTCCATGTGGGAAACATCCGGTGGACTGTGGGACTTTGATGCTCTGTGTCTGATATGAAGTGATCTGTAGTGTAGTTTATGTTTTAAACCAACAGGGGGCAGCACTGTGCCACTACATTCCACTAGCGTCATCTCAGTCCATTCCCTCTCTTTCCTGGATCACAGAACTGAAAATATGGTGTGATTTAGTGCCCGCTGAAAATCAAGTAATTTAATAAATGCAAATGAAGCAATGAAGAGTCGTCTCGCCTTCTACCACTGAAACTGACATTTATTCTTTATTTCCCTGCACAGTAAGTTTCTGTACCTCACCTGACTCCCTGTGAAGTTCAGCTTGTAAATTGTGTACATTTTTGGAATTTGGAGGGTGTGTTTCTTTTCATCAAGTTTTTGTAACTTCTGAGTTAATAAACATTTCTTAAGTCTCCTTTTTCTAAAAAAAAGGGTTTTGGTTTAGATGTGTATGTTCGGAGCATTTGGGATTAGGGTTAGGATTATTATTAGGCTTTCTAAGTAAATTAATATTCTCTGCATAGGATTGTTTTTTGGAATCAAAATTTTAGGTGTGTGTGCGCATGCGCGCAGGGTAACTTTATCAGGTATTACTGGTACTGATTTATGGTTAGGCAAGCAAGGTTAAGTTTAGGCATCAATGTTGAGTTAAGATTACTGTTTTGGTTAGCACATTAAAGAGTCCAGTTGAAACGGAGCTGAAATTTATAGAAATGTATAGGTTAGAACAAAACCCTGCACACCCCATAGCCCACTGAACTAGCACACAAGTGTTCTTCAGAGGAATGACGTAAGCAACTGTTCTCAGCTTAATAAATGAAAGCTACTGAGTAATTCATGGCTGGAATAAATTAACTTTGTTGTTGTACATACGAAGGCACAGTTCTCAGGAGTGTGAGGAACATAAAATATTAAATTAAATCCATAACTCAGTTTCCCTTGTGAAGATTAATTTGAGTTGGTCTTTCAGTCGATACATTTGATATTTCATATGCCTGTATCTAATGCATGGCAAATGCACTCGATATATAACAAATTGAAATGACATTGATTTCACATCGCTCAAACTCTGCTGTGGACAGGACTCTGGTTGCATGATGAAATTATGTGGGGAATAACAAATTATGTGTGTGCGGGGGTTATGTTTTAGAGGGGGGAGAATGGACTGAATATTCTGTGTATCTCCACTACATGCAATATCCACATCATAGGGTATATGCCTGTGTGTGTGTGTCAGAGTGTATTTCATTAATATTGTTTAGTGTGTCAGAGTGTGTTACATTAATATTGTTTAGTGTGTTACATTAATATTGTTTAGTGTGTCAGAGTGTGTTTCATTAATATTGTTTAGTGTGTCAGAGTGTATTTCATTAATATTGTTTAGTGTGTCAGAGTGTGTTACATTAATATTGTTTAGTGTGTTACATTAATATTGTTTAGTGTGTCAGAGTGTGTTTCATTAATATTGTTGAGTGTGTCAGAGTGTATTTCATTAATATTGTTTAGTGTGTCAGAGTGTGTTACATTAATATTGTTTAGTGTGTTACATTAATATTGTTTAGTGTGTCAGAGTGTGTTTCATTAATATTGTTGAGTGTGTCAGAGTGTATTTTATTAATATTGTTTAGTGTGTCACATTAATATTGTTTAGTGTGTTACATTAATATTGTTTAGTGTGTCAGAGTGTGTTTCATTAATATTGTTTAGTGTGTCAGAGTGTGTTACATTAATATTGTTTAGTGTGTCAGAGTGTGTTACATTAATATTGTTTAGTGTGTCAGAGTGTGTTACATTAATATTGTTTAGTGTGTCAGAGTGTGTTACATTAATATTGTTTAGTGTGTCAGAGTGTGTTACATCGTTCATCGTTGTATTAGTTTTTTTTAATATATATTATTTTTTATTGAACACACAACCAAAACGTAATAAATCTTATTATCAAAAATATACCTGGTGTGCTTTTTTATATACAAAATGTACTCAGGAGAAAGGTACAGAAATTCTCAAATGAAAAAAAATAAAATTAAATAACGGTACAAAAACTACAAAATAATGTTTTTATCCAAATACCACTGTCCTCATCAAAACAGCCCAGCATTCATTTAAAAATAACATTCAATTTGCACAACAATAAAAGTGAAATAGACAAACAACACGTAAGCACTACAATTAAAATATGTATAATATTTATTATTTTGTCGTTTAAATACACAGACATTTATTTAGTGTATATTATTTTCATAGAAATAGTATAACTTCATGCTTAGCCCTCATGAAAGTTTCATATGAACATCAAAATGCTTCACGACAGACTTGACCTTTACTCTGAAGCTTTTGCCAAAACCAATCGTTTAAATGATTTGTCTGAAACAACTAGCTGCTGACTTTTCTCGTAGGCTCGACCTGGAACAATTTGCCGTAATCCTAGAAGGCAGATAATGGCCAAATCTCAACCAGATTGCTACGATTTCCACCCAAATTAGTTAAGATCTGAGATGAAATTAATTGGTTCTAAGTAATCTGGTGAATCACACGTAGCCCTGCGGGATTAAAGGTCAAATCCACGTAAAGGCAAGGTGAGGAATCGGTTTATCTCACTTTGTACGGATCGAATATTTAAGCTATTACCAGTTTGTTTACGCCCGTCAAGCGCTCTCAGATCTCCACGCATGACTTATGTGCAGAGTTTGGGCGTCTGTTTGGGATTGAGCCAAAAATATCGTGTAAGTCAGCCATTTCGGTTCCTAGTTGGACGCGTTCCAACACTTTCGAATGAATGCGTCCTTACCACAGGCATGTTGTGAGAGGAAAATTAACTGCATCACCAGATGGAATGTGACTGCTTAATTTGCATGCATCATATAGGCCTTGATTTCCGCCCCCCTGCTGTGGAATATGTTTATATCCCCTGTAGGGGAATCACGTCTCCTTTGTGGTTTTATGCATTTCTTGTGGAGTTGAAACAAGAACTGCAGTCACCTTGGACGAGCAGTCACTGCGAAAGTGAGGACTAATAAAGATTTTATTACAAGGAGCTGGTGCAGTCCTCAGAAAGTATAATAAAGTGTTTAGTCATTTGGAAAAATGTCTTCTCTGGTCATCTTAATGGACCATTCATGTTGAGGAGACTTTATATGGGAAAGAACTGATTTGCCATTACCGGGAATTGGACATTTTACTGGTTACTAGTCAGATACTCCAGTCAGTAGGCTGACCCCCCCCCACGCCCCAAACGTGGTGGGTAACAGCCAATCCAATGAACTGTAAGAAACACGCAGGTTGGACAATGTCTGTTTAACTAAGGGTCAAGGTCGCCTGAGCAGTGTGGCTAACTCGGGTTAGCCTGCGGAAGTGCTACCAGCTCGTCATTTCTGACCTATCAATAATAACAAAGGTTTTAGTAAGACTTCAGGAAGTAAGGCCCGATGGTTTTACATGAAATATTAACTATTAATATTTTATGGGAGTCCATGACTCCCAAATGTTCCCTACAAAGTGCCCTCGTATGAACAGAGCCATATGTAATCAATGTAGGGTGCCATGTGATATATATATATATATATTTTTTTTTTATTGCAGTACAAATAGATAAGTTATTTTGACCAAAAGTACATATTCTCGTAGTATTTCGGTTATAGATGAATCTGGCGGTGAATTGGTTAAGGCTTGCGTAACTCTGGTGAGAACAGCGACATAATAACACAGCCGTGTTAAAATAAAAGCTGTGTGAGAGAGAGAGCAAATGGTACTAAACAAGTGAATTTCACACACAAATACATTTATATATCATTGCGACAGATTTGTCATTTTGGAATGCACATCTGTCTCTGCGTTATTGCTTACTTGTCTGATAGTCTTAGCTTTCTCTCCCCCTCTATTTCTCTTCCTCTTTCTCTAGCTCTCTATTTATCTCCCCCTCTCCCCCTCCCCATCTCTCTATTTATCTCCCCCCTCTCCCCCTCCCCATCTCTCTATTTATCTCCCCCATCTCCCCCTCCCCATCTCTCTATTTATCTCCCCCATCTCTCTAGCCCTCTATTTTTCTCCCCTTCTTTCTCCCCCTAACGTAATCTCCCCCTTCTCTCTCTCTCTTTCAGTCTCTACTCTATCAGTCTGTCCTTTCAGGGTGATGTAAAGAACCTCCACATCTCAAAGTAAACAGAGATGGAGTGAGAGACAGAAATAAAGAGTGAGACAAATAGAGAGGTAGAATGGGGATGGGATGGAGACTGGAGAACGACAGTATTCTCTGGCCTCATTAGATATTTCCCTTGAACTGCCAGGGGGTAGATTGATGATGACTCAGAAACACAGAGCAGGGGAGAACGTGAGAGAAAGCAACAGGGCAGCAGTGTTGCTGGCCCTCTTAGGGACTGTGTGTGTGTGTGTGTGTGTGTGTTGCTGGTCCTCTCAGGGACTGTGTGTGTGTGTGTTGCTGGCCCTCTCAGGGACTGTGTGTGTGTGTGTGTGTTGCTGGCCCTCTCAGGGACTGTGTGTGTGTGTGTGTGTGTTGCTGGCACTCTCAGGGACTGTGTGTGTGTGTTGCTGGCCCTCTCAGGGACTGTGTGTGTGTGTGTGTTGCTGGCCCTCTCAGGGACTGTGTGTGTGTGTGTGTTGCTGGCCCTCTCAGGGACTGTGTGTGTGTGTGTGTGTGTGTTGCTGGCCCTCTCAGGGACTGTGTGTGTGTGTGTGTGTGTGTGTGTTGCTGGCCCTCTCAGGGACTGTGTGTGTGTGTGTTGCTGGCCCTCTCAGGGACTGTGTGTGTGTGTGTGTGTGTGTGTGTGTGTTGCTGGCCCTCTCAGGGACTGTGTGTGTGTGTGTGTGTGTTGCTGGCCCTCTCAGGGACTGTGTGTGTGTGTGTGTGTGTTGCTGGCCCTCTCAGGCTAGACATTTTACTCTGTATAATAGCTTAGGGAAATACAGCAGCACATTGTTATATTATTGTTGCTGACTTCGTGCAGCGGCCCACATCCCCCCACCTCCACCCACATCCCCCCACCCCCACCCACATACCCCCAGCCCCACCCACAAAACGCGGGAGAGTGATAACACGGGAGGCACTAGACAAAGCATCTTCTCATTATCTGCTGCACATCTTTGCCATTACTCAGCATGCCGTTCTTCTTTTCCCAGCGCTCTACAATCCCTTCATCCCCTTTCTCTTTCCATCCATCACCCTCTTCTGTGCCCGCTAGAAGGAGTAATTATCCATCATTAAACCCGTGAAATACAGTCACTACCAGGGAGGGAGAAATGGAGAGCAAGGCGGTTGTCAGGGGTTGTTGGACGAGACGGTAGAAGAGGAGAAGAAAAGAGAGATGATTTTCAGAGTGAGAGAGTATGAGAGGGGAGGAGAACTGGAGCGGTGATTAGAGAGAGGCACGGATGATTGGTGGGCTGAGGTGAAAAGAGAGAGACGGAGAGAGAGAGTGACATGATGCAGAGTGCAGACAGATATGAGCGGGTGTAAAACTGAAGAAAGCAGAACAAGAGTAAGAGAGGGGAGAGCGGGAAGGAACAGGAGGGGAGGGCGGGAAGGAACAGGAGGGGAGGGCGGGGAGGAACAGGAGGGGAGGGCGGGAAGGAACAGGAGGGGAGGGCGGGAAGGAACAGGAGGGGAGGGCGGGAAGGAACAGGAGGGGAGAGCGGGAAGGAACAGGAGGGGAGGGGCGGGAAGGAACAGGAGGGGAGAGCGGGAAGGAACAGGAGGGGAGGGCGGGAAAGAACAGGAGGGGAGGGCAGGAAGGAACAGGAGGGGAGGGCAGGGAAGGAACAGGAGGGGAGGGCGGGAAGGAACAGGAGGGGAGGGCGGGAAGGAACAGGAGGGGAGGGCAGGAAGGAACAGGAGGGGAGGGCGGGAAGGAACAGGAGGGGAGGGCAGGAAGGAACAGGAGGGGAGGGCAGGAAGGAACAGGAGGGGAGGGCAGGAAGGAACAGGAGGGGAGGGCGGGAAGGAACAGGAGGGGAGGGCGGGAAGGAACAGGAGGGGAGGGCGGGAAGGAACAGGAGGGGAGGGCGGGAAGGAACAGGAGGGGAGGGCGGGAAGGAACAGGAGGGGAGGGCGGGAAGGAACAGGAGGGGAGGGCGGGAAGGAACAGGAGGGGAGGGCGGGAAGGAACAGGAGGGGAGGGCGGGAAGGAACAGGAGGGGAGGGCGGGAAGGAACAGGAGGGGAGGGCAGGAAGGAACAGGGGGAGGGCGGGAAGGAACAGGAGGGGAGGGCGGGAAGGAACAGGAGGGGAGGGCGGGAAGGAACAGGAGGGGAGGGGGCAGGAAGGAACAGGAGGGGAGGGCAGGAAGGAACAGGAGGGGAGGGCAGGAAGGAACAGGAGGGGAGGGCAGGAAGGAACAGGAGGGGAGGGCGGGAAGGAACAGGAGGGGAGGGCAGGAAGGAACAGGAGGGGAGGGCGGGAAGGAACAGGAGGGGAGGGCGGGAAGGAACAGGAGGGGAGGGCAGGAAGGAACAGGAGGGGAGGGCGGGAAGGAACAGGAGGGGAGGGCGGGAAGGAACAGGAGGGGAGGGCAGGAAGGAACAGGAGGGGAGGGCGGGAAGGAACAGGAGGGGAGGGCAGGAAGGAACAGGAGGGGAGGGCGGGAAGGAACAGGAGGGGAGGGCAGGAAGGAACAGGAGGGGAGGGCGGGAAGGAACAGGAGGGGAGGGCAGGAAGGAACAGGAGGGGAGGGCAGGAAGGAACAGGAGGGGAGGGCGTTGATACTGGGGTGATTAGAAGCTGAATGGATGATGGCAATAAGTTGTCATCTCCCTGTCACTATGGGGCTTCAACGTCTATCACTGGGGGTTCCACACATGTTCTCAATCACTGGGGGTTCCACACATGTTCTCAATCACTGGGGGTTCCACACATGTTCTCAATCACTGGGGGTTCCACACATGTTCTCAATCACTGGGGGTTCCACACATGTTTTCAATCACTGGGGGTTCAACACATGTTCTCAATCACTGGGGGTTCCACACATGTTCTCAATCACTGGGGGTTCCACACATGTTCTCAATCACTGGGGGTTCAACACATGTTCTCAATCACTGGGGGTTCAACACATGTTCTCAATCACTACGGGTTCCACACATGTTCTCAATCACTACGGGTTCCACACATGTTCTCAAACACTAGGGGTTCACACACCTTTCTGACAAATTTGTCCTGAAACACAGGACATGTAAAACCTCGAACACCCAGATCTTTAACACCTTTCTGACACCGCTGAACATCTCTGTGTGTCTCTTTGCGTTTGTGTGTGTGTGTGTGTGTGTATCTGTGTGTGTGTGTGTATCTGTGTGTGTGTGTGCATTCCCACTATTCTGTTTATTTTCTGCCATACTGATTGAGGGCCCTTATGGACTAAGGGAGGCTACAGCCACAATACAGCCATAACCCAGCAATAATCCAGACACAATCCAGCCATATACCTCACTGTTACTGACCTCACTGTCGCAGCAGCAAAGGGTCCCCTCCCATCACCGTTTTTTTTTGCCACCGTTTTTTAAGCCACCATGTCGTTAGCTAGCAAAGTCTGAGAAAAATAGCTCGCTATGCTAACGTTAGCTAGCTCAGTGGACCAACACTGATTAGCTGACTAGTGTCATATTGCATTTAAAATCAAATGTAATGTTGTCAAAATTAAGCCAAATGTTTCTTGCCCGATGGTTTCATGTTTTCAAGCCTTAGTAATGAAACTCACCTCAAATCGTCATAAGCTACCATTGAGTATGAGTTTTATTTATTATTATTTATTGAGTATGCGCTGAGAGGAATGCACAGCTGGACAGGTGAAAAAACATTCATAACTGGTATGTGGCCAAACGTGCGCTACACAAATATACTGTGTATGATTTACTATAGGGAAAACGTTGGGAGAACACTTCCTGTGTGGGTCACGGTGCGGTTGGCTATTGTCATGATTCCTCCGTCACTGTAATTGAATTCGGTAATTGACCTCTAATCCCAGTATCTCCAATATACTCCCATGGTGCAACAGGAGATAAATAAGGGGCGATATAGAACCAGATAAAGGACATGTAGTTACATCGATGATTGTTTTTTAAGGAGTGTCTCTGAATCACTCAGCTGCATAACGGTCACAACTGTAAATGTTTACATTGATGATGATCATAGATAAAAGACAACAGTTCACACCGTCACATCGTCACATCGTTCACACCGGTCACACAGTTCACACCGGTCACACCGTCACACCTTTCACTCCGGTCACTCCGTTCACACCGGTCACTCCGATCACACAGGTCACACCGGTCCGTTTGTGTTTAGTGGACACTGATCTCTTCCGAGAGAATGAATCCATGGGGTGAAGCCAAACAGAAAAAAGATGGTGAGACAAGAGAGACCATTTTCAGGGACAGAGGAATGAAAAAACAGAGAGAGAGAGAGAAACAAGGGAACAGAGATAAACAGAGAGAAAGAGAGAGAGAGACAGAGAGAAAAACAAGGGAACAGAGAGAAAGAGACAGAGAGAGAGAGAGACAGGCTCCACCTCAACACGTAATGTAAATGTGTTATAATCTGTTGGTTTAAGCGCTATAATCACAGCATCACACTGTCCAATGAGGTGAGGATAAAACCTTCACCATGTCACTTACATCTGTCCTATGTATGTAAGTGTTTCAGACTGCTGACCCAGGATCAGTGAAGCCTTTTACGTTACTATAGTAAGATGATATGGCGTGCTGATCCTAGACCACGTATCTCCCAGAGGAACACTTGATAACTCACACTCCCATGTAAGGAGGCTGGAGTTGGTTCCCAGATGTGGCTTTGAGCCGGTGCTCCTAGTTAAGATTTACCCGTTCACATAGATCTGGGATCAGTTTCCCAATCCCCAATCTTAACCTTGAGCATTACTGGAAAAAGCATCTTCTTCACCCTACTCTTCCTCAGGTTTCCCAGTCCGGACGGTGGTTGGTTCCAAGCATCTTCTTCACCCTACTCTTCCTCGGGTTTCCCAGTCCGGACGGTGGTTGGTTCCAAGCATCTTCTTCATCCTACTCTTCCTCAGGTTTCCCAGTCCGGACGGTGGTTGGTTCCAAGCATCTTCTTCACCCTACTCTTCCTCAGGTTTCCCAGTCCGGACGGTGGTTGGTTCCAAGCATCTTCTTCACCCTACTCTTCCTCAGGTTTCCCAGTCAGGACGGTGGTTGGTTCCAAGCATCTTCTTCATCCTACTCTTGCTCAGGTTTCCCTGGTTGGTTGTGCTCCCGGACTGCCATTGGCTGTGCTGAAGTGTTGGGCGTGGCTTTGTTGCGGTCTGCCAGGAAGCCAATCGTAGGAGACGGGCATCAGGCGTCTTCGCTCGGAGCTGGAGAGCTCATCATCATCGTAGTGGTGATCGTCACGTTGTGGACACAGGGTCACGGGGTCACGGCCTCTCACCCGCTGCCAAACCAACCTCAAGGATGCCAGGACACTCATTTCTGATTAGGAATACAGTACTGTTACTCCGGGCTCCAAATGCTAACCGGCTACCATTTTGTCTTCCTTGTGGAAACATGGATCCATCGTCCACAGAGTTTTTTTAAACCAGGGACTCCCTGATTACGAAAAGAGTTCCCCTGGTTTTAGTGTGGCAATGAGTGGATCCCGTTTACTGGAACCTCAGACCCCTCCTGACTCTGGATTAATTGATTAATGAGACAGTCCCATTCCGTTCCGGTTATACGAGAATTTCTGGATAGTTCAGGGTGGTTGGCTGGATGGTTCTGGATAGTTCCTGGTGGTTCTGGATGGTCGGCTTGGTGGCGTTTTACCTGATGAAGACTGAGAATGGCTTCTGGTGGTCTCAGGATCTATGTGAGAGAAACAAAAGGAAACATACACAGGTCTCTGGTTACTGGTGTGTGTGTGTGTGTGTGTGTGTGTGTGTGTGTGTGTGTGTGTGTGTGTGTGTGTGTGTGTGTGTGTGTGTGTGTGTGTGTGTGTGTGTGTGTGTGTGCGTGCGTGCGTGTGTGCGTGTGTGTGTGAAACAGTAGAGACTTGTTGCTGAAAGATGGCCAGACTCAAACCCTCTCATCCAATCCAAAAAGGTGCATACTGAAACACAGAGGGACGACCATGTAAGCCTGTTATGATGACACACCTGTCCTGAGGAATAGGATGAGGTTATTGCCATTCAGGTGAGTGGCCGGGCTGGTTTCAGACATTGCTGCGCAGTAGCCCCCCCTGTGGGTGCTCTGGGGTACTGCACTCTGATGAGGTCTTGGCTTTGTCCTTGTTGTTGTTGGGTTCGTTGTCTTTTATGATGTCATACTGACGACAGAACAGGAGGATCACACCTGAGTGGGAGGAGCCGGAGGAGCAGGAGGAAGAGGAGAAGCAGGAGGAAGAGGAGGAGCAGGAGGAAGAGGAGGAGCGGTAATGGGGAGAAGAGAGACATACAAAGATATGAGGGTGGTTCAAAACAGAGGTCTGCTAATGGCTAGTCAAATGCCTTTATGGATAGTCAGTATTTACCCATTAGAAGAGAGGAGGAGTGGGGTCAGAGAGGAGGGGGAGAGGAGGAGTGGGGTGGGGTCAGAGAGGAGGGCAGGGTGGTGGAGTGGGGTCAGAGAGGGGGGGAGAGAGGAGGAGTGGGGTCAGAGAGGAGGGGGAGAGGAGGAGTGGGGTGGGGTCAGAGAGGAGGGCAGGGTGGTGGAGTGGGGTCAGAGAGAGGGGGAGAGAGGAGGAGTGGGGTCAGAGAGGAGGGGGAGAGGAGGAGTGGGGTCAGAGAGGGGGGGAGAGGAGGAGTGGGGTGGGGTCAGAGAGGAGGGTAGAGGAGGAGTGGGGTCAGAGAGAGGGGGTAGAGGAGGAGTGGGGTCAGAGAGGAGGGGGAGAGGAGGAGTGGGGTCAGAGAGGGGGAGAGGAGGAGTGGGGTGGGGTCAGAGAGGAGGGCACGTGGGGGAGTGGGGGTCAGAGAGGAGGGGGAGTGGGGGTCAGAGAGGGGGGGAGAGGAGGAGTGGGGTCAGAGAGGAGGGCACGTGGGGGAGTGGGGTCAGAGAGGGGGGAGAGGAGGAGGTCAGGGTGGAGGAGATAAAAAGAGATTTGAATTAAGTTGAGAGTGTGGAAGAAAACAGAATAATTTATGATGGAAGAAGGATGAGTGCAAAAAAGAAAACAGAGAGGATATGAAGAGCGGGGACACAGAAAAGAAAGATTAAACATAAAGAAGAAAGATTAAGTATAAAGAAGAGAAATACAGAAAAATAATATATGAGAGGAGAAAGAAAGCAGCAGAATCAGAAACTATTCATTTTATTTAAAAGAAAGAAGTACGGCCAAACCTAAAGAGATTCAGATTCAGAAGATGAACGTGGCAACCAGAACAAGAAAAACAGATACGCTAGCCTTATTGACTTCTGGAAAAATGTGGTTCTATTTTGCATTCCGGCCTGTTGTGCCAGGTTATTGAAAGGGCGCGGGGGTAAAATAAATGACATAATTAAATCATTACGGGGAGCAAATTGGCAAGAAATGAACAGCATGATTTAACCAGGCTTGGGTCTTTCGCCAGGTTTGCAATTGATCCTGTGTGCTGTTGAATATTTATACGGACAAATTGGCAAACATTCATGAGCCCTTGGCAAAACAAAAAGTTGCAACTTTTCTTAGGAGAGAACTAGGGTTCCTCATTTCCTGAAATTGATCGAAACTCAAGCCAACAGATAATTCCTTGGTATTACGTTTGTGACAAATTGGTACTGCACTGTGAAGATTAATGTATTGTGATATATTATGGTGGCAGATTGACAACAAGAAAAAATAAGGTGACAAACTATTGGTTTTGTCGTACTCTGGCACCGCCAGCTGCCGTGCCAGTGAATCAAACGCCCTCTCTCCCTCATTACATCACGTGCCAGTGAATCCAACGCCCTCTCTCCCACATTAAATAACGTGCCAGTGAATCCAACGCCCTCACTCCCACATTACATCACGTGCCAGTGAATCCAACGCCCTCTCTACCACATTACATCACGTGCCAGTGAATCCAACGCCCTCTCTCCCTCATTACATCACGTGCCAGTGAATCCAACGCCCTCTCACCCTCATTACGTCACAGACACCTGTTTCGTATCTATTTCCCGCACCTGTTTCCCTCATCACAGACCCTATTTATGTTCTTGCTTCCCCATTGTATCCTGACGGTCTTTGTGGTGTGTAATGACTGTTTTGTAATTTAGCTTCTGTTTAGTTTTTTTCCGTTTGTTCATTAAACGTCCTCCGTTCGCCCTGCACTTGCGTTCGTCCTCTATGTCTGCAGATGTTCCTTTTTAAAACCTATTTGAGATTCGCTTTGCAACCAATGTTCTTGCTTTAACGGAAACAACATGCAATCACAGCTTTAGCCGTGTTTCCTACTGAAGTTAATTAAAAATATGACCTATGTTTCCTATTATTTGAAATACCCAATTAATTTGACCTTTAGAGTTTATTTTTTCCTTTACAATTCAATTTGTACTGACATTTGGGGAAGCTGCTCAAACTGAGGACAAAATGTGGTCTGTTCAGTACAAACAAACAAAAAGCTATGGTAAAAAAAATCTTAAAAGCTTTCGTACAACAAATTTAACACAAGTCAATCGTGAACCAAATTGTATTTTTAATTGTTTCAACCAAGTATGTTTACCGGCAATACGCCAAGACAAAACACACAGATCCTCGTCAACTATTAAAGATTCTACCCAATAAATGCTAGGAGCAACAGACAACACAATAAACACCACAGTAAACTGAATACAGCAAAGACACACAGATTTGATGGATCCCGCTGGCCTGCTGATCAGATAACAGCTTGTTACGTTTATTTTTAAGGGACTGAGGTGTTATAAAAGTGTCAGGCTTTCATAACAAATGGCCCAATGACGGCCAAGGTAACATAACAAGTGACCAGAATGACTGATTCACTCGTGCATGTATACATTTGCATACCGGTATGTCATTTGGTATTCACGTTCATCCTCAGCCACCCACACTAATGAGTGTTTTGTGAGTTCCTGGTGTCACGACGTAATGCCTGGGCTGTGGCTGGTCTGGGGGCAGTCTCTGGGTCAGTCACTGGGGCGGTCTGTAGGGCGGTCTGTGGGGCGTTCTCTGGGGCAGTCTGTGGACCCACAGTATCTGTGGAGGTACTGAGATCTAAACCACATATCCATCTGGACCTACAGTATCTGTTGAGCTCCTGAGATCTAAACCACATATCCATCTGGACCCACAGTATCTGTGGAGCTACT
>CM055753.1:10644556-10669556 GCA_029465975.1 Dallia pectoralis
GTAGCACCCTAATCTCAGAACGGGAGGTTGTAGCACCCTAATCTCAGAACGGGAGGTTGTAGCACCCTAATCTCAGAACGGGAGGTTGTAGCACCCTAATCTCAGAACGGGAGGTTGTACGCTGGCATTTCTGAAGGTGTCACCTCTCATCTGTCCGGGACGAGAAATATTATTGGCATTCCTGCTCCTTTTATCGAAACATCTGCTTTCCAAATGCTCCCAAGTTTAATATCGGTCTCCACCCTTCACTTCTGTCTCCACCCCTGAGTCTTTCCTGTTTGATGACCTTCAAACTCAACGTGTTGTTATATCTTAGCTAGCACCCTCAACCAAAGATCCCTACTATATAGACAGCAACAGACACCAACAGACAGACACCAACAGACAGACACCAACAGACAGACACCAACAGACACAGACCCACAACCAGATAAACACAAAAAACACACACCGACAGACAAACATCGATAGACACAGACACAACAACAGACACAGACACCAACTGACACACACATTAACAGACAGACACAAACACCTACAGACACACACACACACACATTAACAGACAGACACAAACACCTACAGACACACACACACACACACATTAACAGACAGACACAGACACACCAACAGACACACACATTAACAGACAGACACACCAACAGACACACACATTAACAGACAGACAAACCAACAGACACACACATTAACAGACAGACACAGACACACCAACAGACACACACATTAACAGACAGACACAGACACACCAACAGACACACACATTAACAGACAGACACACCAACAGACACACACATTAACAGACAGACACACCAACAGACACACACATTAACAGACAGACACAGACACACCAACAGACACACACATTAACAGACAGACACAGACACAACAACAGACACACACATTAACAGACAGACACACCAACAGACACACACATTAACAAACAGACACAGACACAACAACAGACACACACATTAACAGACAGACACAACAACAGACACACATTAACAGACAGACACAGACACAACAACAGACACACACATTAACAGACAGACACACACACACAACAACAGGCACGCACATTAACAGACAGACACACACACAACAACAACAGACACGCACATTAACAGACAGACACACGCACATTAACAGACAGACACACACATTAACAGACAGACACAGACACAACAACAACAGACACGCACATTAACAGACAGACACAACAACAGACACACACATTAACAGACAGACACAACAACAGACACACACATTAACAGAAAGACACAGACACAACAACAGACACACACATTAACAGACAGACACACACACACAACAACAGGCACGCACATTAACAGACAGACACACACACAACAACAACAGACACGCACATTAACAGACAGACACACGCACATTAACAGACAGACACACACACATTAACAGACAGACACAGACACAACAACAACAGACACGCACATTAACAGACAGACACAACAACAGACACACACATTAACAGACAGACACACACACAACAACAGACACACACATTAACAGACAGACACACACACACAACAACAGGCACGCACATTAACAGACAGACACACACACAACAACAACAGACACGCACATTAACAGACAGACACACACACAACAACAACAGACACGCACATTAACAGACAGACACACGCACATTAACAGACAGACACACACACATTAACAGACAGACACAGACACAACAACAACAGACACGCACATTAACAGACAGACACAACAACAGACACACACATTAACAGACAGACACACACACAACAACAGACACGCACATTTAACACACACATTAACAGACAGACACACACACATTAACAGACAGACACAGACACATTAACAGACCCAGACAGACACATTAACAGACACATAATAACAGACAGACACAGACACATTAACAGACACAGACACATTAACACACACATTAACAGACAGACACAGACACACACATTAACAGACACAGACACATATTAACAGACAGACACAGACACATTAACAGACACATTAACAGACACCTACCTGCTGTGTGATGGCAAATCCGATGACAGGATCGCCCTCCAGGATGTCCCATGTGACGATGGCAGAGTTCACCTCCAGCTCTCTGACTGTCACATTGAGAGGAGCTGATAGTGATGGGTCTGCACACACACACACACACATCACACAAACACACACCACAGGAGAGGTGAGAACGTTTATTTGTTTCAAACAAACACAACTAACACACAGAACACACACACACAAACATGCCGCTGCAGTAGAAGTGAGAAAATGTTAAACACACACAGAAATAGCCACATCACAGGACAGGTGAGAAATGCCAAAGGCCAGTGTATCTTAAATACATGCCTGGAAAGGTAACACACACGTACACAAACACACACACACGTACAGAAACAAACACACGTAAACAAACGGCACACCCAGCACACCCTTGTGCTTTAACCGACAGAAAACTTTAAACATAAAGGTCACACAGTGAAATCCTCTGGTCTGTTTTCCTTACAGAGGACAGATTCCTTGTCTCATAAATCCTCTGTGTTCAGGCACCACCTAAAACCTTGCCTAGGGCCCCATATTGGTCAGGGCCGGCTCTGATCAGCTGTAACAGTTTGTTGGTCAGTTTAACACGTCGCTTATCAAATGCAGGCAGCAATGTAGTGGGCAGCCAAACAGTCAATGCCGTCTCGGTTCTATATCCAGGTTGGCTGCGGTACCTTGGTATCTGAGTCCAAATATAGTGGCAGATTATATTAGAGGCATTTAGACCAGATAACCTTTTAGATTGCATTTTGCTTTATGATTGCGTTTTCCAATACAATGCAGTTTTCTCTCTGCAGATCTCATCCAGATGTACTGGATGTTCTGGTCCACAGGCTTCAATGTGTCAGTTGAAACGGTTTGTGAACTCAGCCTTAGGGGCCAGTTGGATGAAGGAACTCTAATCTTTGCTCACTAGATATCAATGGGTCGCTCACCCCTTTAAGCGAAATATTGTTCTGCAAGAGTAGAGCCCACGCCTGTGTAGCGCCCACGCCTGTGTAGAGCCCACGCCTGTGTAGAGCCCACGTCTGTGTAGAGCCCACGTCTGTGTAGAGCCCACGTCTGTGTAGAGCCCACGCCTGTGTAGAGCCCACGCCTGTGTAGAGCCCACGCCTGTGTAGAGCCCACGCCTGTGTAGAGCCCACGCCTGTGTAGAGCCCACGCCTGTGTAGAGCCCACGCCTGTGTAGAGCCCACGTCTGTGTAGAGCCCACGCCTGTGTAGAGCCCACGTCTGTGTAGAGCCCACGCCTGTGTAGAGCCCACGCCTGTGTAGAGCCCACGCCTGTGTAGAGCCCACGCCTGTGTAGAGCCCACGCCTGTGTAGAGCCCACGCCTGTGTAGAGCCCACGCCTGTGTAGAGCCCACGCCTGTGTAGAGCCCACGCCTGTGTAGAGCCCACGCCTGTGTAGAGCCCACGCCTGTGTAGAGCCCACGCCTGTGTAGAGCCCACGTCTGTGTAGAGCCCACGCCTGTGTAGAACTCATGCCTGTGTAGAGCCCACATCCGTGTATGCCCAGCAAGCAGATAAGCAACCCAGAATACATCAGCCAGTGTGTGTGTGTCAGTGTGTGTGTGTGTGTCAGTGTGTGTCTGTGTCCGTGTGTGTGTGTATGTGTGTGTGTGTGTGCGTGCATGCGTGTGTCAGTGTGTGTGTGTGTGTGTGTGCCTGCGTGTGTCAGTGTGTGTGTGTGTGTGTATGTGTGTGTACGTGTGTCAGTGTGTGTGCGTGTGTGTCAGTGTGTGTGTGTGTGTGTCAGTGTGTGTGTGTGTGTGCGTGCGTGTGTGTGTGTGTCAGTGTGTGTGTGTGTGTGTGTGTCAGTGTGTGTGTGTGTGTGTCAGTGTGTGTGTGTGTGTGTGTGTGTGTGTGTGTGTGCGCGTGCGTGCGTGTGTGCATTTAAACTCCTTTTAACTCCTTCTGGCAGTGTGTTCATGTCGATAACTCTATTGTCACAAGTCATTCTCCCTAAGGAAATGGCATTTAATGGAAATCAAATAAATCCCATGAAATGCTGTGCATCCAATAATTGTAATCCGCACGTCCTGTGGCTGCAGGACAACTTCCTGCTGTGAGATAATTGTCAGAATACCAGGGCACCAGATCTGCATCGATATGCGATTTGTATTCACGACAACGGGAGCGACGGTTGAAGCATTCGCTTGACTTGTTCAACTGGGAGTACCAATTGTGTCCTAATGTCTGGTGAAGTAAGGCATTGAGGTCAATAAAAACAAAGCACTCACACACGTGTGCGTGTGGGTGTGTGTGCGTGCGTGTGCGCGTGCTTGTGCGTGTGCGTGTTTGTGCGTCAATTATTTTTATCTTAATTATCTACTGGAGGGAACAGAGGTTACAACCACTCCCAGGTAGAAGGCACCTTTGCTGTCAAGGCTATTGACACAAAGTATCTCAGTTCAACAGTGCTGATCCAGGATCTCTCCGTTGTAATTTCATTAATTATTTCCTATTTCCTAAGCAATGTGCCGGGTGCTTATTTCCTATTTCCTAAGCAATGTGCCGGGTGCTTATTTCCTATTTCCTAACCAATGTGCTGGATGGGCTAGTCAGACGGATAGGTGCCAATCGTAGTGTTTTGTCACCGTTGATAAGAGGGGCACATTTCAAGAGCGTTGGACCGCAGCTTGGCAATTATTTGTTGACCCTCGGGGGCATCTCATTACTGTGTTGCCCTCCTCACCTCGATGCAACGAGGTGAAAAGTGGTTTTGGAAACGGTTTGCTTTGCAGCATCCTGTTCGCCAGAAGCTTCCACATTGGCACGGTTTGTTTTGGGGGTTTTGATCTGAGCATCTGAATGAGCACTTTGTGACAACTGCTGATTGATTTGTTGATTGATCAAAAAGGTTCCAAGAGGTACGTGTGTGTGTGTGTGTGTGTGTGTGTGTGTGTGTGTGTGTGTGTGTGTGTGTGTGTGTGTGTGTGTGTGTGTGTGTGTGTGTGTGTGTGTGTGTGTGTGTGTGTGTGTGTGGCAACCACCACAGTCTCTGCTGAGGCAGCATAACTCAGGGCTTTTTGAAGAAAATGCTCCAAATGTTTTCGTTCCTGTCTCTACCTCGATGGTGATCGATTACTCTAGACTGATGTACGGCCAAATAATGGTTCATGCAATGAATAAAATCACGGAGAAACACACAAACACACAAGAACTCACACACAAAACCTTAGATGCAATTTAAAAGCGCATTGCAACTGCAATTCTCCGTCACGGCATGCAGTCAATGTTTCTTTCTTATTCCAGAATAAAGTTGTTCTAAAGGCTAGAGTATCGTCAGTCAGGTCACACTCACAATCGGTCGCACTTACCCGCACACGTCATGTAAATAAAGACGTGACAGATGTAGCCTGTTTCATTCGAATTTGCTGTGACATATTCTAACTCATTGGTGAGCCGTTGGAGGACATGATGTCCAGACTCTGTGAAAACATGAGCTCAAATACTGACTCCATATACTGTGTATGTTGTTCATCAATTCTAACTGGATTCATGCTACATACTTTACCAAGTGAAAAGTTCACCACCATGAATCGGCTCAACGGCATACTACTGCTCCTAATAATAATATTCAATAGGCGCATTCACATTTAGCCAGTCTCTCACACAGACCCTGATCATGGAAGTAGTGAAGTATTGTCAGAGCAACAGTCCCACATGGACTAGGACTCACCACCACATGCACTAGGACTCACCACCACATGCACTAGGACTCACCAGCACATGCACTAGGACTCACCACCACATGCACTAGGACTCACCACCACACGCACTAGGACTCACCACCACATGCACTAGGACTCACCACCACATGCACTAGGACTCACCAGCACATGCACTAGGACTCACCAGCACATGCACTAGGACTCACCACCACACGCACTAGGACTCACCACCACATGCACTAGGACTCACCACCACATGCACTAGGACTCACCACCACATGCACTAGGACTCACCACCACACGCACTAGGACTCACCACCACACGCACTAGGACTCACCACCACATGCACTAGGACTCACCACCACATGCAGTAGGACTCACCACCACATGCACTAGGACTCACCAGCACATGCACTAGGACTCACCACCACATGCACTAGGACTCACCACCACACGCACTAGGACTCACCACCACATGCAGTAGGACTCACCACCACATGCAGTAGGACTCACCACCACATGCACTAGGACTCACCAGCACATGCACTAGGACTCACCAGCACATGCACTAGGACTCACCACCACATGCACTAGGACTCACCACCATATGCACTAGGACTCACCACCACACGCACTAGGACTCACCACCACATGCACTAGGACTCACCACCACATGCACTAGGACTCACCACCACATGCAGTAGGACTCACCACCACATGCACTAGGACTCACCAGCACATGCACTAGGACTCACCAGCACATGCACTAGGACTCACCACCACATGCACTAGGACTCACCACCACATGCACTAGGACTCACCACCACACGCACTAGGACTCACCACCACACGCACTAGGACTCACCACCACATGCACTAGGACTCACCACCACATGCACTAGGACTCACCACCACATGCACTAGGACTCACCAGCACATGCACTAGGACTCACCACCACATGCACTAGGACTCACCACCACATGCACTAGGACTCACCAGCACATGCACTAGGACTCACCAGCACATGCACTAGGACTCACCAGCACATGCACTAGGAGGACTCACCACCACATGCACTAGGACTCACCACCGGCCGTGACTGACGGTACCGTGATCCAGCAGCCCAGCACGACCACCGACAGTACCACCGCTGAACACACGTCTCGTTTCCCCATCCTCCTAAATGGAATTCTTCACATCCTGCCCGGCCGACCGAATATCCCATCGACCCGCGTTTAACGGGACCGACACCTCCGCCGGGTGGTGGAGAGTCGGTAAGCGTTCACCGCGCGGGGCTCCGGTCCTCCCCGGTACCCGGCGGTCGGTTGCCGCAGAACCGCAACTCACGGGTGTATCTGGGACAGCGGACCGCACGGTGCATTGGCAGGTGATATTAATCATATAAGGATATAATAAGGACTACATTTAGTACACAGTGTCTGATCACGTGTTATAAGTAAACCTGACATCAACACGACTCGCACGGTGTCATTATTATCCCGGTCCGTTATAGAGGCGCGCACAACCGGGAGAGTGTCCGTGCTGCAGAATATAACGGAACCACGACCAGAACGACAATGCTTAATATTCCCTCTCTCTCTCTCTCTCCCTCTCTCTGACTCTCCCTCTCTCATGTCTCCCCACTCTCTCTCTCTATCTCTCTCCCTCTCTCTCTGACGTTCTCTCTCTCTCTGACTCGCTCTCTCTCTGACTCTCCCTCTCTCATGTCTCCCCACTCTCTCTCTCTATCTCTCTCCCTCTCTCTCTGACGTTCTCTCTCTCTCTGACTCGCTCTCTCTCTGACTCTCTCTCTCTCTCTCTCTCCATAGAGGGAACCACATCCTGTTAATTACCTCTGCGGACGTATAGTTTCATCAATCCGGGTCAGTAAAGCCCATAATCTCCCCAAATGCGTCACTTAATGTGAACAGATTAATAATGAAAATACATTGGTCGGGATTTGAATAATATGGATCCCAAACCCATATCGAATTACTGTATGTGTTTTTGTTGTCCACTCACAAAAATATATATATAAAACAACACGATTTTGTGTAGATCTATTTGTATTGTAGGCTTATTGGTCTAAAGCCTGTGATAAATGCATTGGATCATTGAGATCAATGAAGTGCAATTCAATCTGATATTGGATGTCTGGTAACAGATCCATGTCCCAACATCACTGGTGAATTTAAACCCCCAAACATCAAGAGAAATTCATCTGAACTGCTATGCAAAACCAAGTTATAAATGCACCGTGTTAGACTGTGGGCTGGATTTGCTTTACTGGACGCCGAGGACAGGCAAAGACCTAGTTCAGTCTCCCGTGTTTGTGGGCGTGGTCGGGACCATAAAACCACCTTATATATTACACAGCTGCAAATAGCTCCAAGGTTTACTGGACTGGCTCTCTCATGTCCTTCCATCTGGGGCAGAACAAAAACAAGTGGTGGATCAGAACATCAAGTCCGGTAACTTTGAAATCAAACTGTGTGGTTGCCATGACGTGTGGAGTTCTAGCTTATTTTCATGTTTCATGAGTGACAATGTGTTTTTTCTCGTATGTTTCTTAAGCATCAGATATAATGTTTTGGGAACTGACAAGGAGATGTATAAAAAGGTGAAATGAACCGCGTGAACCTACAGACATTCTGTGACTTGCAGAATATTAAATGAAATTGAAGTAATGAAGGATTTTCTTCATTTGCAAAGTTTCTTCTGGATTTTTTCCCTGTTGTTCTTTTCCTGGTAAAGTGGACTTTTGTGCAAAATAGAAAATGTGACAAAAAGTCTCAAAGAGTTAAGCAACATGATTCTTGTTTAGCCGTCCCTTTCTGCCAACCACCAGGTAATATATATATAACACACCTGTGCCAAACCTGTGAACATAATCCAACATAACGACAAAGGTCACCTACAATCACGTGTACACACACACACACACACACACACACACACACACACACACACACACACACACACACACACACACACACACACACACACACACACACACACACACACACACACATACATACATACACTTACACATACACATACACACACACACACACATACATACACACACTTACACATACACACACACAAACACATACACACACAAACACATACATATACACACACACACACACGCACACACACACACACACACACACACACACACATACATACATACATACATACATACACTTACACATACACACACACACACACATACATACACACACTTACACATACACACACACAAACACATACACACACAAACACATACATATACATACACACACACACACACGCGTTATAACGTGTGGAATCACCAACAAGGAAATAAAGATCGATGGACAAAAAGCTGTGGATTCCACTGTGAAATCAATAAGTAATTACTGGTATTATGCACTTTATGTCTCTATCAAATGACGACAGAGAGCGGACAGCCAGAATGGATTAAACAAATCAGTGACCAAGGAAAAGGGGAAAGGAACGATTTAGGAGGGAGGACAGGAGAAACTGAATGATTGAGTGACTAGAAAAAGAGGAAGATTTAGAAAAAGTATAAACAAAGGTGAGAAGACAAATGGCTGGACCTACGGCAGAAAGAAAATGTGTTTTATAGAGGTACTGTCTCGGCTGTCTGTGAATCTCTGACTCTGCAGGGCTGTCTGTGAATCTCTGACTCTGCAGGGCTGTCTGTGAATCTCTGACTCTGCAGGGCTGTCTGTGAATCTCTGACTCTGCAGGGCTGTCTGTGAATCTCTGACTCTGCAGGGCTGTCTGTGAATCTCTGACTCTGCAGGGCTGTCTGTGAATCTCTGACTCTGCAGGGCTGTCTGTGAATCTCTGACTCTGCAGGGCTGTCTGTGAATCTCTGTGAATCTCCATGAATCTGCCTGCTAGTCTGTGTCAGTCTGTCTGTGAGCCTGTCTATGTGTCTGTGCTGCTCCTACTACCAGGCATCTATGTATTGTGGCCCTCAAATAAATACTGCATATATGTGTTCTGTACTCAGGGGCCCCTCAGGCAGCCGTCTGTTCCTCCGATCTGGTGAGCCGGTCAGGAATAAAATGTGCCGTCGTCATGGTGCTTAGTGAAACATTAAAACTCTATCAGAATGAAATGAGGTAATGCAGAGTCTGTGGACGTTCTAAATCACAGCATATTCCTTATGGAATGCACGACTTTTAACCAAAGCATGCTGGCTAGAGTGCAGAATAGAGGGAATAAGGTTGTTTTGGGGACACAGGCGGTTACAGATTGCCAGGAGAACAGCCTGGGTTGGGAGTTCTACTAAGGCTTAAAATCATAAAAAAACAGAGTTTGAACATGTGTGTTGTGCCTGTGTTGTGTAGAGGAGGAGGTGTGTTAGAGATAGAATGTTAAAAGATCTTTAAAGGGCATTGAGAGATGAAAATGAAAGAAGGCGTGAGAAGAATGTGAGGAGAGATAATCATTGTTGTTGATCGCAGTTGAGTATGAAGTTTGTCTGATGCCAAGTCACACTCATTTCCTGAGGTTCTAATCCCAGCACCTTCTTTACAGGCCACACCCACTTTCTAAGGTTCAGACTGGAGTGACTATATTATTTTATGTTTTAAACTGGAGTGACTATATTATTTTATGTTTTAAACTGGAGTGACTATATTATTTTATGTTTTAAACTGTGACTAAATTAATTAATTTATTTCTATCTCACACACACACACACACACACACACACACACACACACACACACACACACAGGCTGCAAACCCACTTGAAAAGATTGTCCTTCCTGAAAGGAACTAGACAGACTGGGCCAGGAAACAAAAGCGAGATAGGGTTAGTAAATGACAGCATAAGCGTCTGTTCTTACTCTCTTGCATTTTGTTATCCTCTCTCTCTTGTTCTTTTATTCCTCTCCCTCTACTTTTCTCCGTCTCTCTCTCTCTCTCTCTCTCTCTCTCTCTCTTTGTCCTCATATATTCCACCCCTCGTATATCTTTCTCTCGTATTTTCTCTTTTGTCTCACTGACTCTCCCTTTTGTTTCTCCCTCCTCAAGGACAAGGTGTAATACAGCAGGTTGTTGCTGTCGATACGCTCCAGAACGTAACATTGTCCTGCTTGAGAAGATTTGGAAGACAGGTGGAATGAAACATGTGTGGTTAAATCACACACACACACACACACACACACACACACACACACACACACACCACTGGGTGTTGGTTCAGGGCTTTTAATAACGAGAGGAATCTTGTTTTAACAGAATGTTGTTTGGAAGGGCGAACAAGAACACCCAATTTGGAGGCAACGTTTTTGGCAAGCCTTAACAGGGGTAATGAGGTCCAATACATGATCAGAACGCACAGGACCTCAGGCTGGAAACACTAATGAGCCAGCACATTATGGCCCAATATGCTGTTGGTCTTTAGCATGCCTCCCAAAACAGCACCGACCCACAGAAGCGTGGACTCCACCAGACCCTTAATGTGGTATCTGGTATCAAGACAAAACAAGCTGGTCCTTCATGTCCCGGAAACTTGCAGTGGTGAATTTGGCGTCCAGCGCAACACCTAGAACTGTTCATCATGTTCCTCTATCCATTCCCCAACGATATGTGCTGTGTGGCCCGGGGTGCATGATCCCGCTAACTGAGGCCACTGTCATCAGGGAATACCATTATCAGGGTTAGCGGAGTACCTGGTCTGGAACCATGTTTAGGAAGAAGGAACGTGTCAAATTCCAAACCCAGGGATTCCAAGTGCAACATTTCCCAGAACGTTAAACTTCTCCCGCAGCTTGTTGTCTTCTCACAGGACATCCGGGTAGGAACGATCACCGTCAGACTTCGCAAAGATGTCACCTCCATCGAGTTCCGACAATTTGTGACGGTTGTGTGGAGGGGGAATGTGGGCCTAACCTGTTATGGTTTAAACCTCATTCAAAAGTTGGACTCAGAATTTTTTGAAATATTTCTGATGCTCCGGTTGCCTGTAGCAACAGAGAAATGATGTCACAATGGGCAAGTAAACAGCGGACAACAATTTCCTGTGATGTCACAATAAGGAAATGGTGTTGCCATTGACAAATTATGTCAGACTTTGTTGGAGGTAATTAGAGACAGACGGTGGCAGAATACTGCCATTTACTAACATTTAAATGTCTAAGGGAATGTGTGAGTATTTTCTGTGGTGTGCAGTCATTTTGACCGAATTTAACCGGGGTGATCGATCACAACTAGGGGGAACAGACTTTTCTGTTTGTTCTGCTGTGTCAGCGGGTATCTGATGAATGAGGCGGTTTTGGGGTGAAACACTCTCTTTCTCACAAACACACACAGTTCAGATTCGCTAACACACAAATAATATGTGACCTGTCAGGAAATATTGAATCCAAGACATACTAGATTTGATCAGTTATTTAATCCCCAGCGCAGACTCCTGTTACAAATATTTGTGTGTGTGTGTCTGGGACGAAATGTTGCTTCCCTCATCGCAAGCAATTACAGATAATACTAAATACTAGATATCTGGAACGACCGGGAAGTGTCCCAAAAGGACAGTGAGAGAACATAGAAATAGA
Source organism: Dallia pectoralis (assembly GCA_029465975.1). Lineage (NCBI taxonomy): Eukaryota > Metazoa > Chordata > Actinopteri > Esociformes > Umbridae > Dallia > Dallia pectoralis. The sequence goes on from CM055753.1 coordinate 10,656,919, forward strand.
GGACAAAACAAACATGCGCTATCTCAAAGTAATAAAGAACAAGAACAAACTCATAATTCAACTCTGCTATCAGGCCGACACACAGACCCGGTCTCCACACTCTCAGGGCTTCTCTCAGGTTTTCTCTCAGGTTTTCTCTCAGGTTTTCTCTCAGGTTTTCTCTCAGGTTTTCTCTCAGGTTTTCTCTCAGGTTTTCTCTCAGGGCTTCTCTCAGGGCTTCTCTCTGGACTTCTCTCTGGGCTTGTCTCTGGGCTTCTCTCTGGGCTCTCAGAAGAGCCCCGTGCAGATCGCAGTTTCCTACGTTCCAGTGATGCTAAATCCGTTCCTGGATCTTGTTCCGTTATGGATTTATTATCTCCAGGGTAACAATGGGAGAGGAGTTAACGGGAAGATGATAAGTTTGGACATAAACCTGAACTACCTCATTTGAAGATGTAGCTACGGGGCATTAATTTATTCATTTTTAGTGGGATGGAAGAAATGTGTTGGTATGTGACTAGCTAGTCGGTTAGTTCTGTGGGAAGGGTTATGTGTTAAGTCTGTGGGTGGGGTTATGGGTTAAGTCTGTGGGAGGGGTTATGGTATAAGTCAGTGGGAGGGGTTATGGTATAGGTCAGTGGGTGGGATTATGGTATAGGTCAGTGGGTGGGGTTCTGGTATAGGTCAGTGGGTGGGGTTGTGGTATAGGTCAGTGGGTGGGGTTGTGGTATAGGTCAGTGGGTGGGATTATGGTATAGGTCAGTGGGTGGGGTTGTGGTATAGGTCAGTGGGTGGGATTATGGTATAGGTCAGTGGGTGGGGTTATGGTATAGGTCAGTGGGTGGGGTTATGGTATAGGTCAGTGGGTGGGGTTATGGTATAGGTCAGTGGGTGGGGTTATGGTATAGGTCAGTGGGTGGGGTTATGGTATAGGTCAGTGGGTGGGGTTATGGTATAGGTCAGTGGGTGGGGTTATGGTATAGGTCAGTGGGTGGGGTTGTGGTATAGGTCAGTGGGTGGGATTATGGTATAGGTCAGTGGGTGGGGTTATGGTATAGGTCAGTGGGTGGGGTTATGGTATAGGTCAGTGGGTGGGGTTATGGTATAGGTCAGTGGGTGGGGTTATGGTATAGGTCAGTGGGTGGGGTTATGGTATAGGTCAGTGGGTGGGGTTATGGTATAGGTCAGTGGGTGGGGTTATGGTATAGGTCAGTGGGTGGGGTTATGGTATAGGTCAGTGGGTGGGGTTATGGTATAGGTCAGTGGGTGGGGTTATGGTATAGGTCAGTGGGTGGGGTTATGGTATAGGTCAGTGGGTGGGTGGGGTTATGGTATAGGTCAGTGGGTGGGGTTATGGTATAGGTCAGTGGGTGGGGTTATGGTATAGGTCAGTGGGTGGGGTTATGGTATAGGTCAGTGGGTGGGGTTATGGTATAGGTCAGTGGGTGGGGTTATGGTATAGGTCAGTGGGTGGGGTTATGGTATAGGTCAGTGGGTGGGGTTATGGTATAGGTCAGTGGGTGGGGTTATGGTATAGAGACTTTGTCTAAATCGTTGGAACCTAAACAATCTATTTCCACTTCCAAGTGGCGATAACAGGCTCCAGTCTTCATGGTTTTAATGAGCGCTTTAATGGATTTGGTCTGACACCATTAAGAAGAGCCCTGTCATAAAATGGCCCTCGTTTTCCCTGTTTTGTGCACTGCTTTTGACCAGGCAGTAATCAGTAAGTGCACCAGTAAAGAGACTGTAATTGTGGATGCAGAACATAGAAGTGATGTTTCCTTTCTAACCGCCTCTACAGTTGCTTGTGTCCGGCGGTGATTTAATGGCAGTCTTCCAATGCCGTAAGGATTTGCCACTGTCATTCTAAACAATTACTTCCCAAATGCTGATTGGGGATTTAATTACACCATAGAGCAAGACACGGCTGTTACTGGAAGGTTACTGCAGTTAGCGTGTAACAGAAACGAAAACATAGGAAATATTCGCCTAAATATTAGGATGACCTTGTCCCCTGAGTGTTCACATAAATATTAGGCTGACCTTGTCCCGAGTATTCACATAAATATTAGGCTGACCTTCTTCCCTGAGTATTCACATAAATATTAGGATGAACTATGGCAGCGTGCCAGTGTGTTATCGAAGGACAGGGTAACTATGGCAGCGTGCCAGTGTGTTATCGAAGGACAGGGTAACTATGACAGCGTGCCAGTGTGTTATCGCCACGTCTGGATTTAAGGCCCTCCGGACGCTTTGGCCCTCTGATTCTGTCGTCATCCATTTGATGCACCTCCTGTTGCGGATGATTTGTCGCTCATGCTGTTCCTCCTGCGGGTTAGAGGAGTGACGGTTGGCCACATGCATGTGAGTTTCTGTTGGCTTATTTGTGTGTTTCGTGTATTTGTGTGTATTTGATTGTTTTGTGTGTTTCGTGTGTTTCGTGTGTGTTTCGTGTATTTGTGTGTTTCGTGTATTTGTGTGTTTTGTGTATTTCTGTGTTTCGTGTATTTGTGAGTTTCGTGTATTTGTGTGTTTTGTGTATTTCTGTGATTCGTGTATTTCTGTGTTTCGTGTATTTCTGTATTTCTGTGTTTCGTGTATTTCTGTGTTTCGTGTATTTCTGTGTTTCGTGTATTTCTGTGTTTCATGTATTTCTGTGTTTCGTGTATTTCTGTGTTTCGTGTATTTCTGTGTTTCGTGTATTTCTGTGTTTCGTGTATTTCTGTGTTTCGTGTATTTGTGTGTGAGCTTGTTCATCCATCAGTCCCCACGTGTAACGCTAAACCTGGTAGTAACTCATGTTATCAACCACTAGGTGGCGATGTCATGCCACAGTTTTCTCTACTCTTAACCGTATCCAGTTTTCCAGATCCTGATGCGACAGTGAGGTACAATCTTTAAACCAGACACACCCCAATATGGCCAGCACCAAAAAAACACAAAAACATACAAACACAAACAGGTATCTGACCCCAGTCATCTTCATCAGGTAGTTAACCCCAGTCATCTTCATCAGGTAGTTAACCCCAGTCATCTTCATCAGGTAGTTAACCCCAGTCATCTTCATCAGGTAGTTAACCCCAGTCATCTTCATCAGGTATCTGACCCAAGTCATCTTCATCAGGTATCTGACCCCAGTCATCTTCATCAGGTAGTTAACCCCAGTCATCTTCATCAGGTATCTGACCCCAGTCATCTTCATCAGGTATCTGACCCCAGTCATCTTCATCAGGTAGTTAACCCCAGTCATCTTCATCAGGTAGTTAACCCCAGTCATCTTCATCAGGTATCTGACCCAAGTCATCTTCATCAGGTATCTGACCCCAGTCATCTTCATCAGGTAGTTAACCCCAGTCATCTTCATCAGGTATCTGACCCCAGTCATCTTCATCAGGTATCTGACCCCAGTCATCTTCATCAGGTAGTTAACCCCAGTCATCTTCATCAGGTAGTTAACCCCAGTCATCTTCATCAGGTATCTGACCCAAGTCATCTTCATCAGGTATCTGACCCCAGTCATCTTCATCAGGTAGTTAACCCCAGTCATCTTCATCAGGTATCTGACCCCAGTCATCTTCATCAGGTATCTGACCCCAGTCATCTTCATCAGGTAGTTAACCCCAGTCATCTTCATCAGGTAGTTAACAGTCATCTTCATCAGGTATCTGACCCAAGTCATCTTCATCAGGTATCTGACCCCAGTCATCTTCATCAGGTAGTTAACCCCAGTCATCTTCATCAAGTCATCTTCATCAGACCCCAGTCATCTTCATCTGTTAACCCCAGTCATCTTCATCAGGTATCTGACCCCAGTCATCTTCATCAGGTATCTGACCCCAGTCATCTTCATCAGGTAGTTAACCCCAGTCATCTTCATCAGGTAGTTAACCCCAGTCATCTTCATCAGGTATCTGACCCAAGTCATCTTCATCAGGTATCTGACCCCAGTCATCTTCATCAGGTAGTTAACCCCAGTCATCTTCATCAGGTATCTGACCCCAGTCATCTTCATCAGGTATCTGACCCCAGTCATCTTCATCAGGTAGTTAACCCCAGTCATCACAGCTACCACCTTATAGGTTTTCTCACTGACCCTAATTTCACACAGCTGATGATAATGAGCTGGAAGAAACATTAATTCAGCTTAGTGGTTTTGGAGAGAAAACCAACTGATGGGTAGACGTCCAGGACCAGGGTTTATCAGCTGTCCTCCACCTTAATGAGGGAATGAAACAACTAGGAGACATCCTCCACCAACCCAACACTGTTTGGGCGCCTGCTGAGGACGTTCCCGGGGGGTAAATAAGAACCCCACAGGCTCAGCTTTTCCCGGGCTTCTTCGGATTAAGTGTTAATCGTTGTCAACCGCCAGTAGCTCTCTTTGCAAGCATTGAACTGCAGCAGCCATTTCCCATAACCTGCCTGCAGAATCCAGTGATTGGTCGAAGCATGGTACTTAAAGCAGGGACAGGTGACAGCAGACAACGATTGTCTTATTTGTTTGTATTTGTTTATTTGACAATATTTCCTTTACAGATGATGGGAAGGGAGGAAGGGTTTCACACACGCACACACACACACATGTTAAACCGCCACCTCTCCGCGTGTGGGAGACTGAGAAAATATCACTATGGTAACACACGTCACATGGCCCAGTCCCCCATCCCCCATATACAGTCCCCCCTCCCCTCTCTCTCCCCCATCTCCCCTTCCATCTCTCTCCCCATCTCCTCTTTTCTCTCTCTCCCGCATCTCTGTTCCTCTCTCGCTCTCTCCTTCTTCTTCATCTAATTTCTCCTCCTCCTCTCTCCCACTGGCTAGCTCTACCTCTCTCTGATTTCCCTATCTTCTCTGTCTCCTCACCCTCTATCCTTAGTCCTAGCTCTCTCCCCCGCACACTCTCTCTCTCTTTCCACTTTCTCTCTCTGCCTCCCCTTCTCTCTGTGTCTCACTCTTTCGTTCACAATCTCTCCGTCTGAGGGAGAGGGGGTGTGGTCAGAGCGGGGGGATGGGTTCCAGTAGCAGACTGAACCAAACGTGATGTGAATTTCCCATCGCTCACAAATTCTGCCCCGATGACTAACCTGCTGGGATGTATTTCTGGATCACTGTCTTTTCAGGTGCTTTAAGTGAACTCTCTCCTCTCTCCTTTCTCCTCTCTCCTCTCAACTGTGAGCTCATCTTAATCATCTTCCCGTTGGCAACAATGTCTTTTCCCAAACTACAACCTTCAGCTCCGTGCTTTCACATTTCAGATATGTTCCGCGTGCGGTGAAAACACGCCTTGCGTATTGAGAGCTTACACATTTCTGTGGTGGGCTTTTATGAACCCCAGACTAACCTGTCCTCTAACCTGTTTCAGTGTGTGAGCCAGAGTTTGGTTGTGAATCAATACATTTTATTTGGGATGTTGATTCTGGGACTAATGCCACAGGATTTCCCGGGCTCTATCTAATATTGTCAGGTCTAATCTTACCCTACTTCTTCTCAGGCCACCTCCTTCTACCTCTCTCCCTTTCGTTTACTCCTCTTCTTTCCTCTTATCAGCTATCTACTTCCTCCTTCTCCTCTCATCTTCCTTCCACCTTCTGTATTATCGCATCCTCCTCTTTCCTCATTTCTCTGAACTTCTTCCTCCTCTTTTTTCCTCTCTCTCCCTTTTTTATGTTTTTTATTTTGCCTTTATTTCACCAGGTTAATCGATTGAGAACAAGTCCCTTGTTCCTCCCTTTCTTCTGCTATCTGGTTCTGAACTGGAAATGCAAAAGGTCAAAATACCGCCCATTTCCCAGGTATCTCCACTTCGACCCGGGGGGGAAAGAGCAGGAGGCGTCTCAGGGGAGAGAAAAGGAGGCGTCTATGGGGGGAGAGAGCAGGAGGCGTCTCAGGGGAGAGGGAAGGAGATGAAAGTGCAGCCAAACAGAAGGGGAATCAGTTTTGTGAGAACTGTGTATTGTATGAAGTCCATCTAGTAGGAAACATACGTGTCTTAGTTATGAACTGAATTACTGCACACACAGAAACATGCCGACACACATTCTGATCTGCAGAGCTCAAATCGATTTGCTCATTAGGAATATGTAGCATAGCCACAGCGGGATGGCCATCTGATTGGAAGATCGATTAGCTTAGTCTGCATGAACGAGCCCTTTCATCAGTCATCATCTCGTTCGCTCTCCAAAGCTCACCCGGGCCTCACCCGGGGCGGGTTGTGTGTGTGTGTCTGTGTGTGTGTGTGTGTGTGTGTGTGTGCAGGGGGGGGGTGCTGTCCAGGAGGAGATGTCAGCTGAGATGGAGCTCCTTATTGTGCAACTGAACCACTGTCTTGTTCATTGGAACGACTGGCCGCAGAGCCCCACTCCAAAAGTGGCACCTCCCCCCTTCCCCCCTCCTCTCAAACACCTGTCAGTCCTATGGTGTTTATAAGTGGGCGTGAACGTTCTGATGTTGTGAGAACGCGGGGAGTTAGCGAGGCGTTTAGCGGTAGCGTAAAGAGAGGAGTTGACCTGGACGGCAGCATCTCTCCGTTTCCTGCTGTGATTCTACGTTTCTTCTGGACATGGTAATAAGATGTTTGGCCACATGTTTGCCCCTGGCCAGCCGGCCAGTAAACCCCAGAGCAGAGGCGTCCCTCCGGCACAACCATAAACCTGTTGACAGCCCCGGTGCTAATCCGGTTGAGATCAGGAGTCTGGGGGAGAGGCTCCGGGAAAGGAGTCAAACGTGACAAACCAAATTCACACCAATCTGGGTCACAGGGACTGTGTGTGTGTGTGTGTGTGTGTGTGTGTGTGTGTGTGTGTGTGTGTGTGTGTGTGTGTGTGTGTGTGTGTGTGTGTGTGTGTGTGTGTGTGTGTGTGTGTGTGTGTGTGTGTGTGTGTGTGTGTGTGTGTGTGTGTGTGTGTGTGTGTGTGTGTGTGTGTGTGTGTGTGCGGGCCATCTGTCTTGACAAGATTACTGGAGTCTGCAAAGAAATCAGACTGGGCCAGTAAGATATGAATATAGGGCAAGAGAGGGGGAGGAGAAAGAAGGGAGAAATTGGGGTGGTGGGGAATGGGGTTAGAGAGGGTGTAAGAGTGGGAGGACAAGGAGAAGAGGTCGGGGGAGGAGTAGAGTGGGAGTATATTAAATAATAATACGATACGATATTTAGGATCCGATATAAAATAATAATAATACGATACGATATTTAGGATCGGATATAAAATAATAGTAATACGATACGATATTTAGGATCTGATATAAAATAATAGTAATACGATACGATATTTAGGAGTTTATTGTCCTTGGTTCATTTCAAAGTGATGACGCATAGAAATCCTTGGAGTAAAGTGTTCAACATGTTGTAATTTTTTAGCAATTATTCCAAATTAACTGTGTGTCAACACTGATTAATCACAGATCACACGTTGTCTCAGGGTCTGTGGTACTACCAAATTAACATTTTCTTTGTGCCTAGTTTGTTCTCCAATCACTTCTGTTTGATTGTCTCTCTCACTCTCTCTCTTTCTCCCCCCCTCTCTCTCTCTCTCTCTGTCTGGATGTCAGCCATTTGAATCCATTTAATACAACATTATACGGCATAAATTGAGGCTTTGAGTTGGGAACCACAGAATGGAGATACGATTACAGTTACTCTACAGGAAATGAGCAACACTTTTAATGTATTTTCTACTAGATGATTTGTAGCAATGTTGCTTGCAAAAAGCTTCTAGTAGTTTTCTATACATAGACTGTCCGGGTTGCTTGATCTATGCCTGAGTTTTTATTCCATTTCAATTCAATATTTTTTTCACAGGCCAGTATTTCATCGGCTTCATAATAGTGAAATAAATCCAATCTTTCCAAGACTTTGTTTATCGCAGGGAACGCCACATATACAAAAATCTACATATTGAAAGAAATACCACGTTTATTTCCATACTCACTGTAATTTTTTTTATATTTCTTTGAGCAAAAACCACACACTGTAACTGTACTATTTCAGTGGTACTACTTAAATAAATGACTAAGTGGGCATGAAGTATTAAGCACCATGTAACATTAAAACTGGGGCTGTGGTACAGCAGTGCTACGGTACATTTCTCTAAAGAATGGTATTTGTTTAGGTATAGACAGGATCATTCATATTTCATATCAATACCTGTCATGTATGGGGGAGCTGTGTTGTCACAGGGTGTTAGGGGAGAGCACTTCTGTGTATCGTGTTGATTAGGAGCACAGCTGTTTTGGGTTTAGCTAAGCACCGGGCAAAGTTTAGTTAATCAGTGGGCTATTTAAGGACCCTGGTTAGGTTCACTGTTGCTTGCTTGTTTTATCAGCGTTTCCTGTTTGTTTTATGTCTATGGAGGAATAAACACCCCGAACGGATTTATATACGCTCTGCATCTGGCATCTCCCTTTTACACTTCACCCAAGAAGCCGTGACAATTCAAGGTCCAACAAAAGAACCATGGTGGTGCCATCATACTTCAAATGTCTACCTATGGTACATTTCATTGGTTTAGACGGGTACCTGGCCCTCAACCGGTCCCTGGCTCTAGACTAGACAGTGCAGATAATGCAAGACTAGACAAGGGCTAATCTCAATCAATACTACAAATATAAACCAAATACACACACCCCCGAAACCAACCCATATTTCAATTCAGTCAAGACCGCCACATTTGTCAATAAGCAACATAGAAAACAAGATGAAATCAGTGAGTTCAGTTGACGTTTATGCCTTATTATGACAGAAACCTGTGGACAAATGAAATGGTAGATAATATTGCCATGGCAACTGGACTTGTTTGATCGGCAGTTTGTGTGGTCTCCTTACACACACACACACGCACGCAGATACACACACACACACATTCACACACTTACACCCACTTATAGAAGTGTACAAAAAATATTTTCTCAACATTCTGCATTCTATTAAAATTATTATTCTATTTTTTTATTTATACATTTGTTTTATTAATTCATTTCTAATTGGTTATTGATTATTATTTAAATTAATATCTTTCTGAGTATATTAGTTATATACTGTATATATTGGATATATAGTATTACAGTAACCTCCATCTACTGTCATCATAAAGTTATCCACACACATTCCCTTTGTACTCTCCAAATGCCTCCATTTTCCCATCATCCCTCTTTCTGTCTGCCCTCCCGATCCTCCTCTCTTGTTTGTTCTCGCCTTCCTGTTCCTCAGGTAATCTGCACGACGTCCCTCTCTTCCTTGCCATCGTTCCTCCGCTAGTCATACTCCCGCAGGTGATGTTTCATTCGAGACTCCCAATCAGTTGCCCTGGCAACCACAGTGAACGCTCAATAGTGACCATGGTTACTGTTGATGAACATGTAGCAGGATTACAATGTATTTGTTATGTAAAACAAACAGAAAAACGGAACAACATAGAATATTAGAAACTGCGTTTGAGTCTGCCATCACATCCAGGGGTTGACCGTCACATCCAGGGGGTCAGCCGTCACATCCAGGAGGTCAGCCGTCACAACCAGGTGGTCGGACTTCACATCCATGGGGTCAGAGGTTACATCCAGGAGGTCAGCCGTCACATCCAGGGGGTCAGCCTTCACATCCAGGGGGTCAGCCGTCACATCCAGGGGGTCAGCCGTCACATCCAGGGGGTCAGCCGTCACATCCAGGGGGTCAGCCGTCACATCCAGGAGGTCAGCCGTCACATCCAGGGGGTCAGCCTTCACATCCAGGAGGTCAGCCGTCACATCCAGGGGGTCAGCCTTCACATCCAGGAGGTCAGCCGTCACATCCAGGGGGTCAGCCTTCACATCCAGGGGGTCGGACGTCACATCCAGGGGGTCAGAGGTCACATCCAGGAGGTCAGCCTTCACATCCAGGGGATCCTACTTCCATCTTCTTTCTACTTCTGTCTTCCTCCATCTCCTGTCTTCCTCTTACTTCCATCTTCCTCCTACTTCCATCTTCCTGTTACTTCCATCTTCCTCTTACTTCTGTCTTCCTCCATCTCCTGTCTTCCTCCTACTTCCTCCTCCTTCCTTTTCAGGCTCCTTTTAAAATATTCCCTCTAAGAAGCTTCTTGGGAAGCCTTAAGGACCCCCACTGAGATGCAGCTGTTTACGGGGCGGGGCTTGGAGGCCTTACCCCCAATGAGATGCAGCTGTGCATGGGGCGGGGCTTGGAGGCCTTACCTTGAATGAGATGCAGCTGGTCATGGGGCGGGGCTGGGAGGCCTTACCCCAAATGAGATGCAGCTGTGCATGGGGCGGGGCTGGTGCTGCTGGCTGCCTCTGGAAGGTCATGGAACCAGCTTACTCATTTGGGGACGTTGGTGCGATGCTGATGTTGCGGGACGGGTGCTCGTTCGCACCACAACACATTCAGACACACACACACATTCAGACACACACACATTCAGACACACACACATTCAGACACACACACACACACACACATACATTCAGACACACACACCCAGCCTGCCAGCTCACCATGGGTCCTGCATGTCTCCTTCATTCTGACAATCAGAGATGGAGAGAGTTTCATTTTTTCTTTGGAGAACAAACTGTAAAGGGCAGGCTGCACTAAATGTCACTCCGCATCAGGAGAAGAAGGACATGAAGCCAGGAAATGAGGACTGGGACTCGTGAAAGAGAGGAGAGAAAGAGGGAACGGGGCAGAGATTCTTCCTTCTCTTGGGGGTTGTGTGTCTTTCGCCTCAGCAAACAGAAAAAAGCAATACACTTAAAGTTGACTATTTTAAAAAAACACGGATGTTTTACATTGGTGTAGTGAGTAGTATTTACAATAGTATATAGATACTGTTTGAATAGTAATTGAAGTATATTTCAATGGATTAAAAATAACCCACCTACCTTCAGTGCACTGAATTTGAATGTAAAAACACTTAAGAATAATTATTATTTTTAAAATACTACATACATTAAATTAACGCATCCTGCTTTTTCGTTTGGATACCCTGATATACCTGCCAAAAAAACATCATGTATTTAATAAACGCTCAATTCAGTTTCCATCTAGTATTTCACATCAGAATGGTCACATCCTCTATATTGTTTACAGACATTCAGTTATCATGTTGTATTTCACATCAGAATGGTCACATCCTCTATAATGTTTACAGACATTTAGTTATCATGTTGTATTTCACATCAGAATGGTCACATCCTCTATATTGTTTACAGACATTCCGTTATCATGTAGTAATTCACATCAGAATGGTCACATCCTCTATATTGTTTACAGACATTCCGTTATCATGTAGTAATTCACATCAGAATGGTCACATCCTCTATAATGTTTACAGACATTTAGTTATCATGTTGTATTTCACATCAGAATGGTCACATCCTCTATATTGTTTACAGACATTCCGTTATCATGTAGTAATTCACATCAGAATGGTCACATCCTCTATAATGTTTACAGACATTCCGTTAGAAATGTGTGACTTGTGATGACGAAGATTCTCTGTGAGTCAGAGATGCATGGGACTCCCTATTAATTTTGTCGGAGTGTGTGTGTGCATGTGTGTGTGCGTGTGTGTGTGTGTGTGTGTGTGTGGTGCATGTGTGTGTGTGTGTGTGTTGTGGGGAGGGAAGGATGACGAGAGCTAGAGAGGTAGACTGTGAGAGAAGAAACAACACTTTCCTTTTTTCATCTCTGTGTAGAGAGAAATGAAAGCGCAGAGTGAAAAAGAGCAATCCAGTGTGCTGCTTCCTCTGCCTCCACCTGGAGTAGATGTGCTTGTCTCTCTCCGTGTCTAAGAGAAACGAGGATGAGCGCAAAGGCGGGGATAGAGCGCCCGGGGGGGAGGGGAAGGGGGAGTGAGAGAAGGGGGGTGAGAGAGGAAGAGAGTGAAAGAGAAAAAGAGAGAGCAAGCGAGGAGATAGAAATAGAGGGAGTACGAGGAGAGAGCCGTGTCTAGTTCTCTGCTCCAGCGAGCGATGGAGCCCGGTTGCCATAGCAGCAACGAATCTCTGGTCTCCGTGGGAACAGGACTGAATCCTGTTGCTGCTCGGCTTTGCCCCCCGGGCGGGAGGTGAAACCGGAGAGAAAATACGAGGGGAAAAAGTGTAACAGAACAGCAAGTTTAGCCCTCGGTACTAAACCTGACCTGGAAAAGAATGGTCTCTCTCCCTCTGTCTCTCTCCCCCTCTCTCTTTCACACTCGCCATAACTCTCTCTCTCTGTCACTCTCGCCTCTTCTCTTTCCCTCTCCCCGTCACTCATCCTCTTTCTCTCCTTCCATCTCTCTACTTCTTCTCTCATTTCCATCCCTCGCTCGCTGCTCATCTCTCTCTCTCTCTCTCTCTCTTTGCTCTCTCTTTCATAATCACATTTAGACTGCTTTATTGGCATGAACAACTATTTGTAGACATTGCTGTAGTTGTGTGTTTGTTCAGCATCTTAAATAAATACAGAGCAATGCAATTATGATGAAATGCAATCCATTTCCATAGTAATAGTAGCAATATGATTGCAAACACTACAGCTGTACCGTGATGTAATCTTCACTGAATAAATATTGGTCAACAAAAGCAACTGAATCACAGCCAATATTTACGTGGAGGCTGGATATTACTAGGTGGGTCGGGGTACATCTCTCCAGCCATGGCGGTCACAGACATGGTCACAGACACGA
>CM055753.1:10674556-10677056 GCA_029465975.1 Dallia pectoralis
ACACACACACACACACACAGACACACACACACACACACACACACACACAGTACACACACACACACCCCCACGCACACACACAGACACACAGACACACAGACACACAGACACACACACACACAGACACACACACACACACACACACACACAGACACACAGACACACACACACACACACACACACACACACACACACAGACACACACACACACAGTACACACACAGACACACACACAGAAATAGTCTCTCCCTGTCTCTTTGTCTCCCCCACCCTCCCCCATCCATCCATTGTGGTCCAGACATAATGGCCGTATTGACTGGGTCTGGCCATTCAGGGATATTAGCTGAAATAAATGGACAAATGAACAAAGAGCACCCTCACTGACACCCCGTTACCACACCAAACACGCACGGACACGTACAAACACACAGTCACACACGGTCAATTAGACTAATTATGTATATACAATGAGCAAGAACAAACCTAGCTTGCACACACATAGTACACACACAGTACACACACAGTACACACACAGTACACACACAGAACACACACAGAAACACAAATACACAAACAGATCATTTAGCCTGTTCTGTGTTTACAGCTCCACACATTCTGTGTTGAATGCTTGGCATTTCCTGGGCTTTGCCAATGTGGTTCGTGTTATTTCTATTAAACAGTGTTTCGGTTGATCAGAATGTTACCTGTTGATAAAGAACTAAATTCTGATTGGGTGAAAGTGCTCAAGCCATCACGAGAAACAATAAACGTTTGATTTGGCGGTCATGTAATCAATTTGGCCAAACCTGTGGTGAGCTCCTCTATGATGTCCACTCCATGTTCACACAAGACTCCATCTGACTTCATCTCCTTCCTCACTCTGCCCCTCCTCTATCTCTTGTTCTCTCTTTAACTCTTCCTACTCATTCAACTGTTTCGCTGTACGTGTCTCTCTCCCTGTCTCTCTCCTCTCCCTGTCTCTCTCCCTGTCTCTCTCTCCATATCTCGCTTTCTCTGTGTGTGTCTCTCTGCCTGTCTCTCCTCTCCCTGTATCTCTTCCTGTCTCCCCAACTCTCTCACGCTCTTCGTTCTAATCTCCCTCAGTGGGCAGCCTGTTTCAATCAAGTCCAGACAGTTTCATCCTTTCTTTGGCCAATGACGTGCTTAACGCACACAGATACACATCAAATCCAAAGACACACATATATATACACACACACACACACACACACACACACACACACACATACTGGCCAGGACATTCTGGCCTCACTGTCTGGTCTCACATTCTGGTCTCACATTCTGGTCTCACATTTTGGTCTCACATTCTGGTCTCACTGTCTGGTCTCACATTCTGGTCTCACATTCTGGTCTCACTGTCTGGTCTCACATTCTGGTCTCACATTCTGGTCTCACTGTCTGGTCTCACATTCTGGTCTCACATTCTGGTCTCACATTCTGGTCTCACATTCTGGTCTCACTGTCTGGTCTCACATTCTGGTCTCACATTCTGGTCTCACTGTCTGGTCTCACATTCTGGTCTCACATTCTGGTCTCACATTCTGGTCTCACATTCTGGTCTCACATTCTGGTCTCACATTCTGGTCTCACTGTCTGGTCTCACATTCTGGTCTCACATTTTGGTCTTACATTCTGGTCTCGCAGCCGAGTGTGAAGCGGCTGGGATGAGGATTAGCACCTCTAAATCTGAGGCAATGACTCTCAGCAGGAAACCGGTGGAGTGCCTACTCCGGGTAGGGAGTGAGTCCTTACTCTAAGTGAAGGAGTTCAAGTACCTCGGGGTCTTGTTCACGAGTGAGGGAACAATGGGAGATTGGCCGGAGAATCGGAGCCAGTACCTACCAGATGGGATGGCCTTCGACTCAACACCCTGTCGCTGGTTTGTGTCCCTTCTTGCGCCCCTGTTGGTAGGCACTCACCCCCTCATTTCTTGTTCCGTCTGTCTCTTCCTCACCTCCCTGTTTCTGCCATCTCTCTTTCTCCTTCTCTCTGACTCCCTGTCTCTCATAAATCTCACTCTCTTTCTTCCTCTCTCCCTCTCTCTGCCTGTCCATTTGTCCTTCGTTCTGCCTGTCTTTCTCTCCCCTCCTGTGATCAGTTTTGTCCAGCCATGTAGAGATCAATTAAAAGATAGTCCCAGTAGATCTCGTCGATCTGTCTAGCAGACACACTAACAGGCCTGCGCTCATACAGCCTCAGAAAACATATTAACAGTAAACAGACACAGCATAGTAAGGGAATAATATCAAATTTCCCAGACTACGTTAATAACACAACAATAGTAACGTATAATATAATATTTCCCAGACTACGTTAATAACACAACAATAGTAACGTATTAAATGTGGTATGCTGGACATTTCGGACGTTTGGAGACATCCGTGTATCCAGGTGACGCCGGAACCATATAATTGTAACGAGATTTAATTTGCTAAACGCATTTCTACACTCACTAAACCAGGCTCACGTTAACAACCGG
>CM055753.1:10682056-10684556 GCA_029465975.1 Dallia pectoralis
CAAAGGACAGAGAGAAAAATGAACCATTAATCCAACAAGAGATGAATTAGAACTATTTGGATGGGCCAATATTTCTCCAATCCCACTGTTCCACATTTGCAGTTCCTGTTTGGGAAAACTCCTGCAGTTCTTCTGAAATGTCGTCCATTTCCCTAGAAAGTGCACTCCTGTGGTTGGGAGAAGTGGTCCACAGCAGTGCATTCTGGGACCTGGCCTGGTATTCCTTAAGCCTCGTCCCCGGGCAGAGAACAGAACAGACGGGCTATTGTCTGAGAGGCTGGTCCTGGCACACACACACACACAATAACACGGAGAACCACAAGAAAATAGGATCATTTCCACACACACACACCTCTAAACAAACACACACACACACATCTAAACCCAGACACACCTCTAAACAAACAAACACACACACACACATCTAAACCCAGACACACCTCTAAACAAACACACACACACACATCTAAACCCAGACGCACCTCTAAACAAACAAACACACACACACACATCTAAACCCAGACACACCTCTAAACAAACACACACACACACATCCAAACCCAGACACACCTCTAAACAAACACACACACACACATCTAAACCCAGACACACCTCTAAACAAACACGCACACACACATCTAAACCCAGACACACCTCTAAACAAACACACACACACACACACACATTAACACAGGAAACAACAAGAAAATAGGATAACTCCTATTAACACACAGACACTCTGAACCCAGACGTTTCTCTAAACACACACACGTCTGAACACACACACACACACACACACACACACACAGCACTTAAAAACGAGACAAACCCTTCTGAACACACACACAATCCCGGACACTGTGAAGAACCCACCAGAGAGGTTGTCAGTGAACAGGGCATTGCTGAGCTAAACAAACAGCCCTCCAGAGCAACATGGGAAATTCATGCAAATTCCCCATAACTCCTCAATCAGCTTTCGTCAAGATTAAAATAGGCTCCTTGTGCTTTTCTCTTAAAGCTAATCTAATCATTGTTCACATCTGTACTATGTCTGTAAGTCCTCTACTCTTTTCCTTCACTGAATAGCTATTTCTGTTTGTCTTACTTTTGACAATGTGCTTGTTTAATGACACCCCCAATAGAGACGTATTGATATCACCATGGTTTCCATAGCGACCTAATCACATAAATTATACATTGTTTATACATGTATACATGTATGTGTACCAATTTGCTAAACGCTTCATTAAAATAATTTATTAACGAAAACTCAAACATTTGAAAACATACAACAATGTACAAACCAGTGCACTTGTGTGATAACCTCTTTAGAGTCCGAGTGTCTGTAAGGTTTCGCTCAAACCTTGTACTTGATTGATTAATGAAGGTCACCTGTTAATTAGGGCCTAACTGAACCTGGCTTTCTAGATCTGTGTAGGTCACCGATTAGAAGGAGAAACCTAAAACCCGGAGACTCTAGCCTCTTTGTGGAAGGAATTCAAAATCCATCTAAAATGATTCCACACAGCACGACACATGAATAAAAACGTGCCAATAGAACTGTTACCAGCATTATTGTGTTTAAACACGGTGTGGTTTTCCATTTTGACAAAACAAACCCGTATTCATTTGCCTTGTTGACATATTTCCAAAATTTTTCACCAGGAAACCATTTCGCTCGTGTGGTAAAACGTTGACCCCCTTCGCCACTTAGTCACTTGGCGGTTTCCGGTCGTGCTGAAGAAGAAGACGAGGGCGAGGGAGGACTTAGGATGAACTTCTAAACAACGAGGAAAAGCAGACGTCTCCAGGCGGCATTCCTAAATGTCATAGAGTTGCTCCCTCTAATCGTACAGAAGAATGGAATTCACTCGTTCCTTCCCAACACAATCCTTGGCATTTGGACGTCCTTAGAGAGAGAGAGAGAGAGAGAGAGAGAGAGAGAGAGAGAGAGAGAGAGAGAGAGAGAGAGAGAGAGAGCAAGAGAGAGCATACACACACAGACAAATAAACTAACAAGCAATAAGATAAAGATTAAGAAGAAACTTAACTTAGAAATCTTGACACCAGAAATTGCAACTAGTCTGAGCAGCTGGGTTGACAGGCGTCTAGCTGTTGCGTCATGTTGCGTTTATTGAGCACAGCTCTCAGGACGGGAATCCTCCGCTCATCGATGACTTAACTGCAGTCATCAGTTGTCATGACAGCGGTCATCAACCCATCGACTCAACTCTGATGGGACTCAACCCTGATGGGACTCAACCCTGATGGGACTCAACTGATGGGACTCAACCCTGATGGGACTCAACCCTGATGGGACTCAACCCTGATGGGACTCAACTCTGATGGGACTCAACCCTGATGGGACTCAACTCTGATGGGACTCAACCCTGATGGGACTCAACCCTGATGGGACTCAACTCTGATGGGACTCAACCCTGATGGGACTCAACTCTGATGGGACTCAACCCTGATGGGACACAGTGCATGTGTAGACGAG
>CM055753.1:10692056-10697056 GCA_029465975.1 Dallia pectoralis
TATAGAGACTAGGTGCTAAAATAATCAGACAAGCACATTTTAAAGACCTGGAGCAAGCAGAGGGGAGCAGACGCCAGTGAAATGAGAAGAGCAGCGTGGTGATATAGTTCCCAGAATGCTAACCGTTAGCTGTTAGCACATCCTTTACATTGCAGCCACGACACGGCTACACCGTCAACACTCCTACGATCGTCACAGGCACTGTGTCCTAAAAGGCACCCTAACCCTAGACAAGAACATCGAATTAGGGTGCCGCCTGGGACTCGGACAAATCCCTCCGCTATTCGGATAAGATTAGCGTTGTTTCCCGTCGGTCCGATTGTGGAATATTCATGTGAGTCCTTTACAAACAAGACTCAACACCCCGTAGTAGGTAAACTGTGTGTTTGTTTGATATCAGGGGGTAACAGACACATTTGGGATGGGGTGAATGCCACCCATAGACCCATTCAATTCAGGTACCTCCGTCAATTGGCTCGCCTGATCATCGTCCGAACATCATCCGGCCATTGTCCGACCATCTTCCGACCCTCACCCGACCATCAGCTGTGTTTGGTTATGCATGCGGGCTGAACAAGCCCAATTCAATTCACTGACCGTTGATAAGGCTGATTGTGTAGAGGCATGCCAGGTAACAACACACACACACACACAGAGTTAGACAGGGACAGAGACACAGACTGAGACACACACACACACATTCCTCACAGCCGCTCCCCTGGGCTGTAATTGAGTTTAGGGAGGTTCTGGTCAGATAAACAGGACCTATTGATTAAAGGTAATTTGACTCAGTTAGATAATGGAATTATGAGGGTTTTTCTCTGTCGTTTTTCTCTGTCGTTCTCTCTGTCCCTCCCTGTTCGTCTCTCAGCTTTTGTCTCTCTCTCCTCCGCTCTCACTTTTCTCCGTTTAATCTCTCTCTCTCTCTCTGTGTAAATCCAGCTTCATAGAAATACGAGGGAATTTAAAGGGGCGTTCTCACTCATGTCCACATCATAACGGAGAGCCGGCCAGCCATCGGAGAAAAAAAGTGATTCGTGAAATGTATTCCCCAGATTGCCATCGGAAATGTGAGGCCCTTCTTACCTGGTCAAATATAGGCCTTTTAATATTAATGAAACATTCCCAGGTTTTTGGCTGCTCAAACTGGCATTGTCGAATCAGAACCTGTTTCTGTGTAATACTTTACGTCATCTACGTTATCATCTCGATTCGATAATTGAACTCACAGATTATCAACACACTGAGAGCATATTAGCGGTCCGTACCCAAATGGGTTGTTGGGTTGTTGTTCGCAAAAGTGCCAGACTGCGCCTTTAATTATCGTTACAACGTGTAAATTCAGGAGCCCACGCCGGTTAGCATAAGTTGAATAGGCATTCCACATTACCATGGTGAT
The DNA here is from genome assembly GCA_029465975.1 of Dallia pectoralis. Classification (NCBI taxonomy): domain Eukaryota; kingdom Metazoa; phylum Chordata; class Actinopteri; order Esociformes; family Umbridae; genus Dallia; species Dallia pectoralis. The sequence goes on from CM055753.1 coordinate 10,693,456, forward strand.
AACGGCATCACAACGACAGGCACATTTACATAACTTAGAGGACCTGTCCGGAGCGACTGGCAGATTTGGACGGCAACCCCATCACCCCTTGTCCTGTTAATGCCCCGTGGGGTATCGAACACACAACCTTGGGGGTGTGGTCAGCAACAAGCCAGCTGACCTGAGGGGACCCACTAAAAACCTGTCCAATTATCATGGTGATATGTTACAAGCCTTTCGTTTCACACGTCTCTCTGCAACTCTCTCTTGCAATCTTCCCCTTCCAGTGTCTGTGTTCTAAGTCTTTTTTTATTGGTCGGTCTGAGATATGGCTTTTTCCTTTACAACTCTGCCTAGAAGACCAGTTTCCCAGAGTCACCTGTTCACTGTTGACGTTCAGATTGGTGTTTTGTGGCTACTATTTAATGATGCTGCCAGGACTGAGAACCTGTGAGGCGTGTATTTTTCAATCTCGACACACTCGCGTATTTGTCCTTTTGCTCAGATGTGCACCAGGGTCTACCCTTTTAGTTCCTTGCAGGGAATAGACTTAAATTCTCCCAAAACCCCCAATGCATTGCACCCTGCTGTGTATGAGGCTGCAGAGATGCTGACTGGTCAGAGGGCCCAGGATGGCCCCTGTTCCCCGTTTACCTGGCTGGTACCTGGGGAAATCCACCCCTAGACAGGACAACGTTTGGGCGCACAGAGAGAGACAGAGAGACAGAGAGAGGGAGAGGAAGGGGGAGAGAGAGAATGACTGGTACCTGGGCAAATCCACCCCTAGACAGGACAACGTATGGGCGCACACTGAGGAACCACAGCATATACAGCATATTCATTAGTCATAATGTTTTGGCTCATCAGTGTCCATCTCATCTCATCTTCAACCGCTTATCCGGGGTCGGGTCGCGGGGTAGCAGCTCTAGCAGGGGACCCCAAACTTCCCTTTCCGGGCAACATTAGCCAGCTCTGACTGGGGAATCCCGAGGCGTTCCCAGGCCAGTGTGGAGATATAATCTCTCCACCTAGTCCTGGGTCTTCCCCGAGGTCTCCTCCCAGCTGGACGTGCCTGGAACACCTCTCTAGGGAGGCGCCCAGGTGGCATTCTTACAAGATGCCCGAACCACCTCAACTGGCTCCTTTCTATGCAAAGGAGCAGCGGCTCTACTCCGAGTTCCTCTCGGATGACTGAGCTTCTCACCCTATCCCTAAGGGAGAGGCCAGCCACCTTTCTGAGAAAACCCATTTCGGCCGCTTGTACCCGCGATCTCGTTCTTTCGGTCATGACCCAGCTTTCATGACCATAGGTGAGGGTAGGAACAAAGATTGACCGGTAGATCGAGAGCTTTGCCTTTCGGCTCAGCTCTCTTTTCGTCACAACGGTGCGGTGAAGCGAATGCAACACCGCCCCCGCTGCTCCGATCCTCCGACCAAACTCCCGCTCCATTGTTCCCTCACTCGCGAACAGGACCCCGAGGTACTTGAACTCCTTCACTTGGAGTAAGGACTCATTCCCTACCCGGAGTAGGCACTCCACCGGTTTCCTGCTGAGAGTCATGGCCTCAGATTTAGAGGTGCTAACCCTCATCCCAGCCGCTTCACACTCGGCTGCAAACCGATCCAGTGAGTGCTGAAGGTCACCGACCGATGAGGCCATCAGGACCACATCATCCGCAAAAAGCAGTGATGTGACCATCAGCCCACCGAACGGGAACCCCTCCCCCATGACTACGCCTTGATATCCTGTCCATGAATATTACAAACAGGATTGGTGACAAAGCGCAGCCCTGGCGGAGGCCAACCCCCACCGGGAACGAATCCGACTTACTGCCGAGGACACGGACACAGCTCATGCTTTGAGCGTACAGAGATTGGATGGCCCTGAGAAGAGACCCCTCACCCCATACTCCCGCAGCACCTCCCACAAAGATCCCGGGGTACCCGGTCATACGCCTTCTCCAGATCCACAAAACACATGTAGACTGGATGGGCATACTCCCAGGCCCCCTCCAGGATCCTTGCGAGAGTAAAGAGCTGGTCCGTGGTTCCCCGGCCAGGACGAAAACCGCATTGTTCCTCTTCAATCTGAGGTTCGACTATTGGCCGAACCCTCCTTTCCAGCACTTTGGAGTACACTTTACCAGGGAGGCTGAGGAGTGTGATACCTCTGTAATTGGCACACACTCTCTGGTCCCCCTTTTTAAAGAGGGGAACCACCACCCCGGTCTGCCACTCCTCTGGCACTGTCCCAGACTTCCATGCAATGTTGAAGAGGCGTGTCAACCAAGACAGCCCTTCCCCACCCAAAGCTTTTAGCATTTCTGGACGAATCTCATCAGTCCCTGGGGCTTTGCCACTGTGGAGTTGTTTGACTACCTCAGCGACTTCCCCCAGGGAAACTGACGATGACCCTCCATCAGCCTCCAGCTCTGCCTCTGTACTAGAGGGCGTGTAGGTCGGATTCAGGAGCTCCTCAAAATGCTCTTTCCAGCGCCCGATCACATCATCAGTTGAGGTCAACAGTGTCCCATCCTTACTGTACACAGCTTGGATGGTTCCCGTTTTCCCCTTCTGAGGTGCCGAACGGTTTTCCAGAAGCATTTTGGTGCCGACCGAAAGTCCTTCTCCATAGCTTCTCCAAACTTCTCCCACACCCGCTGCTTTGCCTCTGACACGGCAGCGGCTGCAGCCCTTCGGGCCTGTCGGTACCCTGCAACTGCCTCCGGAGTCCCCAGGGCTAGCATATCCCTGAAGGCCTCCTTCTTCAGTCGGACAGCTTCCTGACCACCGTGGTCCACCACGGTGTTCTAGGTTACCACCCCTTGAGGCACCTAGGACCTTGAGACCACAGCTCACCGCCGCAGCTTCAGCAATAGAAGCTTTGAACATTGCCCACTCAGGTTCAATGCCCCCAACCTCCACAGGGATGCTTGAAAAGCTCCGCCGGAGGTGTGAGTTGAAGATCTTTCGGACAGGGGCCTCCTCCAGACGTTCCCAGTTCACCCGCACCACCCGTTTGGGCTTACCTGGTCTGTCCAAAGTCTTTCCCCACCCTCTGATCCAACTCACTACCAGATGGTGATCAGTTGACAGCTCTGCCCCTCTCTTCACCCGAGTGTCCAAAACATGCGGCCTTAGATCAGCCGATACGATCACAAAATCGATCATTGACCTTCGGCCTAGGGTGCTCTGGTACCATGTACACTTATGCGCCTCCTTATGTTCGAACATGGTGTTTGTTATAGACAATCCATGACTAGCACAGAAGTCCAATAACAAACGACCGCTCGGGTTTAGATCAGGGAGGCCGTTCCTCCCAATCACGCCTCTCCAGGTGTCTCCATCGTTGCCCACATGTGCGTTGAAGTCTCCCAGCAGAATGATGGAGTCCCCTACTGGAGCCCTATATAGGACTCCTTCAGGGTCTCCAAGAAGGCTGAATACTCCGAACTGCTGTTTGGTGCATAAGCACAAACAACAGTCAGAGTTTTTCCCCCACCACCCTTAGGCGTAGGGAGGCAAACCTCTCATCCACCGGGGTAAACTCCAACACCGCCGTGCTCAGACGTGGGCTCGTGAGTATCCCCACACCAGCCCGCCGCCTCTCACCCTGGGCAAC
>CM055753.1:10702056-10877056 GCA_029465975.1 Dallia pectoralis
CGTTTTAAATGCAAAGACAAATGTATTGCAGTTTTTTTCTATCTCTGCTTACCATGGTTGCCATGGTTTTTGCTCTCGGTCTTTTTTTGTAGTTGCGAGTTCAGGTTTTTGCTCTCGGTTTCTTTTTTTGCAGTTGCGAATTTTTTTTGACACAATTGTAACGTGTGGGCGGGGTTTAGATGACTTCCAAGAAGACGGGTCTCCATTGGTCAGCCGGATTTCGAGCAGTAGATTGCATTGTCACGATGGCTGGGCAGCCGGAACGTGGCTTTTTGCAGCCTCGGGTGGTATGCTCACAAACTCACTTTATAGTATTGGGTTTTGTTCCTAGACATTTTACATTTATACAGTATGTCTTCCATCGTGACATAGACGAATGAAATTCAAAGAATGCAATCTACTGCTTGAAATCCGACTGACCAATTGAGACCCATCTTTTTGGAAGTCATCTAAACCCTGCCCACACGTTACAATTGTGTCAAAAATTCGAAACTGCAAAAAAAGAAACCGAGAGCAAAAACTTGAACTCGCAACTACCAAAAAAGACCGAGAGCAAAAACCATGGCAACGTAAGCAGAGATAGAAAAACAACTGCAATACATTTGTCTTTGCATTTAAAACGTTTTGATTTCTTGCGGATCTCGATACCTTTTCGTGGATGTTTTGCATTCAATATTCATTTTTTTGTTTGCAATACATATTTTTTGGTTGCAATAGTAATAATTTTGTTTGTTCTTTTTGAGACAAATGTAACTCCATAGGAACTCACGATGGACCACTTTAGGCCACAAGCTGCAATTTAAGGACCGTTTCTGAGCAACCGTAAAAAATGTCCAAGGTCGTCGTCAGTGGCGGTTTGTATAACAAACACCCATCAGCCATTTGGACACCCTCTCATACTTCAATAGGCCGTTTTCTATACTACTGCCTTGCCCATTCTTCTATCACAGGCCTGGCAGAGCTATGCCAACTAGAGCTATGCCAACCAGAGCTATGCCAATCAGAGCTATGCCAACCAGAGCTATGCCAACCAGAGCTGTGATGATACTAGAGAAAGTTTTATAACATAATACCAACTGCATGAACAACAATATGATATGAATAAGCATGGAGTCGTAGTCGATGCGTTGGATGCAGGAGAAATGGGCAGGAGACGCCGCAGACCGTTCAGAGCACTCATGACGACCCCTCGCCGTGACGACCCCTCGCCGTGACGACCCCTCGCCGTGACGACCCCTCGCCGTGACGACCCCTCGCCGTGACGACCCATCGCCATGACGACACTCCATGCAAGCGTTGGACCTGGACCATGCCAGAAAATAACTTAAAAATAAGAGATGTTTTAGTTTTGCTTTGTCAACAAATCGTAACATAGTTTTTGCTTGTTCTTTACAGGCGCAGTTCACAAATCTATCAATTAAATCATTTACAAATTAGATATACGACACTACAGAATGCAGAGAATGTAAAGGGGTTGAATTAATTCCTTAAGACACAGCTCTGTGGCGATAAGATGTCAGAGGATGTTTACGATAGAGAGTGGGGTTGTTAGGAGCATTTAATGATGATGATGTCTAGCTATTTATGACCGTCCAGACAGCTGTGCTCTAGTTGAGCCCTTCACATGGATGTTGGACAGGTCTGTTTGATTCATGATGTAACTCACAGTGCACAGTCTGTCATGCACACACACACACACACACACACACACACACACACACACACACACACACACACACACACACACACACACACACACACACACACACACACACACACACACACACACACACACACACACACACACACACACACAAACACACACGCACACACACACACACACACACACACACACACACACACACACACACACACAAACCAAGACCAAGGATACACGAACACACCACTATATTGTTTAACCCAACACAGAGACCAGTGTGTTATTGACTCAGATAAGCAGCCATTCCACACACACACACACACACACACAACTCCAACCCCAATTCTTGATGCCAGCCTACCCAAAGGGAGGCACATGAGAAGAGGGGGCAGGGAAGCTGCGTGAGCTGGGGAGAGGCGAGGGGGTGGATCGATAGAAAAACAGAGTGAAAGACAGGGATCAAGACAGAGAGAGAGAGAGACAGATGGTTTGTAGAGAGACGGAGAGAGTCATAAAGAAAGAGAAATATAAATGAGAGAGTGAGATGGACACATAGGAACCTCAAGTGGTCACTTAATTCCCTCGAGTAACCCACATTCCAGCAGAGTGCTTGGAATGTCAACCATTCCAGATATTTCCCGTTTTCCCTAACAGATGTGCATCGGGGCTTTAGCGCGTCGCCACGGGCACTGTCCTGTCTCACAAATCGATAAGATCTCTGACCACTTTCATCTCCGACCACTCTTATCTCATCTCATCTTCAAGAGCGACCACTCTTATCTGCCACGCAGAATGCACGTATCTTTCACACTCCTGATCAAACGGTGGCACACTTATTGTAAACCTCTGGACCACCTGGAGCTCATCTGACCTCTGTATGCTAACTCACCTCATGCTGTGTTTAGTTGACCGCCCGTGGCTAGCAGCTAGCGGCTAGGGTCCAGCGCTGCACATTTTGTCTCGCAAAATCACTTGTCGCTAATATTATTGAATTCATGGAGGATAGATCCCTTTAAGAGTGACCAGACATTATTGAATTCATGTAAGACAGGTCCTTCCCACAATAATATTCAGTTGCTATAGCGATGAGTCCGATACTAATGTCCAGCCAGGAGATCACCAGTGAAGTTCCCTAAACTATAACTATGTAAGTATATGATAAATTAACTGGCTCTAATTAAATAGAAACATCTGCTCGTTCACGTTGACCAGGACAGAGGGACATGCTAAGCCAATTGTCCCCGTTCTGCTTCGGCATGGCCGTTCCTATTCACGTCGGATAAAGCTTGTTGGGTCTGGATCTGTGCTAACAGGGTTGTTGGTGTTCCAGGGGACATTTAACCAAAGCAGTCTAGGAATGGGGGCATTGTGTGTCCCGTCCCAAAATAGCGCCAGACACAGACAGCCTCGCAGCTAGCTCGCTCTGAGCCGTCGTTACCATTCAGTCACATCACATAACACACACACTGTACACACACAAATGTGTTCTGTGTGCGCATGTGTGTACTATTGATGTGACTGAATGGCGCGTGTGTGTGTGTGTGTGTGTTTGTTTGTCTAAAGCCCTACATTATTCCAGGACACCATTGTAAGTGAACTGCTCGTCATCCGCCCAATAAGATCCATATCGCCTCACACACAGAGCTGTTTTTACATATAGTCCTCTTAGAAAAAAGAGCGAAGCTGAATCCTCTTTCCAGTGAACCCCGAGGAACAGAAACAAAATACCTCAGTTGTCATTTCGTTCACGCTGCCTTCGAACGACGACTCAGCTCGCTTCCCAGTTGACGGCATTTTTCGTTCTACTTTTTTTGCAGCCATTCTGGTTTGCAATCACACTGCCACGTTTAAAAAAGAAAGCAGTATCTGCTACCAACGTTCGCCCAAACACACAGTGCTTGGTAAACCATGCAAGTGATAGGCATTTCAAACCAAGAGGAACTTAACTATAAGACACTTTGCACACAGTGTTGATTTGGTTAAAATAATATGACGTGCCGGCCTAATTATAGCAATGAAAACACATTGTAATAATAATATCTGATTAATTATTACAAGTGCCTAAAACTAATCCAAAAGTGTCTGAGACAAGGCCCTGAACGACCCAGAATGACCTCTTTCCCAATCATCCGAAATGAGGTAATCCTCCAAATGTAATTGATTCACAGGAAACGGGTTGATTCTGGAAATAGAAAGCAAGCACTCAGCACACACTGACACACTAAACTTTAAAAGACTTGCAGACCAAAAGGAAATCTCAGAGCAAGCTTGTGACTCAGATTAAACAGTGTGGTTTTGAGAAACATTTGTCTAATTATAGCTGTTTCCCATGTGCCGTTTGTGACTTCCTGCGTCGTTTCCCCTGACTCAGTTGAGGTGTTTGCTGTCCAGGGCATTTTCGCCATCAACCAACAACAACCTGTTTGTTTTGTTTGCTGCTGAAACAACGATCCTCTTATCTATTGTTTGTTTATCTATTGTTTGTTTATCTATTGTTTGTGTATCTATTGTTTGTTTATCTATTGTTTGTTTATCTATTGTTTGTTTATCTATTGTTTGAACCATTCATTCATGACGTCTGTCAAGGCAGGATGCATGTAAAGGACCTCCGATACAAACGACATGGAGTTTAGCTGTACTGTTATAAAGATGAGAGACCAGGCCCAAGTTCTGATTAGGACAGTGTAGATCTGCTGGTAGTACAGCTGCTGTATTGCTAGGGTTACTGTGTTGTCTCAACCGTCTATCTGTCTGTCTGTCTGTTTGTCTCACACACCTCTTGTCTGTCTGTCTCTCTGTCTGTCTGTCTGTCTGTCTGTCTGTCTCACACACCTCTTCTGTTTGTCTGCCTGTCTCACTTACCCAGCCTTTTTGTCCATCTGTCTGTCCTGTTTCTTTCTCATTCCCTCTCTACTCTGTTTCTCTCTCATTCCCTCTCTCCTCTCTTTCTCTCTCATTCCCTCTCTCCTCTGTTTCTCTCTCGTTCCCTCTCTCCTCTGTTTCTCTCTCATTCCCTCTCTCCTCTTTTTCTCTCTCGTTCCCTCTCTCCTCTGTTTCTCTCTCATTCCCTCTCTCCTCTGTTTCTCTCTCATTCCCTCTCTCCCCTGTTTCTCTCTCATTCCCTCTCTCCTCTGTTTCTCTCTCATTCCCTCTCTCCTCTGTTTCTCTCTCGTTCCCTCTCTCCTCTTTTCCTCTCTCATTCCCTCTCTCCTCTTTTCCTCTCTCATTCCCTCTCTCCTCTTTTTCTCTCTCATTCTCTCTCTCCTCCTTTCCTCTCTCATTCCCTCTCTTCCCTGTTTCTCTCTCATTCCCTCTCTCCTCTCTTTCTCTCTCATTCCCTCTCTCCTCTTTTCCTCTCTCATTCCCTCTCTCCTCTGTTTCTCTCTCATTCCCTCTCTCCTCTTTTTCTCTCTCATTCCCTCTCTCCTCTTTTCCTCTCTCATTCCCTCTCTCCTCTTTTTCTCTCTCATTCCCTCTCTCCTCCTTTCCTCTCTCATTCCCTCTCTTCCCTGTTTCTCTCTCGTTCCCTCTCTCCTCTGTTTCTCTCTCATTCCCTCTCTCCTCTTTTCTCTCTCATTCCCTCTCTCCTCTTTTCCTCTCTCATTCCCTCTCTCCTGTTTCTCTCTCGTTCCCTCTCTCCTCTGTTTCTCTCTCATTCCCTCTCTCCTCCTTTCCTCTCTCATTCCCTCTCTTCCCTGTTTCTCTCTCATTCCCTCTCTTCCCTGTTTCTCTCTCGTTCCCTCTCTCCTCTTTTCTTCTCTCATTCCCTCTCTCCTCTTTTCCTCTCTCATTCCCTCTCTCCTCTTTTCCTCTCTCATTCCCTCTCTCCTCTTTTCCTCTCTCATTCCCTCTCTCCTCTTTTTCTCTCTCATTCTCTCTCTCCTCCTTTCCTCTCTCATTCCCTCTCTCCCCTGTTTCTCTCTCATTCCCTCTCTCCTCTCTTTCTCTCTCATTCCCTCTCTCCTCTTTTCCTCTCTCATTCCCTCTCTCCTCTGTTTCTCTCTCATTCCCTCTCTCCTCTTTTTCTCTCTCATTCCCTCTCTCCTCTTTTCCTCTCTCATTCCCTCTCTCCTCTTTTTCTCTCTCATTCCCTCTCTCCTCCTTTCCTCATTCCCTCTCTCCTCCTTTCCTCTCTCATTCCCTCTCTTCCCTGTTCTTTTCCTCTCTCATTCCCTCTCTCCTCTGTTTCTCTCTCGTTCCCTCTCTCCTCTGTTTCTCTCTCATTCCCTCTCTCTCTCTTTTCCTCTCTCATTCCCTCTCTCCTGTTTCTCTCTCGTTCCCTCTCTCCTCTGTTTCTCTCTCTCATTCCCTCTCTCCTCCTTTCCTCTCTCATTCCCTCTCTTCCCTGTTTCTCTCTCATTCCCTCTCTTCCCTGTTTCTCTCTCGTTCCCTCTCTCCTCTTTTCCTCTCTCATTCCCTCTCTCCTCTGTTTCTCTCTCGTTCCCTCTCTCCTCCTTTCCTCTCTCATTCCCTCTCTTCCTGTTTCTCTCTCATTCCCTCTCTTCCCTGTTTCTCTCCTCTGTTTCTCTCTCGTTCCCTCTCTCCCCTTTCTCCTCATTCCCTTTCCTCTCTCATTCCTCTCATTCCCTCTCTCCTGTTTCTCTCTCGTTCCCTCTCTCCTCTTTTTCTCTCTCATTCCCTCTCTCCTCTCTTTTCCTCTCTCATTCCCTCTCTCCTGTTTCTCCTCGTTCTTCCTCTGTTTCTCTCTCATTCCCTCTCTCCTCCTTTCCTCTCATTCCCTCTCTTCCTGTTTCTCTCTCATTCCCTCTCTTCCCTGTTTCTCTCTCGTTCCCTCTCTCCTCTTTTCTTCTCTCATTCCCTCTCTCCTCTGTTTCTCTCTCGTTCCCTCTCTCCTCTTTTCCTCTCTCATTCCCTCTCTCCTCTTTTCCTCTCTCATTCCCTCTCTCCTCTTTTTCTCTCTCATTCTCTCTCTCCTCCTTTCCTCTCTCATTCCCTCTCTTCTCTTTTTCTCTCTCATTCCCTCTCTCCTCTCTTTCTCTCTCATTCCCTCTCTCCTCTTTTCCTCTCTCATTCCCTCTCTCCTCTGTTTCTCTCTCATTCCCTCTCTCCTCTTTTTCTCTCTCATTCCCTCTCTCCTCTTTTCCTCTCTCATTCCCTCTCTCCTCTTTTTCTCTCTCATTCCCTCTCTCCTCCTTTCCTCTCTCATTCCCTCTCTTCCCTGTTTCTCTCTCGTTCCCTCTCTCCTCTGTTTCTCTCTCATTCCCTCTCTCCTCTTTTTCTCTCTCATTCCCTCTCTCCTCTTTTCCTCTCTCATTCCCTCTCTCCTCTTTCTCTCTCGTTCCCTCTCTCCTCTGTTTCTCTCTCATTCCCTCTCTCCTCCTTTCCTCTCTCATTCCCTCTCTTCCATGTTTCTCTCTCATTCCCTCTCTTCCCTGTTTCTCTCTCGTTCCCTCTCTCCTCTTTTCCTCTCTCATTCCCTCTCTCCTCTGTTTCTCTCTCGTTCCCTCTCTCCTCTTTTTCTCTCTCATTCCCTCTCTCCTCCTTTCCTCTCTCATTCCCTCTCTTCCCTGTTTCTCTCTCGTTCCCTCTCTCCTCTGTTTCTCTCTCATTCCCTCTCTCCTCTTTTTCTCTCTCATTCCCTCTCTCCTCTTTTCCTCTCTCATTCCCTCTCTCCTTTTTCTCTCTCATTCCCTCTCTCCTCCTTTCCTCTCTCATTCCCTCTCTTCCCTGTTTCTCTCTCATTCCCTCTCTTCCCTGTTTCTCTCTCGTTCCCTCTCTCCTCTTTTCTTCTCTCATTCCCTCTCTCCTCTTTTCCTCTCTCATTCCCTCTCTCCTCTTTTCCTCTCTCATTCCCTCTCTCCTCTTTTTCTCTCTCATTCTCTCTCTCCTCCTTTCCTCTCTCATTCCCTCTCTTCCCTGTTTCTCTCTCATTCCCTCTCTCCTCTCTTTCTCTCTCATTCCCTCTCTCCTCTTTTCCTCTCTCATTCCCTCTCTCCTCTGTTTCTCTCTCATTCCCTCTCTCCTCTTTTTCTCTCTCATTCCCTCTCTCCTCTTTTCCTCTCTCATTCCCTCTCTCCTCTTTTTCTCTCTCATTCCCTCTCTCCTCCTTTCCTCTCTCATTCCCTCTCTTCCCTGTTTCTCTCTCGTTCCCTCTCTCCTCTGTTTCTCTCTCATTCCCTCTCTCCTCTTTTTCTCTCTCATTCCCTCTCTCCTCTTTTCCTCTCTCATTCCCTCTCTCCTGTTTCTCTCTCGTTCCCTCTCTCCTCTGTTTCTCTCTCATTCCCTCTCTCCTCCTTTCCTCTCTCATTCCCTCTCTTCCCTGTTTCTCTCTCATTCCCTCTCTTCCCTGTTTCTCTCTCGTTCCCTCTCTCCTCTTTTCCTCTCTCATTCCCTCTCTCCTCTGTTTCTCTCTCGTTCCCTCTCTCCTCTTTTCCTCTCTCATTCCCTCTCTCCTCTTTTCCTCTCTCATTCCCTCTCTCCTCTTTTCCTCTCTCATTCCCTCTCTCCTCTTTTCCTCTCTCATTCCCTCTCTCCTCTTTTCCTCTCTCATTCCCTCTCTCCTCTTTTTCTCTCTCATTCTCTCTCTCCTCCTTTCCTCTCTCATTCCCTCTCTTCCCTGTTTCTCTCTCATTCCCTCTCTCCTCTCTTTCTCTCTCATTCCCTCTCTCCTCTTTTCCTCTCTCATTCCCTCTCTCCTCTGTTTCTCTCTCATTCCCTCTCTCCTCTTTTTCTCTCTCATTCCCTCTCTCCTCTTTTCCTCTCTCATTCCCTCTCTCCTCTTTTTCTCTCTCATTCCCTCTCTCCTCCTTTCCTCTCTCATTCCCTCTCTTCCCTGTTTCTCTCTCGTTCCCTCTCTCCTCTGTTTCTCTCTCATTCCCTCTCTCCTCTTTTTCTCTCTCATTCCCTCTCTCCTCTTTTCCTCTCTCATTCCCTCTCTCCTGTTTCTCTCTCGTTCCCTCTCTCCTCTGTTTCTCTCTCATTCCCTCTCTCCTCCTTTCCTCTCTCATTCCCTCTCTTCCCTGTTTCTCTCTCGTTCCCTCTCTCCTCTTTTCCTCTCTCATTCCCTCTCTCCTCTGTTTCTCTCTCGTTCCCTCTCTCCTCTGTTTCTCTCTCATTCCCTCTCTCCTCTGTTTCTCTCTCGTTCCCTCTCTCCTCTGTTTCTCTCTTATTCCCTCTCTCCTCTGTTTCTCTCTCGTTCCCTCTCTCCTCTGTTTCTTTCTCATTCCCTCTCTCCTCTGTTTCTCTCTCGTTCCCTCTCTCCTCTGTTTCTCTCTCATTCCCTCTCTCCCTTTTTTCCTCTCTCATTCCCTCTCTCCTCTTTTCCTCTCTCATTCCCTTTCTCCTCTGTTGCTCTCTCGTTCCCTCTCTTCCCTGTGTAAGGAATTTCAATATGAATGGTTGACTGACAACATTGAGTAATACTATTTGAATGGTTTCTTTTCTGTTTTCTGACACATTAGGGATGGTCTGACAGGACCACCACATTCTGTCATTTACAACTCGACCGGCTACAAACCCCAAACAACAGTATTTATCGCGTTAAAGTTTGGCGGGGCCACACATTTATTTGTATGTGTGTGCATCCGCTTATGTGTGTTGTGAGGAAAATAAATGGCCTTCCCTTGAAAAAAGTAATAGCCAATCGGGTCCATTTTGATGTTCATCATCTTCTGGGGTATCAGGTGGCTAGCTGTTGGTCATCACATAGTCTGAGTGCCAGTGTAGCATGTTTCTATTTTCTAGTGGCGCTTGTCGAGTTTCTCTATGTACTGCACACTCCGAGAAGGCACGACCAACGAGCAATGGCATTTGAATTTGTCTCTGTTTTCAGTCGAAAGCCTTCTCGACAACTCAAGTTTTGGAAGACGAGGAAAGAGGAAGGATGTTTGGAATTGGAGGGAAGGAGGGAGGGAGGGGGTGTTTAGCTCAGCTGACTACGCAGATGTAGGGAAGAAGAAGTGTTTATTTAGAGGTTTAGCGTGGGCACACACACTCTGAACACGCACATGAAATGAAAGCATAAAACCGAGACTCTGTTTTACACACACACACACACACACACACACATATGCACTGCTGATGTAGGGAAGTGATACTCACCTAAGGAAGCGTGTGTGTGTGTGTGTGTGTGTATATGTGAGTGTGTGTATGTGTGTGTGTATATATGTGTGTGTGTATGTGTGTGTGTGTGAGTGTGTGCCAGGCCTGATATGTAAATCTGCATTTGCATAGAAATGAACAACACTCCAAGACACATAAATATCACACAATGGAGGCACAAACACACACAGTGCTGCTGCACCACATGACATGTTCCCAGTATTATATTGGGTCAGTGCTGCACCACATGACATGTTCCCAGTATTATAATGCGTCAGTGCTGCACCACATGACATGTTCCCAGTATTATATTGGGTCAGTGCTGCACCACATGACATGTTCCCAGTATTATAATGGGTCAGTGCTGCACCACATGACATGTTCCCAGTATTATAATGCGTCAGTGCTGCACCACATGACATGTTCCCAGTATTATAATGGGTCAGTGCTGCACCACATGACATGCTCCCAGTATTATATTGGGTCAGTGCTGCACCACATGACATGTTCCCAGTATTATATTGGGTCAGTGCTGCACCACATGACATGTTCCCAGTATTATATTGGGTCAGTGCTGCACCACATGACATGTTCCCAGTATTATATTGGGTCAGTGCTGCACCACATGACATGTTCCCAGTATTATAATGCGTCAGTGCTGCACCACATGACATGTTCCCAGTATTATAATGGGTCAGTGCTGCACCACATGACATGTTCCCAGTATTATATTGGGTCAGTGCTGCACCACATGACATGTTCCCAGTATTATATTGGGTCAGTGCTGCACCACATGACATGTTCCCAGTATTATATTGGGTCAGTGCTGCACCACATGACATGTTCCCAGTATTATATTGGGTCAGTGCTGCACCACATGACATGTTCCCAGTATTATATTGGGTCAGTGCTGCACCACATGACATGTTCCCAGTATTATATTGGGTCAGTGCTGCACCACATGACATGTTCCCAGTATTATATCAGTGCTACCACATGACATGTTCCCAGGTCAGTGCTGCACCACATGACATGTTCCCAGTATTATAATGGGTCAGTGCTGCACCACATGACATGTTCCCAGTATTATAATGCGTCAGTGCTGCACCACATGACATGTTCCCAGTATTATAATGGGTCAGTGCTGCACATGACATGCTCCCAGTATTATATTGGGTCAGTGCTGCACCACATGACATGCTCCCAGTATTATATTGGGTCAGTGCTGCACCACATGACATGCTCCCAGTATTATATTGGGTCAGTGCTGCACCACATGACATGTTCCCAGTATTATATTGGGTCAGTGCTGCACCACATGACATGTTCCCAGTATTATATTGGGTCAGTGCTGCACCACATGACATGTTCCCAGTATTATATTGGGTCAGTGCTGCACCACATGACATGTTCCCAGTATTATATTGGGTCAGTGCTGCACCACATGACATGTTCCCAGTATTATATTGGGTCAGTGCTGCACCACATGACATGTTCCCAGTATTATAATGGGTCAGTGCTGCACCACATGACATGCTCCCAGTATTATATTGGGTCAGTGCTGCACCACATGACATGCTCCCAGTATTATATTGGGTCAGTGCTGCACCACATGACATGCTCCCAGTATTATATTGGGTCAGTGCTGCACCACATGACATGCTCCCAGTATTATATTGGGTCAGTGCTGCACCACATGACATGTTCCCAGTAATATATTGGGTCAGTGCTGCACCACATGACATGCTCCCAGTATTATATTGGGTCAGTGCTGCACCACATGACATGTTCCCATATTATATTGGGTCAGTGCTGCACCACATGACATGCTCCCAGCATTATATTGGGTCAGTGCTGCACCACATGACATGTTCCCAGTTATATATTGGGTCAGTGCTGCACCACATGACATGCTCCCAGTATTATAATGGGTCAGTGCTGCACCACATGACATGTTCCCAGTATTATAATGGGTCAGTGCTGCACCACATGACATGTTCCCAGTATTATAATGGGTCAGTGCTGCACCACATGACATGCTCCCAGTATTATATTGGGTCAGTGCTGCACCACATGACATGTTCCCAGTATTATAATGGGTCAGTGCTGCACCACATGACATGTTCCCAGTATTATAATGGGTCAGTGCTGCACCACATGACATGTTCCCAGTATTATATTGGGTCAGTGCTGCACCACATGACATGTTCCCAGTATTATATTGGGTCAGTGCTGCACCACATGACATGTTCCCAGTATTATATTGGGTCAGTGCTGCACCACATGACATGCTCCCAGTATTATATTGGGTCAGTGCTGCACCACATGACATGTTCCCAGTATTATATTGGGTCAGTGCTGCACCACATGACATGTTCCCAGTATTATAATGGGTCAGTGCTGCACCACATGACATGTTCCCAGTATTATAATGGGTCAGTGCTGCACCACATGACATGCTCCCAGTATTATAATGGGTCAGTGCTGCACCACATGACATGTTCCCAGTATTATATTGGGTCAGTGCTGCACCACATGACATGCTCCCAGTATTATATTGGGTCAGTGCTGCACCACATGACATGTTCCCAGTATTATAATGCGTCAGTGCTGCACCACATGACATGTTCCCAGTATTATAATGGGTCAGTGCTGCACCACATGACATGCTCCCAGTATTATAATGGGTCAGTGCTGCACCACATGACATGCTCCCAGTATTATAATGGGTCAGTGCTGCACCACATGACATGTTCCCAGTATTATATTGGGTCAGTGCTGCACCACATGACATGTTCCCAGTATTATAATGGGTCAGTGCTGCACCACATGACATGCTCCCAGTATTATAATGGGTCAGTGCTGCACCACATGACATGTTCCCAGTATTATATTGGGTCAGTGCTGCACCACATGACATGCTCCCAGTATTATAATGGGTCAGTGTTGTCATGAATCGGTCCCAAGTAAAGCTGTTGTCATGGTAATAAGGTCACTGGCTTGCTCATATGTCAAAAGGGATTTGTATTGGGCTGACACCATTTACAACTCAATACGTGCCAGACGTGTGTGTGTGTTTGTGTGTGTGTGTGTGTGTGTGTGTGCGTGAGTTTGTGCGTGTGTGTGACAGAGATATAGACAGAGAGAACGAGATTGACACACACAGTTAAAAGAGTGGGAGCCAGAGAGTGAGTGACAGACAGAAGAGTGAGGGAGGAAGAGAAGGACAGGGAGAGAAAAAGAGAGAGGGAGAGAAACCGAGGGAGAGAGAAAGAGAGAGATACACACCGAGATATGGGGAGAGAGAAAGTGAAACTCTTTGGTGTGTTAAACGTTCGAAGTGGCCTTTGCATGTTGGTGATGATGTAATGGTGACGGTGTAGTGGTGAAGGTGTAACAGTGACGGTGTAATGGTGACGGTGTGACGGTGTAATGGTGGCGGTGTAATGGTGACGGTGTAGTGGTGACGATGTAATGGCGACGGTGTGACGGTGTAATGGTGGCGGTGTAATGGTGGCGGTGTAGTGGTGAAGGTGTAACGGTGACGGTGTAACGGTGGCGGTGTAATGGTGACGGTGTAGTGGTGAAGGTGTAACAGTGACGGTGTAATGGTGACGGTGTGACGGTGTAATGGTGGCGGTGTAATGGTGACGGTGTAGTGGTGACGATGTAATGGCGACGGTGTGACGGTGTAATGGTGGCGGTGTAATGGTGGCGGTGTAGTGGTGAAGGTGTAACGGTGACGGTGTAACGGTGGCGGTGTAATGGTGACGGTGTAGTGGTGAAGGTGTAATGGTGACGGTGTAATGGTGATGGTGTAACGGTGACGGTGTAATGGTGACGGTGTAATGGTGACGGTGTAATGGTGATGGTGTAACGGTGACGGTGTAATGGTGGCGGTGTAATGGTGACGGTGTAGTGGTGAAGGTGTAACGGTGACGGTGTAATGGTGACGGTGTAATGGTGACGGTGTAATGGTGATGGTGTAACGGTGACGGTGTAATGGTGGCGGTGTAATGGTGACGGTGTAGTGGTGAAGGTGTAATGGTGGCGGTGTAATGGTGACGGTGTAGTGGTGACGATGTAATGGCGACGGTGTGACAGTGTAATGGTGGCGGTGTAATGGTGGCGGTGTAGTGGTGAAGGTGTAACGGTGACGGTGTAATGGTGGCGGTGTAATGGTGACGGTGTAGTGGTGAAGGTGTAATGGTGACGGTGTAATGGTGACGGTGTAATGGTGATGGTGTAACGGTGACGGTGTAATGGTGACGGTATAACGGTGACGGTGTAATGGTGACGGTGTAATGGTGAAGGTGTAATGGTGACGGTGTAATGGTGGCGGTGTAATGGTGACGGTGTAATGGTGACGGTGTAACGGTGGCGGTGTAATGGTGACGGTGTAATGGCGACGGTGTAATGGTGACGGTGTAATGGTGACGGTGTAGTGGTGACGGTGTAATGGTGACGGTGTAGTGGTGAAGGTGTAATGGTGACGGTGTAATGGTGACGGTGTAATGGTGACGGTGTAGTGGTAGGAGGTGTGAGACGTGGCCTTTTCGGTGTCTGTACACTGCAACCACTGTGTCCTCATGTGTGTCCTCATGCGTGTCCTCATATGTGACCTCATGTGTGTCCTCATGTGTGTCCTCGTGTGTGTGTCCTCATATGTGTCCTCATGTGTGTCCTCATGTGTGTCCTCATGTGTGTCCTCATGTGTGTCCTCATGTGCGTCCTCGCGTGTGTCCTCATGTGTGTCCTCATGTGTGTCCTCATGTGTGTCCTCATGTGTGTCCTCATGTGTGTCCTCATGTGTGTCCTCATGCTTCACTAGGCTATGTCTCTCTCTGATGGCCAGTCTGACCCACGTCACGTCTGTGAGGAACGTGGCGTTTGGCATTTCCCCGTGCCAGGTGTGAGGGATCACAAAACAACAGGTGGCGTCGCCCAATCAGACTGTTGAATCAGACCGGTAAATACGTCCAGGGGAGTCTCGGCTCGACGCGCCTCGTGGTTTCTGCCGTGTAACCGTTTGTCGCCGTATCACACGTACAGACACACACACCCGCACACACCACACAGTGCAATGTTTGTTTACGTTAATTTAAGAGACATAGAGAGACAGGTTCCCCTGTGGTCAGCGGTATCGTCGCGCTCCGACAGCCTGTACTTATCTGTGGTAAACAAATCGCTCAGGTCATTAAGCTCGTTAACCGACACACACTGTGGTCTCAATGCAGCCAATCATACCACTGCACAAACAGCAGTGTGTGGATCGTTATGCGGGGATAATGTGTGTGTGTGTGTGTGTGTGTGTGTGTGGGATAGAGATTTGATTCAGGATTCAATCAAGTAACGTCATTAGTTCCAACCTAATAGGAAGCCACAATACAGCATTCACTGGTATGCTGTGCACAGAAAAATCACACAAGTTTTAAAAAACACACAAGCACACTCACACACACACACAGACAGATCTGGAGCTGTCTCCAGAAATTTCCCCTGATAACCCGGTACTTCCCCAGGCTGGACTGACATGAAAACGAGAGAGAGGGTCAAACAAACAGGAGAAAGTGAAACTAAATTCATATTTAAATACGATTTGCTTACTGGATGCCATTTGGACAACACATCTTTTATAAGAATTGCCTGACAATAGTCTGAATAGAAAACACCTTCGTTCATTCCCAGAAACCCCTTGGTGGGTTGATCTGAATAGATCAACGTTGGGTTGGTCATCTGGTCATCACACAGGGGCACGCACACAGACACACACACAGACACACACACACACACTCACACACACACTCAGACGACTTCATTTGGGACAC
The DNA here is from genome assembly GCA_029465975.1 of Dallia pectoralis. Lineage (NCBI taxonomy): Eukaryota > Metazoa > Chordata > Actinopteri > Esociformes > Umbridae > Dallia > Dallia pectoralis. Next base: position 10,717,606 of record CM055753.1, read on the forward strand.
ATACCACACGTTTGTCTTTAAAAAAGGACTTCCACAGACTGGACTGACATGAAAACGAAAGAGAGGGTCAAACAAACAGGAGAAAGTGAAACTAAATTCATAGTTAAATAAGATTCACTTACTGGATGACAACTCAGCTTTTTTAAGAATTGGATCACTCTAGTCTGAATAGAAAACACCTTCCTTTACCCCCAAGAAACCCCTTGGTGGTTGAATCAGAATAGAAAACACATTGCTTTACCCCCAGAAACCCATCAACGGGTTAATCAGAATAGAAAACACCTTCCTTTACTCCCAGAAAGCCCCTGGTGGGTGAATCTGAATAGAAAACACCTTCCTTTACCCCCACAAACCCATCAATGTGTCAGCCTGATAAGTGCCAATGTGATCATGGCTACATGGGAAGTCAGGGGAATTCCACCTGATTTACTAGAAATGCAGAATTGAGTCCTACATAATTCCATGAATCATTCCTTGAACAGCAGTGCACTTTTCCCTTGGGTGAAGGGGTCCAAATTCCAGAGGGTGAAGGGGTCCAAATTCCAGAGGGTGAAGGGTCCAAATCCCCTACGGTGAAGGATCCAAATCTAATTTCGTGTTGCATGTTGTCATTTAGCAGACAAGACCTGAGCAATATGAGTTGGGTGCCTGTGCTTAGCGAATATCCACAGAATGTTTTTCACATTGTTGGCAGTCTTTCAGTGACACAACACATAAACTACTGGCCAACCACACAACACCAATATGTACGACTAGTCACCAAAGTCTTAGTTCAAAAGTCTCAGAAGTTTTCCATCTTACCCTCACCAAATCCTTTCTTCTGTTTCAGGGGAAATTATCCAAAGAGCATCTGTCATTTCAGAGAGGGACCTTATATGCCAACACACCGTCTATACCATTTAGAAGACACATGACCTGTTGCTTTGACCTTTTGACCCAGAGCGTGACCCTTCGACTCCCAGGGCTGAAGTCTTAATTCTATTTCTACTGATCCGCACACACACATACACACACACACACACACACTCACACGCACACACACACTCAGACAGAGACACTCATATGGGACACATACCAAATAAAAACAGCCAAGGACCACCAAGAGAAGAGCAAGCCATCAGGTACTTTCGGGTCCTTCCTGAGCACATTATAAACAAACAACTAATCAATAGCTCATCTGTCTCTCTGATAACAGCTGGTCCTGTTCTTTATTTACATGGCCTCTCTCTCTCTCTGTAAGGAAATAGACGCTAGATCTCCAGCCGTTGCATGACAGATTAAACGTAACTTTTAGTCTGATCTCTATTAAAAACGTGTTAACATAGTACCGGTAAAACGTGTGCTGTATATCCATGTCTTCTTTATTTAAAGCCTACAATTAAATGGAAGAACGCTGGTGGCCGTCACGTTTCTGTAAGGAACAAGCCACTCTTATAAAATTGGCCCTCAGGTTTCAAGGATGGTACATCATTACATTTCTTCTTCTCAGACCTTCTCGGAGATAAATGGCCTTGACGAAGCCCAGCACAATCTCCATGTTCACTCCCTCAGGATGGGTTTTTCGGTCTGTGATCAATGACTGATAGTAGGAAAAACACCAGAAGAAAGCTTAGTCTTTAAATAAACCCAGCTACAGTAGAGTTATCTCTGAAATAAGGTACACATTACATATACGGAAGAACAATGAAACGAAATAGTCATAGATGACAATATGTAAATATCCTTAAAAACAATTAGCACAACATGTCATCAGAATATAATGGTGTATACACAATTCTTCCTCATCCTCCGCTTATTTCTGAGTGAGAAGTGCATGCTAAACTACTTCAATGAAAAAGTTTATTCTAAACAGGCAAACGTTTTAAATCAACCTACCGTACTCCCCTCACATCGTCCCATTCTCTATCCACCGTCTCCACCAAACATACCATAATATTTGCATACTTGGCTTGTCCCAAATTAGAACACTCTTCCCATTAATAATGAATGTATGAATACGCACAATGGCTATTAAACAAAAAAGAGTGGAATGACAGAATAGAGAGATGGACGCTAAAAGAGCAGTTGTCTTGATGCAAACCCATGCTTCAGCAGTACATGGGTACCCCAGGCACCCCCAGCCCCCCCCCCCTTCCCCCGAAGACAGGACAGGAAGTGGTGACTTCCTCTCAGGGATCCTGACCAAATTTAACCCAGATATATCGGTCAGGATATATTTAGTTCAGTCATCACTATAACCAGTTCCACGAACAACAAACACAAAGCCCTTTAACACAATCCATATTCACCGGCACTATTCCCCGTTCTCGTTATAAATCACTGGCCGAACTCTACGCCCAGCGCTTCTTGTAAGCCACAATTGCCATTATGTTGCCATGCGGAAAAGCCCAAACAACAACCTGTCGAGGCATAAACACTAACGAGACACATTAGTCAACAAGCTATCAGGTTGTCGGCGTGGAAAAGAAGCTCCACGGGTCCTTTGGTGTTTTGGAACTTTAGATGACGACACCAGAGAGAGGGGGGGAGGATTCATGACAGAAGGGGAACGAGAAAGGAACCGTGATCTTTAACGACATATGTGACACTGTACCTGAACGTGCTCTTGTGTGAAGTATGACAGAGTGAAACTGGATTGAGAATGTAGCCAACCCTAACATTTCCCAGCATGCACTTATCTGACCACTATGCTGAACATCCTGTTTCTGCGCTCTGAATCTGTATACATCAGCGCATGCAGTCCCGTTTGAATCTTTCTCTAGAATTGAGAGATTCCTGTTGATGACGGTTGACAATGGATGATTCCTCAGGCACAAGAACTAGTCGTTTAGAGAAACCCAGTTAAATGTAAGGTGGATCTGAATAGAACAGTACGTTTCCATACTTGGATTCAAATCAAACAGAATACTTTTGAAAATGACAGTTTTGTTGTTTCCAGGCTGGAGCACTTACGCTAACGTGAGCTATCCCACATGTAACGGTTGTTTTCTGTTATTTGACACATGAAATTAAAAGCTTGTTTGACATGTCATTTTGGACAAAGACCTACACAAAATTCCGCTAAATAGCTGCAGTGTTTTGTGCATCCACAAGCTGATTTTTTTCAGTCATGGACAGTAGCATGCTAACAACATAACCATGCCAACTTCAAATTAACCAGTACACATAATATGTTCTAATACAGCACATGACATCGAATGCATACGTTACACCAAAAGCTAAATGGCTAACTAGCTGTTGCTGCATTAGCTAGCATGACTTTTCACGAGTTCTCACTCCTTGCCGCTGCACTGCAGGTATACCGCTGATCAAAAAGGATTTGTTGTTGAGAAAACTTAAAAAGAGGAATGATATTTGTTTGAGGTAGCGTGATCGCAACATTATGAGGTAATCTGTTTGTGTCACAGAAAGTTTGCTTATTCGCACAAGTTGTCTCGGCTTCTTTTCAACAACAGAAAACAGCATTTCACCTCTGACATCACCACTCGTGTTTCTAAAATTCTCACGAGCATCTGTTGTATCGGGAGCATCGCACTCCCCTCACCCTCCTGCCCTCCCCCTGGCGCACTCCCCTCACCCTCCTCCCCTCGCCCTGGCGCACTCCCCTCACCCTCCTCCCCTCGCCCTGGCGCACTCCCCTCACCCTCCTCCATTCCCCCTGGCGCACTCCCATCACTCTCTTCCCGTATATCCCTCCAGTTAAGCTTGTGATCCACATCCGTAGGGGACGAATAACAAGACAATAGGTGACTTTACAGTGAACGACTCTTCAATATGAGTTCAGACATGAACACACACACACACAGAGAAACAGACACACACAGAAACAGACACTCACAGAAACAGACACGCACAGAAACAGACACACACACGCAGAAGTGAAAGAAGGAAGGCTTTGAAAATGTTTTAGATCAGGTCATCCCTGTCATAAATAGATGGCAGGGTTCATAGCGGTGTAAAACACTGCATGTTCTGAGGTGATTAGTGAATGTAGACAGGGCAACACTATAAATGTTTTGAGGTGCTTAGTGAATGTAGACAGGGCAACACTATAAATGTATTGAGGTGATTAGTGAATGTAGACAGGGCAACACTATAAATGTATTGAGGTTATTACTGAATGTAGACAGGGCAACACTATAAATGTTATGAGGTGATTCGTGAATGTAGACAGGACAACACTATAAATGTTATCAGGTGATTAGTGGATGTAGACAGGGCAACACTATAAATGTTATGAGGTGATTCGTAGATGTAGACAGGGCAACACTATAAATGTTATGAGGTGATTCGTGGATGTAGACAGGGCAACACTATAAATGTTATGAGGTTATTACTGAATGTAGACAGGGCAACACTATAAATGTTATGAGGTGATTAGTGAATGTAGACAGGGCAACACTATAAATGTTATGAGGTTATTACTGAATGTAGACAGGGCAACACTATAAATGTATTGAGGTGATTAGTGAATGTAGACAGGGCAACACTATAAATGTTATGAGGTGATTAGTGAATGTAGACAGGGCAACACTATAAATGTTATGAGGTGATTCGTAGATGTAGACAGGGCAACACTATAAATGTTATGAGGTGATTCGTGGATGTAGACAGGGCAACACTATAAATGTTATGAGGTGATTAGTGAATGTAGACAGGGCAACACTATAAATGTTATGAGGTGATTCGTGGATGTAGACAGGGCAACACTATAAATGTTATGAGGTGATTAGTGAATGTAGACAGGGCAACACTATAAATGTTATGAGGTGATTCGTGGATGTAGACAGGGCAACACTATAAATGTTATGAGGTTATTACTGAATGTAGACAGGGCAACACTATAAATGTTATGAGGTGATTAGTGAATGTAGACAGGGCAACACTATAAATGTTATGAGGTGATTCGTAGATGTAGACAGGGCAACACTATAAATGTTATGAGGTGATTCGTGGATGTAGACAGGGCAACACTATAAATGTTATGAGGTGATTCGTGGATGTAGACAGGGCAACACTATAAATGTTATGAGGTGATTAGTGAATGTAGACAGGGCAACACTATAAATGTTATGAGGTGATTAGTGAATGTAGACCGGGCAACACTATAAATGTTATGAGGTGATTAGTGAATGTAGACAGGGCAACACTATAAATGTTATGAGGTGATTAGTGGATGTAGACAGGGCAACACTATAAATGTTATGAGGTGATTAGTGAATGTAGACAGGGCAACACTATAAATGTTATGAGGTGATTCGTGGATGTAGACAGGGCAACACTATAAATGTTATGAGGTGATTAGTGAATGTAGACAGGGCAACACTATAAATGTTATGAGGTGATTCGTGGATGTAGACAGGACAACACTATAAATGTTATGAGGTGATTCGTGGATGTAGACAAGGACTATAAAACCTCACATAGGATGGGAGCTATACGCTGGAAATTACCAGAGTCAGACCCGAGTCTCCTTCAACACTAACCAACAGTCACATGAGTTAAAGGTGAGAGAGCATGGGGGCGGGGTTGACCTGTGAAATGTTTCAGAGTCAGTGTTCAGAATCACGGGACCCTGCGACAGTGGGTGGAGATGCCCTGATATCGAGGATAGAATGAAAATGGCCATTTTGGATATATAAGGAAGTGTTCCAGTCACTACAGAAAACCGTATTACTGTTAATTCAGATTTGAAAATAAATACTAATTCCATGCAAAGTACTAAAAGTGGGCTTTCCGTGGAAATGAAAGCTGATGGAGAAAATCTACACATTTGTGGTTCCTACGGGGTTACTCAAATATGATTAGGTGAGGTTGGAGTGATTTAAGGTACTTGTGAGGAATGTGTTCACTATAACTCACTCACAACTCACGGTGCCTTTTGGAAAGTTAACAAATCACATGAACAAACTGCTGAACGATTACACGTTTCCGGTGTGAAATAGAAGAGGTTCGGATGCATCAAAACACATCCTAGAGGTGTCCGTCCGGCCGAACTATGTCACCGACACAGAGTTCCCTCGCCCGGGCAGGTCCGTTATTGCACGAACATGGATGTTTCGACGTGTCCATCCCTGCGTTCCTTTCGTACGCGGAACTTCAGATCGTCTAAACAACCCCGTTATCACCCTGTCTCCCACGCCTCACCCCCTTCGTCTACCGTCACCTTCCTCTCACTCACTTCTAGTTCATGCTGCATCTTTTGATTAGTCTCCATCACATATTCTCTACCCCCCCACCCTTCCCCCCCCACCACATTCCCTCTCATAGACAGCTGACCCCCACCCCCCCAATCCTTTGTGAATGTAATTGAATGTCCGCGTGACTGTGGAGGATGGAATTTTGAACCGTAACAGTGAATATGCCTATGAGAAAGCTTCCTTCTCTTCGCACACATGTGTACGCACGCACACACACACGCGCGCACAGCAAAAAAACTGAACACATTTAACAGATGAGACGTCTTGAATATCACCACCATCGCCATCATGCAATAAACCTCGTCCAAGACACATGAGCTCTGCAGTTTCATTTTCTATATTAGAAGCACTAGTACTATTCCGAGCACTGACATGGTCACCCTCATCCGTCCTCTCTGTGACCCGACCAACTCTCCTGCTCGTCCACGCGCTGCCTAAGCCTGGGGTGTTTCTGCTTGGATCGGCCCATTCTCAGAAAGAGATGCGGGAAAGGACACATTTGCCGTAAGGACTTGGATGCCAAAACCAGACAGTGGAGACTTTATTCCACGGAGATGGGGAAGAGGACGGTGGAGGGAGAGGTTGGGGGGGGTCTCCCTTTGCCACTCCCAAATGACAATGTATCTTCGATGTTGATAGATGTATAGAGGTATAGATCCGTATCACCTTCATTCAAGTATATTTAGAGATGCTGTTCTGTAATGTTGATGCAGGTAGGAGACTACAGGCTGGACAAGAACTGTAGAAAGTTCCACTCCAATGGGATTCCAGTGTGACTAAATAAGCCCAATGAATGCCAAGCAACTGGTGATTATTGCCTTATTTTTTATAATAAACGAGATCGACAGGGTGCATGTGAAACAACCCGTGCATACATAGATCCGGGCTGTTTGAAATAGTTGTTGTGCAGCTGGTCATTAGGTGGGCACACGGCTGGTACGTGCACATAACGAGCACGCGTGTTGACAGGCACGCGGACGGCAGCACGTAAACCTCGTGCACACACACACACATCCCCACAGTCACGGCGCTCGAGCTGTTTTGGTGACCACACACAACACCGGCAGAACCACATACAAACTGGTTGACACAGATGGGAAGACGTGGAAATAAATCGATTATTGTCCACACTAGCCGTACACATATGTCTGAAGTTCTGAACTGGTCTACGTGAAGTCATAAACAAGTAATAAACGCTGAATAACTGAATACCGTCAACCGTTGGGAAGTACCAGGGAGAGAGAACGTTGGGGGGCGTGTACCTGGGCGGGGAGAGACCTCATAGAGGTGACGGTGATTAGACGGACTCGTTTGACCACGCCCATGGGCGGTGTCTTGATCTATCTTCAACCAGGCGCGTAGAACCAGTGTTGTATCTAGTGAGTGTCCATCTAGAGGAGGACTAGGTTCTGACAAGAACAAGCCGAAGGAAGCTAGCACTCACATTTCTGCAAACCGTCGACATTTCGCTAATTTTCCGGACCGTTTTACCGTTGGATCCATACTGCCGCCCGGGGTCTGGATTAAACTGAGAGCATTTTTTGTGTTTTTCTTTTTAATTTCCGTTGGAAAAACTCCGAAAACGATGGGTTCCCAGGCGTCCAAGGGAGGGGTGGCGGTGGAGGCGAATGCTGCTGCGGCTGAAGCCGTGAAAACTAACGGGCAGGTAGGCTCTCATCCCCGGACCGGACGAGCGTTTATCAACAGAAAAGTAGCGTGTAGATGAGGTGTTTTGTTACAATGTTGGATTACAAAGATAGGTTTGTCCATTTAGATGATAGTCTCATTGATGAAATAACGATACCGTGTGTGTGTAGTGTGTGTGGGGGGGTGTGTGGTCGCCCATTGATGGCTTACGTTTGCTACAGACACAATATCACCACCTAGCCACTCTTTTAGTGGGTTTTATTTTCATTAAAACATAATACCGTAGCTCTACCGAGCGGCTCGCGACCGGCACGGGGATTATATACGACAGAGCTCGTGCGGGTTCGATTCCGATACGATGCGCGCGGGGGGGGTCGTGCGGTGGGTTGCACGTAGACAAGATCCCTTCACCTGCCTGAAATATTCCCAGACAATCCGCGAGTCGTAGATTCAAGAGGCATTTTGACGCGAAGTCAATTTGATCACATTAATATTATGCGGTGGGTTGCCCGTCCGTAAATGAATGGAGCTGCAGCCCCTCGCCTCAGAGCGTGCGTGTCTAGACTTCTGTCGCGACCAGAGACCAAGCATGGTTTTAGATAGACAAATGACAAATTTCGACATTTTTAAACCAATTCACAACTCGAAGTTAGATTAATAATTTTTTTGTTGGCAATGCTTGGTCGGTTTTTATTGACAATTTGCCCGAACGTTGAATTCATTTCATCGATCGGTGCAAGTCTTTGTTTAGAGAGACACCACTGTCTATGGGGTTTCTAGCGGGGAACGATGGACCACATGCGCGGTATGCGTGACGCTGTCGCCGCCTGTCGTTTTGTGGTGGTACTACAAGGCGTCGCCTTCAGAGCGACACGGTGGTTAATTGATGAGCACGATTTCTCGGTTAAAATAAATGTGTCTACATTTCGGGACGTTTGTGTCACACAGATTTTAATTGTTGGTAGTTTAGCAAGATTTTTTTTAAGAAACCAACCAATTCTCTCTTTATTTTCTAGGAGAACGGCCACGTCAAGTCCAACGGTGATGTCTCCGCCACGGACACCGCTGCCACTAACGGTTCCGCTGATGCCGCCAAGGAGCCCGAAGCGGGTGACGGAGTAGACGCCATAGAGCCAGCGCCCGCTGCCGATGGTGAGGCCACCAAAGCCGAAGGCGAGGCTGCTGCCAAGGACACCCCGAAGAAGAAGAAGTTCTCCCTGAAGAAGACATTCAACTTCAAAGGCCTGAAGCTGAAGAAGACAAAGAAAGAGAAGGAGGTGAAGGAGGAGGTGGCAGCCGCTCCATCTGAGGAGAAGCCAGCAGAAAACGGTGCTGCTGCCGAGGAGAAGAAAGAGGAGCAGGCTAAGGAGGAGGCTGCAGCTCCTGCCGCAGAAGCCCCTAAGGCAGAGGACGTGCCGGCCAAAGCAGAGGAGGTGAAGGAGGCTCCCAAAGAGGAGGTGAAGGAGGTGGCTGCTGCCGCTCCTGCCCCAGAGCCAACAAAACCGACAGAGGAGACCAGCTCAACCCCCGCAGCTCCCTCCGAACCGAAAGTGGAGTGATTTCATCTTAACCCAGAATAAAGGACTGTGTGAACTGTTTTTCAAGAGCAAAAGAGTGAGAGAGAGAAAAAATAGAGATATATATATATTTATATATATGTGTATATGTATACATATGTATAGATATATGTATATGTAAATATATACACATTTATGTGAGAGACTCCTTAACGCCACCTTCGTCATGGTAACAAGATGACGGACTAGATTCACTAGTTCACCTCCCCGGTTACGGCGAGACATCGGGAACCCGGTAGTATTATGTGCTGGTTGCTATGGGAGAATGGATTTATCTGATTACGGAGAGAGGGGGCGGAAGACACATTTATGGATGGAGTCAAGTTGAGCTGTCTTTTCTCTAAACACCGTCTCAAAAAGATGCATCAATGCGACACGTTTGGAGATTGATGGGATGAGCCGCCAATCAACCACCCCATGAAATGACTGTTAAAAATTAAAAAAAATTAAATCAGAAGTATTACAAAAAAAATAAAGACACGCCAACTTTCTACATTCCTATATTTTAACCCGAATCTGAAGTATTTTGTGGTGTACAATAGAGAACCATTTTAAAGATTCAGAGAAGCTATGTCTCGTTTGTTTGAAGAAAAAGATAAGCAATTTTTCATTTTTACCTTGGCTATAAAAAGAACACTTGAGCTTGTTATGTTCACTGTTGCGGTTTTAAAACGAAGCAGAGTTGTTGACCTATCTGTTGTGTGTAAACCTGAATCTGCTGGTTGTTCTCTGTAAATACATTGAATTGATTCTGTTCCTTATTTTGCTAATGTTGACAGATGTTATGGTTTTATTGTAAAGTTGATAATGATAAATAAATGTTGGTTACCAATGACTGCCTATGGCCTGTCTATTTTTTTGTCTTAGCGATAACATATAAATGCTGGGAAGAACACAATAAGCCCTAGTTGTTAATAGAAGTCAGACTAGGGAATTAGCTAATTGCTGTGCTTTTGAATAACAACATTGGTGTCTATATCACACTTAGCCCAGTGACAAGATTATTATTGGCCAGGACGTCCACAAACCCAAAACTATTGGCCAGGAAGTACACAAACTCAACACTATTGGCCAATATGTCAACAAACCCAACACCATTGGCCAGGCAGTCCACAAAACCAACACTATTGGCCAATAAGTCAACAAACACCCAACACTTTTGGCCAGGAAGTACACAAACCCCACACTATGGGCCAGAAAGTCCCCAACCCCAACACTATTGGCCAATAAGTCAACAAACCCAACACTATTGGCCAGGCAGTCCACAAAACCAACACTATTGGTCAAAAAGTCCACAAACACCCAACACTTTTGGCCAGGGGGAACACAAACCCCACACTATGGGCCAGAAAGTCCACAACCCCAACACTATTGGCCAATAAGTCAGCAAACTCAGCACTAATGGCCAATAAGTCAACAAACCCAACACTATTGGCCAGGCAGTCCACAAAACCAACACTATTGACAGATAAGTCCACAAACCCAAGTATTGGTATGTATTGGTAAGTATTGGTATGTATTGGTAAGTACTGGTATGTATTGGTAAGTACTGGTATGTATTGGTAAGTACTGGTATGTATAGGTAAGTATTGGTATGTATTGGTAAGTGGAGTAGTTGAGGCCATTGCAGACTGCACCAGGTTCCATGGTCACACCACCATTTCTCTTTCCAGATGTGCCGTTACACTTGCTAATTTGAAAGAAACGAACTGATTTCAATAGGACTGGTGTGAATTGCATGGGTTTATGTTAAACGTAGAACATGGACCCATCCAAACGGGTAAAGGCTAGATCATTGGTACTCAGTCAGAACCCACTGTACTTGGTAACCTCTATATCCTGTGTAGCTGCTGTGCTGACATAATCTGCGGCGAGGTTTCTGCTAATTGCTTTTATATTTCGTCTTTCAATCTCAAACCGTTACTTTTTACCATTTGCGAAATAACGTATGCGTTTTCAACGTCATTTATGTATACGAGATAGTAACTGTCATTAAGCCTCTGGTAGAGATGGCCCACTATTTCCTATATAGTACACTCTATTTCACCATGGCCCTATGGAGAGTAGGGTGCCATTTCGAAATACAACCGACCCAGTTCACATGGTGATATGATCAGTGGAGATCAGAGCTATTTTGAGATCTTGCGGCCTTCAAACAGTGATGAATAATTTAGACCGGGATGCATGATCAGAATTCGGCCGTTTTTTTAAATCTATTTAGAAGTCTATTTTCCAAATCAGGTTTGAGAAAATACCAAGGAAGATTACCGCAAGTGAGGCAGGATTATTAGTTCAATACCGACAGATACCATATTGATGATTAGGAAAAGGCCACGTGTTCTGTTGTTATACAATGCAGCACCCATTTAGAAACATCTGATCACCCTCGTCGAGTCAATAGTTTGCCACTGTTCAGACAGGTTGGCTTTATACTGTCACAGAGGGTTTCAGGTCTATTTTAGCAAATACTACTATTGCAGTTTCTAAACTGTACAGACCCTCATATTGTAGCACAATTATACCACCTGGTGGCTGAACAATTGAAAAGCGTACAGAGGCTATATTTGGAATGCAAATGTGTCTACTATATCTAGCGCATCATTTAGTATTAGGCCTAATGTAGTAATGATCAATAGTATTAATGTATCAATATGATGAATCCAAAAGCGGTATTTCCGAACCAAAGTTGAATTGACGTGTAATGTTGGATGTTTTGAAATCTCATCTTTTGGCATTGTAAAAGGCATATGCTTTGCGATTGTATGGATTTTATGTGATACTATTGAGTGTTAATATTTCTATTAACCTGTCATTTTACTTGTTTCAATGTGGTTTACGCATTAGATTTTAAGCGTTTCACATTACACACGGCAGCAGAAGAGTCATAAGTCTAAGCTGTATTTAAAGTTCTGTGCTTTCAGAATGTACATCCTTAAGTAATTACATTTAAGTCCCAAACTAGACTTAATCGGTGTACCTAAAACCTACTGATTCTGAGAAGTGTATTGAAATTGTTGCCAATTTGAAACGGATAACCAGTGAGGAAATCTTATGTGGTGCAGAATGATGCAGACTTCTTATAACCGGTGCAGACTGATGCAGACAGCTTATAACCGGTGCAGACTGATGCAGACAGCTTATAACCGGTGCAGAATGATGCAGACTTCTTATAACCGGTGCAGACTGATTATTAACGTACAGACAGCTTATAAATGGTGCAGACAACGTATAACTGGTGCAAACAGCTTATAACCGGTGCAGACTGATGCAGACAGCTTATTAACGTACAGACAGCTTATAAATGGCGCAGACAGCTTATAAATGGTGCAGACAGCTTATAACCGGTGCAGACTGATGCAGACAGCTTATTAACGTACAGACAGCTTATAAATGGTGCAGACAGCTTATAACTGGTGCAAACAGCTTATAACCGGTGCAGACTGATGCAGACAGCTTATTAACGTACAGACAGCTTATAAATGGCGCAGACAGCTTATAAATGGTGCAGACAGCTTATAACCGGTGCAGACTGATGCAGACAGCTTATTAACGTACAGACAGCTTATAAATGGTGCAGACAACGTGTAACTGGTGCAAACAGCTTATAACCGGTGCAGACTGATGCAGACTTAAGTGCAACCTTCCTTTCAACGCTTTCGAGGTGTGCGGGGTTCTGTGATTGGACGAGTCGACAGCGCACTTTCTCGGTCGTGGGCAGCGGATCCGGTGGGCACAAAGAACTCTGACTAGCTGGAGTAAAATGGCGCTGTCTTCTGCCGGAGGAACAAAGAAGAAAGTTTGCTATTATTATGACGGTAAGATTTGTGAGTGTGTTTCTCGGTATTATTTGCCGTGTCAACGAGGATTCGGTGCTCGATGAAGGATTTGCTATCTGTTAATAATAAGAAGTGCGGTAGCCGAGTTAGCCCCAAGCTAACAGGACCAGCTATGTGTTAGCATCAGATATGTTAGCATGCTAATGTCGGCTAACCTGTCCTACCCAATTATAGACCACCTGGAGCCCCTTGGGGTTGAGAGAAATCACGTTTACGACTCTCGTTTGGGTCTTTTTGGGCTAACGTTGTTGTTAAAGCGACTTAAGTCCCAAACAAAGGTTACGTTGACTTGCATATTCAATCAGAGATAATGAGTGCATTAATTAGGGGGAGGCGATGTGTGCACGAGCTGCGTGTCTTGGTGTTTATACAGTTTATGTATTTATTGGTTCTTTCAGATTAGATGCAGCAACATCACATGTGGGGCTTTAAACTCTGTAAAGTAATATTATCTGTAGCGAAATGTGCTGTGGATGTGGAGAGCTTTAAGACCGTGTGTGCTCTGTGCGCGGTAGGGGACTGTGTGTGTGTGTGTGTGTGTGTGTGTGTGTGTGTGTGTGTGTGTGTGTGTGTGTGTGTGTGTGTGTGTGTGTGTGTGTGTGTGTGTGCGCGGTAGGGGACTGTGTGTGTGTGTGTGCGGTAGGGGACTGTGTGTGTGTGTGCGCGGTAGGGGACTGTGTGTGTGTGTGCGCGGTAGGGGACTGTGTGTGTGTGTGCGCGGTAGGGGACTGTGTGTGTGTGCGGTAGGGGACTGTGTGTGTGTGCGCGGTAGGGGACTGTGTGTGTGTGTGTGTGTGCGGTAGGGGACTGTGTGTGTGTGTGTGTGTGTGCGGTAGGGGACTGTGTGTGTGTGTGTGTGCGCGGTAGGGGACTGTGTGTGTGTGTGTGTGCGCGGTAGGGGACTGTGTGTGTGTGTGTGTGTGCGCGGTAGGGGACTGTGTGTGTGTGTGCGCGGTAGGGGACTGTGTGTGTGTGTGTGTGTGTGTGTGCGCGGTAGGGGACTTGGTGCGGACTGTGTGCGGTAGGGGACTGTGTGTTTGATTGTCAACCTTGGTCTTTCTTGGGTTCAGGCGACGTGGGGAACTACTACTATGGACAGGGTCACCCGATGAAGCCCCACAGGATCCGCATGACCCACAATCTGCTACTCAACTACGGATTGTACAGGAAGATGGAGATCTATGTGAGTGCACGTGGCCGTCAGAACTGAGTCGGGTAGTTCAGTTGGTAGGGAATGGGTGTGCACACAGGTACAATAAACACATGTGGTTTAAAGGGGCTGCAAATATAGAGTTTTATTGTAATTATATCACCGATTTGCAAGCATCTAAAGTTAATACACAGTGTTTATAAGAAAATCCCATGTATGGCCCAAACATAGACGGAAATGTAACTAAAACCGGCACCAGAATGCAACAGCAGGGAGTTGAGCTAGTTCGGATCGCCTACACACAAGGAAGTTGTGGTCTCCTGAACTTCTCTCCAATCTCCCCTGTGCCCCGCCCCCTCCCACTGTGTTCAGAGACCTCACAAGGCCAATGGAGAGGAGATGACCAAGTATCACAGTGACGACTACATCAAGTTCCTGCGCTCCATCCGACCTGACAACATGTCAGAGCACAGCAAACAGATGCAGCGATGTGAGTAGGACTGCCATTATGTGTTATATGTGTCTAAGATGCAGTCATCATATGTGTTTGACGGGACAATGCATTAAAAAAGCAAAATATTTAAAACTACTGGGTGGTTAATTTTCATAGCATCTCTTGTCAAATTGAGTTTGACAGGTGTTGTGTAGATTCATGCTTGATTAGCCTCAAGTGAATGTCCCTGTCTAATGACATCTGTAACATGTTTTGGGTGGTTGTCTCTTCCAGTCAACGTGGGAGAGGACTGTCCTGTGTTTGACGGACTGTTTGAGTTCTGTCAGCTGTCCACAGGCGGCTCAGTTGGTAAGTCGCTCTGGTCTCACCTGTCAAAAGATTTGTAGAATCAGGAAAGGGCATTTGGAAAAACATTTCCATAAAACCCCTATGACTCCTCCCCTTATTTTTAAAAACCCAATAATGACTCCTCCCATAAAACCCCTATATTGACTCCTCCCCCTCCTATAAAACCCCTATATTGACTCCTCCCCCTTCCTTAAAACCCCTATATTGACCCCTCCCCCTCCCTTGATACCACTATAATGACTCCTCCCCCTATTCATTCTAACTGCAGCTGGGGCAGTGAAGTTGAACAAGCAGCAGACTGACATCGCCATCAACTGGGCTGGAGGACTCCACCACGCCAAGAAGTCTGAGGCATCTGGGTTCTGTTACGTCAACGACATCGTCCTGGCCATCCTGGAACTGCTGAAGTAAGAGCCGTGTGTCTGTCTCTCTCTCTGTGTGTGTGTGTGTGTGTGTGTGTGTACCAACGTTCGGTATGTGTCTAACAGGTACCACCAGAGAGTGCTCTACATAGACATCGATATCCACCATGGTGACGGTGTGGAAGAGGCTTTCTTCACCACAGACCGTGTCATGACTGTTTCCTTCCACAAGTACGGAGAGTACTTTCCTGGTACCGGAGACCTGCGGGTGAGACACACACACACACACACACACACTCTTTGGGAATGTACACCTTTTTACAGAAAGCTTCTTGGTTGAGGTTTATTATTTATTAACTAGTTAGTGATCAGAATAAGAACTAGTGTGTGTGTTTGCAGGATATCGGTGCAGGGAAGGGGAAGTACTATGCGGTGAACTACCCACTCCGAGACGGTATTGACGACGAGTCCTACGAAGCCATTTTCAGACCTGTAAGTCTTTACCTCACAAGGAGTTTGATGACAACCTGTTCAACCTGCCGTTTCCTGGGGCTTTCACCAGCACGCCTGCTCGTGTTTAACCTGCCGTTTCCTGGGGCTTTCACCAGCACGCCTGCTCGTGTTTAACCTGCCATTTCTTGTGTTTGTGCAGGTCATGGCTAAAGTTATGGAGATGTTTCAGCCCAGTGCTGTGGTGTTACAGTGTGGAGCTGATTCTCTGTCAGGGGACCGGCTGGGCTGCTTCAATCTTACAATCAAAGGTAACACACACACACACTTCCATACTAGTGGGGATGTCCCATTAAGCTCTCTGAGATTTTTACATGACGTGTCTGTTACAGGTCATGCTAAGTGTGTTGAGTACATAAAGAGTTTCAACCTGCCCCTGCTGATGTTGGGTGGAGGAGGATACACCATCCGGAATGTGGCTCGCTGCTGGACCTTTGAGACTGCAGTGGCTCTGGACAGCACCATACCCAACGGTACCCCACCATATAGCAAACACCCCCACCGTACCCAACGGTACCCCACCATATAGCAAACACTCCCACCATACCCAACGGTACCCCACTATATAGCAAACACCCCCACCGTACCCAACGGTACCCCACTATATAGCAAACACCCCCACCGTACCCAACGGTACCCCACCATATAGCAAACACTCCCACCATACCCAACGGTACCCCACCATATAGCAAACACCCCCACCGTACCCAACGGTACCCCACTATATAGCAAACACCCCCACCGTACCCAACGGTACCCCACTATATAGCAAACACCCCCACCGTACCCAACGGTACCCCACTATATAGCAAACACCCCCACCGTACACAACGGTACCCCACTGTATAGCAAACACCCCCACCGTACCCAACGGTACCCCACTATATAGCAAACACCCCCACCGTACCCAACGGTACCCCACTATATAGCAAACACCCCCACCGTACCCAACGGTACCCCACTATATAGCAAACACCCCCACCGTACCCAACGGTACCCCACTATATAGCAAACACCCCCACCGTACCCAACGGTACCCCACTATATAGCAAACACCCCCACCGTACCCAACGGTACCCCACTATATAGCAAACACCCCCACCGTACACAACGGTACCCCACTATATAGCAAACACCCCCACCGTACCCAACGGTACCCCACTATATAGCAAACACCCCCACCGTACACAACGGTACCCCACTATATAGCAAACACCCCCACCGTGCCCAACGGTACCCCACTATATAGCAAACACCCCCACCGTGCCCAACGGTACCCCACTATATCGCAAACACCCCCACCGTACCCAACGGTACCCCACTATATAGCAAACACCCCCACCGTACCCAACGGTACCCCACTATATAGCAAACACCCCCACCGTACCCAACGGTACCCCACTATATAGCAAACACCCCCACCGTACCCAATGGTACCCCACTATATAGCAAACACCCCCACCGTACCCAACGGTACCCCACTATATAGCAAACACCCATGTTTCTCATGTCCCATCAGAACTGCCTTACAATGACTACTTTGAGTACTTTGGCCCGGACTTCAAGCTCCACATCAGCCCCTCCAACATGACCAACCAGAACACCAACGACTACCTGGAGAAGATCAAGTAGGTCAAACACCTGCGCGCACACACACACACACACACACACACACTTGCTTCTGAATCCTTTCCTACGTTAACTAGCTAACTTCTATGTCTTAACCAATCAGTTGAACTCATAATGCCATTTCCTGTATTGGGGCCCGGCCCAGCGTGTGACACTCTGGTACATACTGACCCTGTCTGTCCTGGTGAAGACAGAGGCTGTTTGAGAACCTCCGTATGCTGCCCCACGCTCCAGGGGTCCAGATGCAAGCTATCCCAGAAGACGCTCCACACCCCGACTCCGGAGACGAGGAGGACGAGGACCCCGACAAACGCATCTCCAGTAAGGACAGGCCACATAGACGTGTAGAATGTAGACTGAACCCATCTAGTATGCAGAGGAATGTCTAGTCTAGCTGTGGTGTTTCTATCTGCCCTGGTTACCATGGATATGGAGTGGTTCTGTCCTCAGACTTTAATACAATGCATGGACTCCCTTCTTAATAATGTGATGTTGTTTTCAGTCCGCGCCCACGATAAGAGGATAGCATGTGAGGAAGAGTTCTCAGACTCAGAGGACGAAGGGCAGGGAGGAGGAAGGAGGAATGCTGCAAACCACAAGAAGACCAAACGAGTTAAGACTGAGGAGGAGAAGGAGAAAGAGAAGGACGTTGAGGAGAAGAAAGGTAAACACACACACACACACACACACAATAGCGAGCTAAAGACACTGGGAAATCAAGCTAATACTTTTTTCTACCCCTTTTTTTTGCCCCAGAGGTGAAAGAGGAAGAGAAAGACACAGATGAGAAGATGGACACAACAGGGTGAGTTAGTGGACCTCAACACTTGACCCATTAAACACAGGGTTCTGGGTTCAATGCCCCTCAGAGGGAATTTCAAGGAGTGTGGAAGTATCCTTTAATATAAGTCACTTGGCATGTGAGTGTGTGTGCTAAGTTACTCTGTCCTAAATAGTACCCTCTTCCCTTCAAACTACATTAGAGTGCCTTTTGACATCAATCTGAATCTTATTCTTCTATTCAACAGGCCAAAAGAAGAAACGAAAATGACTTGAAGTGGATGAACCGAGAATATTATGCATCAAACCACACACACAAACACACACAACAAAATGGACTGTAAATTATTTCTTGAACTGTGTTTTAGTATTTTCTCGTTTGGGGCCACGATCAGTGTTGAAAATTGCGAAGCAAAATATTTCTTTTCACTTGTGTCTGGAAGCTCCACTTTCTAACTGCCCTCTGGTACCTCATCAGAGACACTCTAGTTGTGGGTTCCGTGCTGGTTCCATGCTGTGACACTCACCTCCCAGAGAGCCTTTTACAACAGATTGTTGCTCCTCTTCTGTTACTGATCAATAGAGGTGATACATATTAGTCCAGGAACTTGTCTCATTGCTGAGGTCTTAATTGAGTAAATTAGGAAACAGAAAACTGACTGCAGTGACCCTCTTTAAACGGGGTTTAAGGTAATTTAACCAGGCAGTTTTCTATCATTATTATATTGTGCACTTCTTTACACTAGTGAGGTGAGAGAATCTTTTACAGTGGTAACATGGAACAAGGTGACAGTTATTTTCTATAGGGTCTTGTGGCTCTCCTCTTACGTATCCCAGACCAATGGATCTCACAAGGCGGGCCTGCTACATGTTGGCTCTACCTCGTTTTATATTTTCTTAAAAGTAAAACCTTTTTTTTTTTTTTTTTTAAATGTCTTGTGTTAGTTGCTAGATCAGCGGTTGTCTGTACTGTCCCAGGATGTCGTTTCCTCTTGGTTCAGATCTAGGATCAGATTCCCATCGTCTTCTGACCTTAATGAGTTAAAAAAACGACAACTGATCCAAGATCAGCTTTTAGGGGCCACTTTGTTGTTGTCAACCGGACCACATATTTTCGTACGATGGTGTTTTCCGCCCGTCATTTGAGCAGGTGGAGAAATGGTGTTAAGTCAGTTGGGACTTAAATTTTTGTGAAACGTGCGTACAACTTGTTTTTATTATATTGAAAAATAAATGTAATTGATTTTGTACTTTTTGCAGCCCTTTATGAATGTTTGTGCATATAATTAATCGTCTACGTAAGCGATGGTGTCATTGATTATTTAGAATCAGCTACCTCAACATGACTAGTCATTCAGAGGTCACAGGAACATGCTGTTTTTGCCTACTCCATCTACTGCTGAGGTACTGGTTGATATCTGACCCACTACTGTGTAAAAACAGCACTTCTGTCACAATGTATAATCACACCCGGGATAAACAAGATGAATCCGTAAGAACTGGACTTGACAGCCGTTGCGTTATGGTCTGTGTCAAACTCGGCTCAAAGTAGGTTTAAGAGATTCTTTCAGTTAATGGGCTTACGTGACATTAATTCCATTATTAAATCCTACAATCAATCTGATTAGCATAATATTACTAGAAGTCCTCTAGTATCCCTAACAATACATGTAGACTTGGCCTTTATTTCATTTTACAATAACTGATTCAACAAGTAAACTATTACACCCTCATAGATTTGAATTGGGTCCAGGTCTACAACCAATGTGTGTTGGTACTGACACCCTGAAACGCAGTAGTAAAACGTCACAATGTAGTTTAATTCCATTTATTTTGAGAAGATTAAATACTGTCTGTTATCAGGGCAAGAAGTAAGACCATGGGTACAAAAATGGAACAGTCACTATACAGTCAAAGGCCATCAAATAGAACGTTTCAGTAAGGACATCTCAATAGTCCTCAGTTGCGTCCTCAACCCCTTCCACCCCTAACCAATACGGCAACTAGAGATAGAAGAGGGCTACATCAGACTACTGAGATGCCCCCAAGCCTAAGCTATGTAGCGGGCTATCATGAATGTGTGGAGGGCCTGTCGTTGGAGCGAATATCAACTGTCCAGATCACGCAATCCATGTTGAAGAATGTGGTTCTGTTTATGCCTCCAATTCAAAGTCAAAGTACTGCGGGTCGAAGTAGTGGATTCTGGTGTAGCCGTCCTCTCCTCCACTGGAATAGCTGGACGAGACAAAGAGAAAGAGAGACCATGTTTGGATATGGCAAGTAATGAGAGGATCTCTACATTCACGTGATGGTTCTGGATATCGTGCTTGCAAGCCATATGGTACTGTAGTGGTTCAACCAAATAAATATTCAGTTCCAGATATTGACCCTGGGAAACATTATCAGAGATCCTGACAATGACAAATGAATGCATTGGCGTAGAACATTTCGCAGGAACGTGCGTGAGGTTCCTGACCTTTTGCCGTCGGGGTGGAACGCCACACAGTTGATGGGACCAAAGTGACCCTTGACCCTGCCAAACTCCTCCTCATAGGCGGCATGGAAGAACCTGGCCTCAAACTTGCCAATCCTGGTGGAGGTCGTGGTGACTTCCATGGCCTCCTGACCTCCTCCCATCACCACCTACGGACGCAGAGGGGTTAAAGGTCAGTTACGGGGTGACCGTATAAACTGACCCTGAGATTTTCGCGCGTGTCACATACATGGTCCATGATGGGCGAAATGGCAGCAGAGTTGACCGGCCTCTCCGTTTTGAAACTTTTGATGTGATCCAGAGTTGTGGAGTCAAACAGCTGTGGGATAGAAGGATGGGTTAGACGGGCATCACCACGGCATCACCGCGGGCATCACCACACCAGAACACTCCACCAATCTCTGGTCCTCATTCTTCCATACCTTAGAGGAGCAGTCTTTAGAGGCTGTGATGACCATGGTCAGGTCCACGGAGGACTGGATGTCGTTGATCTGTTTGGAGTGCTCCTTCACTTTCTTCAGAACCTCACCGGACTGCAAACACACACACAATGAAAGGGGTGAATACACATTAGGCCAATAGTGGATGTGTTCGTGTGTGCAGGTGAGAGTGGATGTGTGTGTATGCAGGTGAGAGTGGATGTGTGTGTGTGCAGGTGAGAGTGGATGTTTGTGTGTGTGTGCAGGTGAGAGAGGATGTGTGTGTGTGTGTAGGTGAGAGTGGATGTTTGTGTGTGTGTGTGTGCAGGTGAGAGAGGATGTGTGTGTGTGTGTGCAGGTGAGAGAGGATGTGTGTGTGTGCAGGTGAGAGAGGATGTGTGTGTGTGCGCAGGTGAGTGGATGTGTGTACCTTGGCGCTGAACTGGTTGATCTCTCCGTTCTCATGACCTGCGATGACAAACTCTCCCAGAGGCCCCCAAACTGCACTGGTGATCTTAGACTCTGCACATGGTACCGTCAAGTATGGCTGGTTGTCCTCTATGGGAGGGGAGGCGGTGTGAAAAACCTCCTGCAATAGCGACGTCAACAGACGACTATCCTACCCAGATATCCCCAACAGAGACAGTGACTCAATATTGGATCCCTATTGCTTTTTACCTGCAACCGTAACCCTAAATCGTAAGTGAACCTACCAATCTGCTGGGGGTCACGGAGGTCAAAGTAGTTGAGGAAACACTGGTAGCCCATCTGTTTGTCCGTGGAGAACATGATGATGTTGCCACTGAAGTCAAAGCCACAGGTCCTCACAGCCGAACTGGTGTTTAGCATAGCGAGCTGTTTGCCTGGGAGAGAAAGGAGGTGTTCATTTACTGCACACAAACACCTGCAAGTTGTTCCTAAAACCTAGCCATGGGTACACCTGTGTCTGCACCCAGGTACTAAACCAATAAGCTGTTACCTGTCTCGCAGTCCCAGAGTCTGCAACTGTTATCTGCTGATCCAGTCAACACATT
Organism: Dallia pectoralis; assembly: GCA_029465975.1. NCBI lineage: Eukaryota > Metazoa > Chordata > Actinopteri > Esociformes > Umbridae > Dallia > Dallia pectoralis. Next base: position 10,740,046 of record CM055753.1, read on the forward strand.
CTTTGTGTCCCCTGGGGAAAAGGTGAAGGAAAAATACACTGCCACCATGGATGAAGAATTAAAGACGCCCAGAAAAACCTTACTACCCACATTTACGGTTCCCAAAACCCTAACAACCTCTGACACATGCAATACAATACAATACACAAACATCTGACAGACACAATGAACAATTTACATGTTGGTAGAGAGCAACATGGTCTGCATGGCTCTGGATTTCCTCGAGTTAAAGATACAATCACAGTCAACACACCACACCGCTCCAGTGTGCCCATTGTAGGTCCCCAGCCTCTCGCCGTTCACAGAGTACCAAACGTTAGCGACCTGGAAAACAGAAACCACATCATTATTTCGGCCCCAATAGTTGGGGATTTAATTAACAAGGCTGCTAACAGCCATTTCTCTACTCAGTTTTACACACACACACACACACACATATATATAATCGCCTACCGTGTCTTTCGCAACAGTGAAGAGTAGGTCTCCTTCTCGGTTATATTTGATCTGTGTGATGGACCGCTCATGGCCCTGGAGTAGAATGGGTTTCTGGATAAACACAATACCAACGGTTAACATCCAGTCATTCCATCTACCTACCACCCTATCCCTAGTGGCACAAAGTGGCTATGAGACCACTAAATCAATTGGTGATAAAGATGACTACAGCTTGTGTTTCATTAATTGCCAGTGCCTTCCACCAGGTTCTGTAGCTAAACACCGATGGTGGCTAACTAGCCCAGTGCTACCAGATGGTTATCTTACATATGGGACCACTTGAGTTACGTGGAATTGTACTAAACAAACTTAGTGAATAGGAAAGAGGATAACTAGCAATATGCTTTCACCGCAGGATCAACAAAGTAACATAATAGTTTTTATCTTGAGCGATTGTTAATAAAAGCGAGCTACAACGGGTACAGCAGCAGTACACATAACGCAGCGATTAATGCTATCAAGCTAGATAACTAAATTGGTATTTATGTAGAATAATAATGATATTCGAACAGTTGAGATGTATATACACACCATCGCCGAAGCTTTAATCTAGTACTTTTATCCGTTATGTTTTAGTCCAAAAACGAGAAGGGATACGGACTCGTGCTGCTCCGCGCCGGGACGAAGGCGGAAAAGAATTACAAGTACTTCCGGTGTTAACTAGCTTCCCCCTTGATCCGCGCTGAACTGGTTCCGGACCAGAAGTTAAGACCAGCAAGCTAAAAAATGGAAAATAAATAGGGACATAAATTAACATATATTATTGAAATTACTATATATATATATATACACAAATCTTACTAAAGGGAAAGTATTCCAAAAATGTACATAAAATAACGAATATAAAATATGCAATGGTGTATTATTTACATGTATTTAAATATTAATTCACGTGATTTTTTTTAATACAATTCCACGATTTATTTATTTCATGGTTGCAGTCATGTCAACTTCGACTACCGAGTGTCAGTATCTCACCTAGGCGCCACAGAATGAAGTGAACATTATTAAGGATGGCAATTAAAAATTCTCAATAAATGTGTATATTTTAATTAGCAAAACAGGAAGTACAGAGGTGACAGAAAAAAATATTCTTTGGTTCTTGATCAACATGAATGCATCTCTAATTCCACAGAGGATCAAGAGACATGGAGAGGTTGTCTTGTGAGTACAATTAACTGTGTGATTATGATGAAAAAGTAAAAAAATAAAACTGGGTATTGCATTCCTCAAAGCAATGCAATAAAACAAGACAGAGCAAGTGATAAACTAGACAGATTAACATACTTTTGAATTATTGTAAAATCTATTTTTTCAACATAAAAATTAGCAAATCTATAGTTGAGAACACTCCAGGGCATCATATTGTGAATAAATAAACTAAACCAGATACATTCCAGTGTCAACATTACAAGATCACAAGGAACATTGAAAAATAAAAAAGTATGGTCCTGTATAAGACAGGCATTTCAAATTACCTCTGGATCAGTTGAGAATTCCTCTACCCAATATCAGAGCCATGGCTCTGCCCAATATGTTTCACGGGCCCCGCCCCTCAATGTTTCATAACCCCGCCCATTCGTCTCAACAGGGTTCACAGGCCCCGCCCCTTCTTTTCAAGACTCAGGTTTTGGAAGAACAACCAAATGTTGCCATGCTTCCCAACATGAAATTTACTACCAACTACAATGTATGTCGTTTTACTGAATCTTCTTTGAAGTATTGTGAATATTTTAAATAAATGATCGCGCAGAGATTTGCATACCGACTAAAAATGTAGAATGACAACCTGCCAAGTGGTCCAATGCCCACATGTATAACACACGGCACAGCTTTGTTTCCTGAAACAAACAGGGCAAAGCCTATCCAGCTAGATAGGTAGGGAATGAAATCTGATGCCACAATTACTGGGGTTTGTTCTCGAAATCGGTAAGTTAGCCAGCTGTACAAACATTTTATAAAATTAAACCAAAATGTAAGTGATATAGAGTAGTTATCATAACTGACTCTAATAATCCCCCTCTCTGAAACAGGCTGCTGTACATTGACCAGATAGACCAGGGGTGTGAAACCAGTTGCACAGAGGGCCTAGTGTACGCAGGTTTTTTCTTCCCTTTTTATTTTTCAGCTTGGATCTAAACAACCAGGTGAGGGTAGTACCTAACCAATTAGTGACCTAATTAATCAAGTAAGTAAGGTATGTATGTATGTGAGAGCAAAAAGCTGTAGCCCCTCGGCCCCTTCCACCAGATTGATATCGGTAAAATAAACAATACATTCGCAGTTAAGTGCTCGACCAATCAAACTGTCACAAAACTAGGTAGCAAGACTGGGGTTGCATAGAAATATTGGTTAACACATTTTTTGTTTTCCTGATTAATCAAACTGAGTTGGGATGCAAAAATCTGATACATACTCCCCGAAACACACAAAAAACAAAATGAACCCCCAAAACACACACACAACATAATAAACGACTGGTGGTTGTTTTAAACTGCTGCTCTTAGTCTTAACCATAACCATAAAGGGTAATAAAGGCAAAGAACGTCAGCCTGGACAAAACCCTAAAGCAATTCAATCTGAGCAAATATTATAGAACAAAATCAAGGAATGCTTAGCCGAAGGAATGTTTGCAGTGGGAGTGAAAAGGAATGGCAAACGGGTCAATAGAATTCAACCTGTAGCTTCACAAAAACATAACAGACCGATTTCCATATAGTGGTAATTCAGAAACACGCGTGCTAAAAGAACGCTTGGATAATATATGAAACAATGAATACAGTCAGTGAACACCTTGCTGTACACACTGTCTGCAGGAAATTAACCGATTTAACCAAAACCAAAGTGGATCAAAAAAGCATAGCTTCATCATTTCAATCCAACCATCTTATCACAAGGACTTCTGGTCTACGTCATCATTTATATCTCCTGGTGTCCAGGGTCAAAATGTCCCTAATTATGGTGAAGCAATAAACACGAGTGGAAATGACTTGCAGGGCCACATTTCAACAGAACCTGGTAGCACTGGCAACTTGGACTTTTGTATTTGTCCCACATTGACCTCAGCAATATAAACGTGTTAATGGTTATTCCGGCCATAGAAAATGACCTTTTGAATGTTTACCTCTATATGAATGACACACACACACACACGGTGAGAAACATAAATAAAACATACATCCACAGAACCCAACACCACCACTGCAGATCTGCAACCCATGAACTACGACCCAAATAGAAACCTATTCCCGCATTTAGTGCCCTTCCTCAAAACAAGAGAGTGGGCCATATAGAGTGAACAGGACACCATTTAGGACACATGCTTTCCCTAGCATGTTTAGCGAGATATCACAGTTACCAAAGGATTGGAAAGCAACAAGACCAAAACAAGGAATAAGAACCTTCAAAAAGGCACAATCTTTCCTGGCAGACACCAACTTCTTCAACACCATCATCATCAAGAGAAACCAGAAAATACCAATGTTGCTGCCAACTGCAGATACAGGGTCAGATTAAGTTGTACTGCCATTAAGGTTTAAGTTTGGTCGGGCGTGAAGGGAATCTGATCCTAGACCTGTGGTTAGGGCCCCAAAATCATCCTACGCTAAGACAAATCACACAAACGCCCTCTTTCCTCCCTTATGTAGTAGTGTCTTGCAGGCTGGTAGTTGGTTGTGTTGACGGGAAACTGAGCGATGCTGCCCAGGCCAGAGGCCTCAATCCTGGGAGGTGCCGGTTGCTTCGCAGGCCTGGTTGTCAGTGGACATCTCCGGGCTGCAGGGGCAGGCGTGGGAACAGGTCTTGTGGGGGTTTGGGTCGGTAGTGTCAGGAGCCGGGTTGGGCTCCTGGGAGTCTTTAGGGGAAAGGGTGGGCGATCCGGCCCCGGGGCTAGAGCTGTTGTCTTCGGTGCCAGCACTTAAGCCCTGGACCTTCTTGCTGAGTTCATTGCGTTCGTTCTGCAGAGCCCGGCAGAGCTTCTCCAGTCTCCCCACCTTACCCTGGAGGCCATCATACTCGCGGTCCCGCAGAGTTTTCTACCGGACACACACACACTTCATAAGTGATGAATAATCATACTACAAACAATGTAAATGCACTGAATAAACAACACACACACACACACACACACACACACACACACACACACACACACACACACACACACACACACACACACACACACACACACACACACACACACACACACACACACACACACACACACACACACACACACACACACACACACACACACACACACACACACACACACACACACACACACACACACACACACACACACACACACACACACACACACACACACACACACACACACACACACACACACACACACACACACACACACACACACACACACACACACACACACACACACACACACACACACACAGTCTCTTTAAAATAGATAAAGTATTGTTCTCTGCACAGGAAGTACATTTCATTGAGGCATTTACAGGGTTAACCTGGGTCTGGGAATTGGGCTGTAACCATGCCTACCTCCTCAGCCATGTCCAGAAGAGCTTTGTTGCTGCTCTCCCACCTGGAGCGATACATTGTGGTCTCCTTCTCCAGCTTCTTTATCTTCTTAGTCATCTAAAGGCACATACAGACCAAACATTGCATATGGTCCACACATCACTCAAACCATCATGGACTTAAAAACAGGAGAGACCTGTTAGATAGGACTGGATGTTTGGTGTGACATGAGGTTTGACAGGCGGGCTCACCTTCTCCATCTCCTGTTTGAAGGTGGTGAAAACCTCATTGCTTTTGGACAGAGTGGTCTGGAACTCCTCGAACTTCTCAGTGTATAAGGACAACTAGAAACAAGACATTACTTCAGACACACAGTCCCAATTCATGGCTCAAGTGTAAACCACATGCAGAGTGTTAAAACAGTGTGGTTTAGGATAAGGCTTGGTTTAGTCATTGTGTGCTAGACTAGAAACAGATTGAGATACCTGTTGTTTCAAATGGACCTCCTGTTGTTTCATCAGCTCACACATCCTCTGAGACTCCAGTGCTTCTTTCAGCAGCTGAGAACACAGTAAACACTCGTTACTTTGGATCCGCCACAGCGTCACGAGACCCAGTCGGGGCAACATTGGATTTATTTGACAGACATTGGTTTGGTGAACAAGGCACAAACAAGCTTTAATTTAGAATTCCTCACAAAGTCCTTCTCCCTGTGGTGACGATCTTCTGACTCAATGAGCAGTTCCTGGGCCTGGTGCAGTTTAGCGTCCACCAACTGCTGCTGAAGGTCCTTGTGTTTGAACACCTTGTCTATGTGCTGAGGCAAAAGACAGGAGAAAGTGAGTACGCAACACACACACACGCACACTCAGAATAACATCGGCCTTCAAAAACACACACCTCCTCTCGGAGTTCGTACTGCTCAATTAGCTTTTTGAGTTTCTCAGCCAGTTCGGAATTCTCCTGCCTCAGACTGGCATTTCTCTCATTGTGTTGCTCCATCTGGGACTGGATATCGTTTAGAGTCACCTGAAAATAAAGAAACGTCACACAGAGTAACATATATTAGCGACAAATTGGTTTCCCGTATTGTAATTAAATCATTTATCAAAGTGGAAGAACAATAATGACTAAATTAAAATATCATCACAGTTTTAGCATCTCACCTGGAAATGTGAGGTCACTTCCTTTCTCTTCTCCTCCTCCACTCGTGCGCGTTGCACCCCATCCTCCTACAAAACCAGGGGTCCAAGTTCACTTCACCATCATATTTCCATTGCAGACACTGAGTTTCACCATTTAAAATATTTTTTTAAATCTTTTGCAAGTCATTACAAGGCATTAAAAAGTGTAAGGGTGTGATGTTGTTTGTGTCGTTGCGGATAAGTTGCTCTTCACTACCAAAGTCTGAGTCACTAGTTGAGTTATGACGACGTTGAATAGCGGTCATGACGATGCCCGGGATGTGTTACGGTGAATAGCGGTCATGACGACGCCCGGGATGTGTAACGGTGAATAGCGGTTATGACGATGCCCGGGATGTGTAACGGTGAATAGCGGTTATGACGATGCCCGGGATGTGTTACGGTGAATAGCGGTCATGACGACGCCCGGGATGTGTTACGGTGAATAGCGGTCATGACGATGCCCGGGATGTGTTACGGTGAATAGCGGTCATGACGATGCCCGGGATGTGTAACGGTGAATAGCGGTTATGACGATGCCCGGGATGTGTAACGGTGAATAGCGGTTATGACGATGCCCGGGATGTGTAACGGTGAATAGCGGTTATGACGATGCCCGGGATGTGTAACGGTGAATAGCGGTTATGACGATGCCCGGGATGTGTAACGGTGAATAGCGGTTATGACGATGCCCGGGATGTGTAACAGTGAATAGCGGTTATGACGATGCCCGGGATGTGTAACAGTGAATAGCGGTTATGACGATGCCCGGGATGTGTAACGGTGAATAGCGGTTATGACGATGCCCGGGACGTGTAACGGTGAATAGCTGTCATGAAGATTCCCGGAATGTGTAACGGTGAATAGCGGTCATGACGATGCCTGGGATGTGTTAAGGTAAATAACAGTAGTTGCGGCGACACCATGGTAACGTGCACCTTCAGTGTGCGGTTGTGTCTCTGCAGCTCCCGGCACAGTGACTCCAGCTTGCTGCGTGCCAGGATGGCTTTGCTGTGCTCGTTCCTCAGGTGGTCCTTCTCCTGCACCAGCTGAGACTGCTTCTTCTGAAGAACACGCATCTGCTTCTGACTGTTCCGCTGCTCCTCCAGCTGCGCAAACACACGTGTTCAATTGGAGTAAAATTGCACCACTTTATTTGAATTACATTCACAGATCTTTTATTTTATACAAAGAAGCTGCAAAACTACTGCAGTTTGAAGGCTATGGGAGGAAAAGGGTGTCAGCCCAGCGCAGTACATTTGTGCTGCACGTCAGTTTCCACTAAAGGCCATTATAAACAGTGCAACTGCAGACTAAGCTGGCTCCACCAATCCTTCCTGGAACTAGTCAGCTAAAATGAAGAACTAATATTTTAAGAAAGCCAGTATATAGCCAGACACAGAGATGCAAACAACTAACGTAAACAGAGATTAACAATGCTTGGCGTAACACTCAGGGAGACAATTTATCACACCAGACGGATTGAATCCAACACAAACATTTACATTAGGAAATAAACATCTAAATTGTGAATTTAAACCTTAGTGTTACACAGCCACACGGAACAAAGTACAAAAATCTGCCTTTTTTAAAAGATTCTACTCACGAGTTCAGCGTATTTCTTACAGAGTCCGGCTAGTTTCTCTTCTGGTGTATTCAGAGTGTTGAGAGTCTGCATTAGCAGAGTGATCTCTTTACCTGAAAAAAAAACAGCACGTCAAACAAGCAAACCACAAAATGCCCCAAAATCAAAACTCTGAAGGAAAACACAGTAAAAATAATTTGCGAGAAACAGTTGGTGTGTCTTTTACATAGCATCATTAATTTGAGCTACACGGTTTTGAATTCACTTTATATAAAGTCTGTATTTAGTTTTAGACTAACACCAGCTTGTTATTTTGACAAACGTTTAAAACTCTTCAGGTCTTTGATGACATTCATCAAAAATACTATTGGCAAAGATATTGATGCCTTGTTCCAGAGTTATTTACAGCTACCAAAACAAGTCAAGAGAACCAGTCCTTACCAAGGCCTTTCACTTTCTTCTTCTCCTGAATTTTCCCCTTATCATTCTCTTGTACACCGGCGATGGCGCCGTTCACTTTGACCACCAGCTTGCTGTCCGGTTCCTTCTCATTGGTCAGGCCGTTGAGCTCAGAGGCGTGTCTTTGGCCATTGGGCAGATTAACCTTGTCCTCTCCATTTTCCTCAAGCCAGTATGTGGTGAGAATGTCCGCCAACTGGCGGCTCAGCTCCTCATCCATGTCACACGGAGGAGCCACGATCTCCATTACAGGGGGGATGGCTGGCTCACGTACAGGGGACTCTGGCACAGGAGGGATGACAGCCTCAAGTACAGGGGACTCTGGCACAGGAGGGATGACAGCCTCAAGTACAGGGGACTCTGGCACAGGAGGGATGACAGCCTGAAGTACAAGGGACTCTGGGACAGAGACGGCAGCCACCTCGGGCACTACAAAGGATTGGGAAATGAGATGTTATTGCATTACTTTATACGACATATGATGTCTGCGTGTATCGTACATAGGTCTGTTTGTGTTAGGTTGTCCTTGTGATGCAATGCAGATAAGTAATCCCTGAGAATGTTTTAACTCTGAGAGCGGAGGCTGGAATAAGTGACAGCTACCTTAAAGCTAGAGAAGTAAAATAATCAGCAAAATAATTATAAATTAACTTTACCTGCACTTCCACACCCATCAGCCTGTGATGGTGCCTCAGTCGCTGGCTTTTTAGAGCCAACCGTCTCGGTAAAGACCTCTGTTGTTGCGCTTCTCGCCAACTCTCCAACGCGAGGTTCTGGTGCCGCTTCACTGACCACCACGACCGACTCTTCTGTGTCCTGTTCCTTCATGACAAAATTCCTGGAATAGGTGAGACTCAGATGTCAACGATCCTTGTGTATAAACCCACCTCCACCGAAAAACTGTGTGTAAAGAGTGTGTTTCAAATATGCATATATGCAAAAGAGACGTAGACCACGACTGACGCACCTCCTGGTTTGCAGAAAACAAACAAGACACACTAGACCACGCATGCGTCAAGGCTAATCTGTCACTGCATAAACCTATAATGGTCACTGGGCTAAACCCAGGAACCGGTCACTGGTCATTTTGACCGTGTCACACAGACACACAAAATTTTATATCAGGCATTTAAATGCACTTGGTCATAAAACAGCGCACGAAAACTGTGTACATCATCATTAACGCAGAATGCGTGTGGTATGCTAGGCTAGCTAATTAAGTGTTATTTTAAAGCGTATATGTTCGTATAAGTTGACACACACGTCTGTCATAAGGTGCATTTACTCAATAGCTTTGCCAGGTGAAACCAGGTCGTTAATCTGTTTGCCGACAACCAATAGTTACATAAGTAGAAAGTGAAACTAGCTGGCTAGCGAAAGTTAATGTAAGTTAGCTAGCACACTTAGCTTTCTAGCAAGGGGACGTTAGTTGGCTAGCTATTCTCCATTGCTAATTTGGGTTTATATTATACTAGGTAACAAACCAAAACACGTAACACACATTGCCTACTCGTTATGCATTCGTGGGCTAAGCCGTACGTATTTTATTAGAAAGGGAAAAATGCAAATGTACCTTACCCTTCTTAATCAACTCAACAAATACAGTTGACTGTGATGTCGCTTGGTGCTTTTCCTCCTATCAACCAACAACCAGAATATACGCGAAGGTGATTGGCTGCAAACCGGACGTGCGTAGATAACGGTTTTGCGGGTAACTGGGATATGGAGTTTTAACACCGGTTTCAGAACTACGAAACTTTCCATTCGCGGCTCCTCCATTTTCTTCTTGCACATGCATCAACAATGTACATTTCTTCACTATGTTTTCACATTTAAAACTACGACACAAAACCCCAGGAACACCGTTAGAGTAGAACACAATTACAAGACTCTAAAGGGTTGCAAAAGACTTTATTTGTTTATGTTTGTACAGCTTCCACTGGACAACTTTTACATTTTATATATTTCTACTAATTGTTAATGCAATTTGTATGGATACTTTTAATCTCTGTGTACATGTTTGTGTCATGTTCAGTTGAAGTGTATCAGTTTATCACTCATTCATACAGTCGGTCATGTCAAGTCACAGTTTCAGATGAGTTATCATAAACAAACACACCCGAAGGAAAAATACAAAATAAGATGTTTCTGAAAATAAATACAATGAATAAGACAGAAATGAGAGGACCGGGTTAGAGTGTAAATCAAGGTTGGTCAGCTACTATGACAAATGAAAAACACTTTACAAACAAATAGCATTGTAAACAATTGTAGCGGAGGCATATTTGAAAAAAAATGGGAGCAGTAAATAACCTTAGCTTGGGATTTTCGCAGACCGTCTACTCAAAATAGACACACTTCTAGGACGGAAGAAGACACAATCCAATCTAGTTCTGTTTTTATTCTTATTTTTTTGGAAACCTGGTGTTTTTTCCTGAACGCAGGAGCCTGGGACTAGAACACACATTGTTAATTTCCTAACCTCAGATGTTGGACTCTGGTATTACTCACTAAACAATAGCATGACAATGTGGATAAGTAAAAACATTAGATATCCAGGCATTCTGATCTCAGAGGAACATTATCGACAATAACTACAGCCAAGTGGTTTTAGTAGTAAATTAGTAGCATGTCAGAGCAATTGTGTACACTTTTAAAGTTCCAGATAAAAAAATCTCAGAATTTTAGAGGGCATTTAAAACGTATACAATACTTCGTATGCATAATTCCACACATTAATTTCTTTATAATCATCCACATTTTTCAATGTAAATTATTTCACACGTCTGCGTTCCAGATTGTAATCTGGAAAACTGTAGACCAATTCCTGTCTGACCCTGGAAGAGGGCAAAAAAAACCACCTGAATAAAAAGTTGTAGACTCCGTCCAAAGTGACAGTCAATTTTACACAGTCAATAGTAGTGAACTAAACAGGGAAATGGGCATACGTTCTTGGGTATGGCTGATGTTTAAAGAGTATTTATTGCAGGTCTAGTTAGACTGCTTCTGGTTCTTACATTTAGCTGATTTTTAGCTTCCCATCTCAGGACAACCACTTTTGATTAATTGTTCTAACTCACTTCTGATTCAAAAAGACAGTTGAGAGACATCTGCACAAGTGATTGCTTGATAGTTTTATCTTGTCAACTATTATCTGAAGCCACAAAATAAATAAAAACACAAATGTAATGGCATTGTTCCTCAAAGTCAATAAAAAAAAAATCCCATAAGAACTTTGGTGAGATGTCATGTTAAACCGTCCGTTCCTTTTTCCAGAGACGCGAGGTTAGCCGATTTATGTGCAAACAAAATGAACGGGCATTGGCCTGATATGACAAGTGACCCCCCTCCCCCTGAACGTAAAAATAAGATAAAACAATCACGACATGTGCAATAAGGAACCGCGTCAGCCTCTCTCTTGGCATCACCACCGACAATTTTCGGCTACGGAACGTCAGAGCGTAAGCGGCCAGATGTGAAAACTGACCTAAGAAACTTCTCCAAACGCTAAGACAGAAAAACACTGGGCACTAATACACACAGTCTTTGCCATGAGATAAAACTAGATTTGGCTGCAGTTCCTTCATGATGACTGAACTGCCCTGAATTGCCACAAAACGAGTAATTATCTGCATTACAAACAACAATCCAATAAGCCGTAAGAAAGTAGCATACGTTATTTTAGTTGGAACGGCATAATGGGATAAAACCACGTCACTTGTAGGATATGAAATGACTCGAACTTAATCCCAAAATGAGGTGCACAAGTAGTAAAGAATGACCCTTCTTCAGAGAAACCACGGCAAGTAATGTGCTTTATAAGATAAAGAAAGAAGAGCAGCAATGTTTTTGCACAAAAACGCGTGCACATTCAAGTAAGAGTATACATAAAAGAAAGAATATAAATCAATATTAGTCAAAAGACAAGCAATCAACCTTCAGTCGTTAGTTGGTCAGGATTGGCACTTTTGTGAATAGGAGTGCATTTTATTTTTCATAAATATAAATATATATTTTTTCCTATTTCGTCAGACTTCACTGATTTTAAATATCGTTATATTTTGGTAGTCTTTGCAGAGGCCGCACACTAAATTAGACAAGAAAACAAATCCCTATGGTAATTACATTACAGCGCTACATTCCTTTGTTGAGACCAATCTTTTTCTCAAATTATCCAATAATTATTTTGTTTCAAATTGCCTGTTCAGAGCGGACTGGTTCTGTGGACCACAATTTCACCTGTCGAAAAGGAAAGTGCATAGTCGTACGATATTTTACTGTATAACCTTACAGACTTCCTTTTGCCAGATTTTTCTTTCAACAAATGTGAATACATATGTTGCAGATTAACCAGAAGCACCACGTCTCCAACACTCTAAATTTATTTGATCGCTAAATTCAACTTCTGAACCACACGGTGTCAGAAACTGACGAATTTGTAAAAAAAAAAAGACCATCATACCTTTACAGTATGCTTCATAATTACAAAATACTTAGGAGTGAAGTCAAAGCTGTCAACATCGAAATATCTACCTGCTCTGGCATATGAAATTGGTAAACAGAGTGTAAATTGATATTCAAAAAAACCTGCAAAAGCAAGGACATTGATGGGCCTGACATCAAACCTGCTGTGTTTTTATATCAAAAGAAACTTTGAGTTTTGACAGTTGGTACCTGAACATGCAGCGTGGCACCAATGTTTTCAATATTCTGATTCCTTATATTCTTAAAGCTCAACGGAGTTTGTTCTACTAATCGAAGAGGAAACTGCCGATACCGAGGACAAGTTTCTGGAAAACTCTGATCTGAAGATAACAGTTGTACATATATCTACCACTCACACAGTGCCATGTCAGTCAGTCAAACTGTCACACTACCAAACTGGTGAGTTGACAGGCTCCACTCAACCCTAAGTCAGTATAACCAAGTCAGTATTACACCCCCTCATCAACGGTCAAGGATTAAAGATGCAGTCTGGGAAATCCTTATTTCTGTCTGGATGTGTAGATATTCAAATGTGCCATATCTGTTAGTAGAATCAACATCATAGCTAAGTTAGCCATGAGGGTTGAAAGCATGCACTTTAAAATACATATCCTCACTCACAACTTTTAGACAACCTTCGTGGAATGACACTCCTACAACCAGAACGGGGGAAAAATAGTAGTAGACATTTTCTTTGATGGAGGGAAAGGGAATTTTAGAGTCTAAAGGCATAACATCTTCATGATGTAGCGGAGCAGAATAAAGCCTTCCATAATACCAAAACGTGCACCACAGCACGTCCAAAAGAAACTTTCATAAAATGGAAAAACTAAAAGTGGCCATAGATAATCTAATATCCTTCAGAAGATATCAAATAATGGTGAGAACGTGATCAAAATGACCACTAATATTTTTGTCATACCTATCGTGTGTATCAATCTTACCGTATCCAAGAGCAACGCATAACGAGCAGATGCGCTGGTCAATAAAATTATTGTTTCTAATTTCAAGTCCGAAAGGAAGTGGCAAATAATAGAAAACACTGAATGAACATTCTGCAAATAGAAACCAAACCTGTGGCAATATATCACGGAAAAAAATAATAACATGCAATATTGTTCATTCAAGTCTGGATTTAGGAATTCGCTCTCTTTAGCGCGCGTCTCTGTGAATTGTGTAGTGTGTACAGTGTGTATGAAGTTAGTGTGTGTGTGTGTGCGTGTGCAAACTCGTACTATAATTACTGCTGCGATTAGGCTGGTCACGGTCTTACAAACATACCCTTGGCCAAACCCTGGTTGTCGTACAACCCCCCCTCTCTGTGTTCACGTTACACGCTTCTTCTACACTACTGTTCACCAACGGTCTTAGCGCGGCCCTGGCAAAAATGTAATGTATAATGTGTCATTGAAGATCACACTCAGAACAGCCAGCAAGGAACCATACATGTTGAGCTTATATATACACATACCATCACAATCACATGTTGTCATTCCCATTCCGTTATGCCACAGCCGACTAGAATGCAACAGGGTCTAGAATGCAACAGGGTCTAGAATGCAACAGGGTCTAGAATGCAACAGGGTCTAGAATGCAACAGGGTCTAGAATGCAACAGGGTCTAGAATGCAACAGGGTCTAGAATGCAATAACTAGATTGAAACAGCTGATCTGATAGGTGTGTTATCACTTATCAGATCTAAACCTAGAACACTCCACTCCCCCCCCCACCACCACCAAACTATCACATAAACCACACGAGTTAAAACCATTGAAGTCCAATCAAAGTGTATTTTATATAACAACCATGAACATGGTACCTCACCAATTTTATGTGCACACACTTGATTGCATTCTCTCAGTAAACTCCCGAAAGCTGACGACCTCAACTCAAAATCCAGATGTCAAACCAATCATCAGCGAAACCCTTTCTGTTTTCCTCCCAGCCCTGTACCTTCCAACGGCATTTCCGGGGATAATTCCCGGCGTTTGACGGAGTGATGATCCGTAACAATACATGTAGGGCGAAAGAAACACCATGCAAACCCCTGTCTCACACAGCAGAGGGCACCGTCTATCCGCTACAGCCCAGCCAGTACCATCGTCTTTACACTTGAGACACCGTCACCCCATTAAATAATGCATGAAAGCACAAGATAGAAGATAATGTTGCCATTTGCGAGGACAACCAGTCCTTCAATGGAAACGAGCATCAAGGAAAAAAGAAAGTCACAAATCGTATCCAGAAGCATCTGTAGGTGGATCATCCGTATTATTTTATAATGCTGCAATTTTCCACGATTTAGGATTCATTCGAAGAGTCATTTGGGAGCCAAAAAAACAAAACGACTCTTTGTACAACAGAAGACTAACCAGATTGCAATGTAGCGTAAATCAGAACACAGCACACAGCGGATATCATTTCTAACAAGCGGGACCAGAACCGCAGATCTCTTTCCCCTGTGGTACACTCAATGACCACCAGCATCTACCCGGTCATGTTTGAGATGGTACCATTTAGACTTTAACGGTTCCTATGCCTTTCCACCCGGCCCCCGCCCAAACTAAGACCTCATCTGAAACAAGCATCAAACAAAAGTGAAACAAAAACCGGAACCGTTATACACAGGATGAATAGTCAGTTCTCGAAAATGAAACAGAGTGGCTCTAGTACCAAACCATTGTTTTAGAAAGCACAGAATGATTTCCTAAAACCATCCATGTCTGACAGAAGCCAGTGAGAAAGAGAGGTATAGCCTATGATTTAGTGAATACAAATCGGTAGTTGGTCGTCAACGGCAGAGGGGCTTGTCTGTAGTCCGGGAAGCCTCTAGTCTTCTCATGGTGCAAAATAAAACAAAACAGTGCTTACAAATGCAGGGGGGTGATGGAAGAAAAGAAGATGACAGGTGGGTGACAGGATGACTGGGGGGGTGACGGGGAGAGACAGGATGACAGGTGAGTGACAGGGGAGAGACAGGTTTACAGGTGGGTGGTGACAGGATGACTGGGGGGGTGGAAGGACCAATAAGGACAAGGAAGACAGATCAAAGACAAAATTGTCAACATCACACTGGTAAGGTTTGATGCTAGTCAGAGACGCCTCACTGATGCTAGAGTCAGAGACGCCTCACTGATGCTAGAGTCAGAGACGCCTCACTGATGCTAGAGCCAGAGACGCCTCACTGATGCTAAAGCCAGAGACGCCTCACTGATGCTAGAGCCAGAGACGCCTCACTGATGCTAGAGCCAGAGACGCCTCACTGATGCTAGAGCCAGAGACGCCTCACTGATGCTAGAGCCAGAGACGCCTCACTGATGCTAGAGCCAGAGACGCCTCACTGATGCTAGAGTCAGAGACGCCTCACTGATGCTAGAGTCAGAGACGCCTCACTGATGCTAGAGTCAGAGACGCCTCACTGATGCTAGAGTCAGAGATGCCTCACTGATGCTAGAGCCAGAGACGCCTCACCTCATAAGCCAGATCCCCACACAGCACAGAATTTGCCGTCCTAAAAGAGGACATGCAGATTGGCAAAAAAAATAAGAAAACAAACCACGGCACAAACACTCAGCTGGCAGTGTGCCGGTGTCTCTCATTGTACGTATGCATTTGAAACCAGCATACCTGGGGGCGTGACCTAGGGGCAGACCTGGGGGCGTGGCCGCTGCAGGGAGGGACAGAGCAGATTTGTCAGGTGGTTTTGAGTTCGGCTCTTCCAATTGGCTGGCGGGCCTGGACGCAGACCATTCTGTTAGAGGGGTCAGATCCAGATCCGACTGCTAGCTCAGTCGTGGGGGAAATGTCGTCCGGTTAATGTCATCGCCGTAAGCCTTCCATGGGATGGGGCAAGGTTAAACCGTCCACAAAAAGTCGAGGGAAGTTAGCTCTGGTAAACCGTCTTCATGGTCCAGGAGCGATGAAAGCGCAGATTGACACCATTCATGGAGATTGTGGGATTGAGGTGAGAGATCTGCAAGATGATTCATGAGATCCGGAAGGTAACAGCGAATCGCCAGAGGGCACGGTGTGGGATAGATGTTCTAGACTAGAAGTTTCCCAACCCCCCACCCTGAACGACCCTAGTATGTGGAGAGGCTTGGATGAACGTTGTGCAGGGAGAACCAGAACGTGTCAGAGGAACCGTTATAGCTGAAAACCCTCCATGGGTGCCTCCTGCTGGGGAAAGAGGAACTGCGCGTTGGCCTCGTCCACCAAAGGAGCCAGGTGTTGGTCGTCCTCCTCCACGCCAAAGTAGTGCTCAATCAGGTCGAACGCCTTCTGGTAGATCTCCTGGTTCTCGTGGCTCTGAAGGAACTCGATCTTATCCAGGCCTGGACGCAGGAGAAACAGAGGAAACCCGACATTGTATTATTTGGTTATAACGTACCACACGCCTCCTCTATGAGGGAGCAGTAAGGAACCTGTACGTACCATACGCCTCCTCTATGAGGGAGCAATAGGGGTTCACTCCGGATCGGTGCACTCCTCCGTCCTGCTTGGCCTCCTGGTCCCCCAGTCTCAGTATGTTCTCCAGTCCGTTCAGAGCCACCTGGACGATCTTACTATCCATCACTGTCAGCAGATCACAGAGTGGCTTGATGCAGCCCAGATTGACTAAATACCTGGAGACGGAAGGGAGACAGTCCTTACAATGTGTTGTTACAACGTACCTAACCCACCCATATTTCAGACTCGAGAAGAACCAGACACACACACCCAAGACCACAGGCTTAAGGATGTTTGTGACAACGACATGACTTATCAAGCATAAATATCGTGTTCGGTCCAATCCCGTCATCACAGAGAAGCAGTAGCCTGGATATAGCAGTGTGGATATGTTCCACAGAGGGTGCGGGAAAGGACTGGTGGGTAATTCAATATGGAGCAACAGCTCTCGACTAGGCCTCAAATACACACACCAAGTATAGCTCCAGTCTGATATAACGGTGACAACGTGGGTATTTCCAGACACGAGCGTCGGAAAAAGCTTCATGTCGACTCTGTGACCCGGCAAGGAAAACAACAAGAGTAAAGCGAACCCAGAACCCTTTTAGATACCAGATAACAAGTGGTGCCTAGACACAGCATTTGCACTAGTATACAGTCCCTGACAAAAGTCTTGTCGCTTATCTATTTTCTAGAAACACCTGCTATTAACCAGACTTTTAATTAATCAATTGGTGTTAGAAATAGCTCATATGAAAAGCTAAAACCTTCCCAAATGATGTTTAATGCACAGAAATGAATTAGTTTCACTGAAAAAAGATGTATCATTTAATCAAGACAGAAAGGTCAAATTTTGGCAAGACAAAAGTTTTGTCGCCTATACAGAAATTGAACACATTTACTGCAAATACAAAAATATGTCAGCAAATTAAGTAGTGGTGCTGTGAGGTCCAAATTGAATATCTTGTATGACTTCCATGAGCTTGAAGGACTGCATCCATGCGGTTTGGCAAGGATTCATACAATTTATTGATGAAGTCATCAGGAATAGCAAAGAAAGCAGTCTTGCATGCCTCCCAGAGTTCATCAATATACTTTGGTTTCGTCTTCCATGCTTCCTCTTTCATCCTACCCCACATATGCTCAATGATGTTTATGTCTGGTGACTGGGCTGGCCAATCCTGGAGCATCTTGATCTTCTTCACCTTTGTCCTATTTTATGGATGGGAATATAAGAGGTAGCTAAGATTTCTTGGTATTTTAGACTATTGATGTTGCCTTCCACCCTGCAGATCTCTTGCACACCCCCATACTTGGAAGTAACCCCAGACCATGATTTTTCCGCCACCAAAATTGTTTTCTGGGTGAATCTCGGATCCATGCGGGCTCCAGTAGGTGTCCTGCAATATTTGCGGTGACTGTGGTGTAATTCAACAGAAGATTCATCTGAAAAATCCACCTTCTTCCACTTTTCCAGCGTCCATCCTTTTAGGAGGCTGTGGGCCTTGGAAATGCAACACGGTTTTTCAATTGTCTTTTGTTTAGGGCTGGCTTCTGGGCACTGATTCGACCATGGAGGCCATTTTGAGACAGAATCCGACAAACTGTTCTGGTTGAAACAGGGACTTCAGGTGACCAGGTCTCGTGGAGCTCTGCTGCAGTGGAAAATGGGCTGGCCTTGGATTTTCGAGCCAACAAACGATCCTCTCCAGCAGTTGTCTTGAGGGGTCTGCCTGACCTGGGCTTGTCAAAAACATCTCCAGTGTCTTCAGATGTTTTTTTATCCTCTGTACTTGACGCTGAGACACATTGAAGGTGTCTGCCACATCAGCAGTGGATCTGGTCTTCAGCCTCTTGATAATCAAAACTTTAGTCTCAGGGTGAATCTTAGGCATCTTTGCATAGGTCTAGTTGCAGTTGATGTGAAGGTCTAGTGTACTGGGGTTGTTTTTATACACAGCCACAGCCATAAAAGCACCGTACAGCCATTTTAAAACAATTACAACACAAGTAATTATATTCTAAACCCGACACAAGGACTGATATATAATCGCCATTGAAGGCCCAAACCGGCGCATTGTGACACGGCACAATACCTGATCTGTTCCGGCGTTCCTCCGGATGTGGCGTTGGTGATGGCCCATGCTGCTTCCTTCCTGGTTCTAAACTCCGCCTTTTGCAGGATGTCTATTAGCACCGGGAAAATGTTGGCATCAATGACTGTCTGGAAAAAGAGAGCAAACAGATAAAGACAGACAAAATGGCAGAATGGATCACACAATCAGTTCCCTTTCCATATTTCCATAACATGTTGTCCAAGGTCCCCATCCGAATAAACCACTGATAGGTGACCCTCATCTGTGATTACCGAACAGAGAAACCCTCTGTGGTGTTTATACAGGTCAGCCCCCACAACGCCCCACTTCACCTGTATCTGAGCCCTGTTTCCAGCTGTGATGTTGGAGATGGTCCAGCAGGCCTCCTTACGAATTGACTCCTTGGCACTGCTCAGGAGGTGCAGTAGACAGGGCAGGGCTGAACAGTTCAACACCACCTAAAGCACATCATCACCATAAACATCATTCACACCCATGTCCCCACGGCAACGGGCACACCCTCCTCACCATGGAAACACACACTACGCTTCCCTTGGCAAGAGACACACCCTCCTCCCCACGGCAACAGAGACACCCTCCTCCCCACGGCAACAGACACACCCTCCTCCCCACGGCAACAGACACACCCTCCTCCCCACGGCAACAGACACACCCTCCTCCCCACGGCAACAGACTTGACCTACTTCAACTGAACTGGTGCCAAACCTCTGACACCCGGGAGCATTGTCCTACCTGCGTCTGGATGTCGTCCCCAGTCACAATGTTCCCCACCGCTCTTAGGGCCGGAGACGCCACCTTGTAGTCTGTGTGCCTGGGGGGGAAGGGGGAGGATTAAAAGAATGATGGGAGGAGTCGCGTCCGTCCTCATAACCCTTCCCGGTCAGGCGTTTTAACCATGCGGAGCCAGTTAGTTTGCACTCACATGAGGAGCTCCACCAGGCGCCTGCACACGCCCGAGTCGATGACGGCCTGGATCTTTTCATTTGGCCCGTCTGAGAGGTACGACAGGGCCCAGCAGGCGTCTGCCAACAGGTCCGGATCGCTGCTGAACAGCAGCCTAGACAGCACCGGCAGACAGGGGCACACCTGGGAACCGGGAGAACCAAGATCAACAGGGGTTTGGACAGCACCTCTGACACGTCTACTGAATGTGTGTGCATGAGATGAATGGACGAGATGGAAGAGGTGTGTGTGTGTGTGCATGAGATGTATGGAAGAGGTGGCAGAGGTGTGTGTGTGTGTGTGTGTGCGTGTGTGTGGGGGGCTACCTTCTCAAATGCAGGTGGGGGACTCTTCCCTCTACACAGGTTGGACAGAGCCCACACTGCATTCCTGGTCATAGTGAGTCTGGTGGACTTGGTCAACAGCCTGGGGGAGCAGACGGGGTCAGTTCAGACAACACTTTTATCCCACAACTGTTGCTCTTATATCGGGTTGAGCGGTTCATCAAACCAGATGACCCAGGACCTGAATATGGACGTAACAGCTACAGAAATCAGAAACTGCACAGCGTATCCTTACATTAGAAGAGGTGGCAGGATGTTGCAGTTGAGTACAAAGTCTCTGCACACGGCACTGTCCCCCGCTATGTTACCTAACGCCCAGACAGCCTGTGAGAAACAGACAAGGAGACAGACAGACAGGGAGACACAGACAGACAGGGAGACACAGACAGACAGGGAGACACAGACAGACAGGGAGACACAGACAGACAGGGAGACACAGACAGACAGGGAGACACAGACAGACAGGGAGACAGACAGACAGAGACACAATGCAGTTCAGATTCAATACATTGATTTTCACATTTACATAAAAACGTTACTATTGAGAATTTAAATGGGGAATATCTCAGACACATGAAATCAATTTGTAAAAATACATATTTGAAACATTAATTTAAACCTTCAATTTAACCATTGATTTATGTTGGTAGTTAATTAAACATCCTAATAGGGTCCATTTAAAATAGTGTTGTCCTCACCTGTTCCTGGACATCTTCAAAGTCAGAGTTGAGTAGTTCTATGAAGATGGGTACTGCTCCGGCCTCTATCACGATCTGGGTCTGCATGGACGTACCTGAGGCGATGTTGGTCAGGGCCCACGCTGCCTCAAACTTGAGACACACACACACACACACACACACACACACACACACACACACACACACACACACACACACACACACACACACACACACACACACACACACACACACACACACACACACACACACACACACACACACACACACACACACACACACACACACACACACACACACACACACACACACACACACACACACACACACACACACACACACAGACACACAGACACACAGACACACAGACACACAGAGAAACAAAACGCATCAAAACAATACTCAAAAATGTAATTGTTCTGTCCCTCAACGTTGACCAAGCCCGGTCAGCATGTTGTTAGAACTAAAGCTGTTTGTTTCTACCTGACCGCGTCTTATGAAGGTCTCACCTGTAATGTGCAGTCGACACTCATCTTGAGGAACTCCACAAACCTCTCAACTATGCCAGGTGTGTTAATGACCTCATCGATAGGAGGATTGGGCTCTGGGGGAGGTCAGGCAAAACAGAATAAACGGTATGTCATGGAACCCGCTGGTCCACAGAACCAGGCGAGAACAGACATACATAAAGGCTGAACAGAGTTTATACTGACCATATCTGACCAATGATGTGCAGATAACTTTGGACAGCCCCACCCCCCTTCCCCCAAACATGCACCAAATAGCCCGCTACCTTTAGACAGCAATTTCCTGAATCTCTGCGTTGTGGCAAGTTGGAGCTTCAGGTCTTCTGAGAAGAGCATCTCTACCATCTCTCGCGTTATCACTCCTTCCTGAAACGACACATCCAACAGGGGATCAGTACACCTTCCATTAAGACGCGGCTCTCACTCCCCGTATCCTCTCACTCCCCGTATCCTCTCACTCCCCGTATCCTCTCACTCCCCGTATCCTCTCACTCCCCGTATCCTCTCACTCCCGTATCCTCTCACCCCGTATCCTCTCACTCCCCGTATCCTCTCACTCCCCGTATCCTCTCACTCCCCGTATCCTCTCACTCCCCGTATCCTCTCAACAGGAATGCACCTGGTCCTGTCTGTGGTGGGGTGAAACAACTTGACAAAACTCACCCCGGTGGCGGCGGAGGCGATGTATGACTCTACCAGAGGACTCTCCGACATGGCTCCCTCCTCGTTTAACATGTCCACGTTTCTTCTCTTGAAGAACTGCAGGCAGGAAGAAAAAGTCCTCAGTTGTCAGGAGAGACATTGTTCTCATTTCTGACAGCTGCTCGTGTACCTGCTGTTCTCGTTTCTGACCACTGCTCGTGTACCTGCTGTTCTCGTTTCTGACCACTGCTCGTGTACCTGCTGTTCTCGTTTCTGACCACTGCTCGTGTACCTGCTGTTCTCGTTTCTGACCACTGCTCGTGTACCTGCTGTTCTTGTTTCTGACCACTGCTCGTGTACCTGCTGTTCTCGTTTCTGACCACTGCTCGTGTACCTGCTGTTCTCGTTTCTGACCACTGCTCGTGTACCTGCTGTTCTCGTTTCTGACCACTGCTCGTGTACCTGCTGTTCTCGTTTCTGACCACTGCTCGTGTACCTGCTGTTCTCGTTTCTGACCACTGCTCGTGTACCTGCTGTTCTCATTTCTGACCACTGCTCGTGTACCTGCTGTTCTCATTTCTGACCACTGCTCGTGTACCTGCTGTTCTCGTTTCTGACAGCTGCTTATGTACCTGCTGTTCTCGTTTCTGACCACTGCTTATGTACCTGCTGTTCTCGTTTCTGACAGCTGCTTGTGTACCTGCTGTTCTCGTTTCTGACAGCTGCTTGTGTACCTGCTGTTCTTGTTTCTGACAGCTGCTTGTGTACCTGCTGTTCTTGTTTCTGACAGCTGCTTGTGTACCTGCTGTTCTCATTTCTGACCGCTGCTTGTGTACCTGCTGTTCTTGTTTCTGACCACTGCTTGTGTACCTGCTGTTCTCGTTTCTGACAGCTGCTTGTGTACCCGCTGTTCTCGTTTCTGACAGCTGCTTGTGTACCTGCTGTTCTCATTTCTGACAGCTGCTTGTGTACCTGCTGTTCTCATTTCTGACAGCTGCTCGTGTACCTGCTGTTCTTGTTTCTGACAGCTGCTCGTGTACCTGCTGTTCTTGTTGCTGACAGCTGCTTGTGTACCTGCTGTTCTCGTTTCTGTTTCCTGAGCTGGATTCCCTCCTCTTCTCTTCGACGTCTCATCTCGTCCAGATTCAGGGCTTTGTTCTTATAGCTGTTCATCCGGTGGTTATCCTTTGCCGGGCTGGCTGACGGCTCTGCCAAACGTAAACACACAACTGGTTGAATCCTCAGTGTCTGTTTCGGTCGGTGTGTGTCTCTGTTTTTTTTAACCATGTGTCTGTGCTCCATTTCCGGGCCCTTGTTTATATTGGGATTATATTCCCCTGTGTCACCATGTCGCTGTGATATTACACACTGAGTTCTAAAACACACACACACGCTTTGATAATTACCACACAGGGTTACATGCAGACCTAGTGACGGTCAACTCATAAACCCTTTAACACCCCTGCAGTGAACCACACACACACTATTCCCAAGCACTAGGTCTGCTGGCAGACAGACCAACATATTTATTGAGCGGAGTTAATCCCTGAGTTAGCCTGAACTGCTGGATGCCTGACCACCGGCCAAACCTCCTCAACTCAGCATTTGTACAGTCATACCACCAGACCCTGCCAGGCTGGGCACACAGAACATGAGTCATCCACAAGCACACTGTTAAAGAGTGAGTGTGTTTGTGTGTGTCTATGTTTATATTACAAATAACTTGCTCACTCGATAACTATGACCAAAATTAAATAAAAATATACCAGGACAGGGAGCACGGACAGTTCGAAACACTAGTGTCAGAGGATGATTTGTTTTTTTAAACTCTGACGCTGATGGAAAATTATCTATTTCAGCAGTCTGTCAAGACATTATGGGTGACCCAATAGAGTTTGACAACTTATTTTGTTATTCCCTGTCTGTAAGTTTGCAAGTCACAATTACCAGCAAAGCAATGGGATAGCCTTCACATCACCTCTAAAAACCCATTTCATCAAAATTGATCTCAGATTGGTTGCTCTGAGTGATATGGCAATTAGATACAGAAACATTGTGTTGTTATTTAATTCTGTATCTACCCAATAACGACTATCTATTAGCCTCTCTCAAGCTCACACACTGACAACAAGCTGCCAGTATTTTCTCGATGCCGCAGCTATGTATAAAGCATTTTCTACTTCACACACACACACACACACCGGTGTCTCCATAACTATCACGAGAAATGATGCATTTTCACGGGTTTAAAGAGGTAAAATGGGTTCAACGTAGAATTAAAAAATAAACTAACCTTCTGTTTGACAAGAAACAAGACAAATAGACTGGGGGGGAACTTTAAGTCAGCTCCTGATATTTTTTTTTAGTGGCAGTCAGCATGTCGGCTGGCACCGAGACTGACGGCATGGACAGTATGATGCTGGTGGCTCTATAGCCGGCAGGTTAACAGTACAGTCTGTCAGTACTGTCAGTAGCTACTGCTGGTCTGGTCACTCTATAGCTGGCAGGTTACAGTACAGTCTGTCAGTAGCTACTGCTGGTCTGGTCACTCTATAGCTGGCAGGTTACAGTACAGTCTGTCAGTAGCTACTGCTGGTCTGGTCTCTCTATAGCCGGCAGGTTACAGTACAGTCTGTCAGAAGCTACTGCTGGTCTGGTCTCTCTATAGCCGGCAGGTTACAGTACAGTCTGTCAGTAGCTACTGCTGGTCTGGTCTCTCTATAGCCGGCAGGTTACAGTACAGTCTGTCAGAAGCTACTGCTGGTCTGGTCTCTCTATAGCCGGCAGGTTACAGTACAGTCTGTCAGTAGCTACTGCTGGTCTGGTCTCTCTATAGCCGGCAGGTTACAGTACAGTCTGTCAGAAGCTACTGCTGGTCTGGTCTCTCTATAGCCGGCAGGTTACAGTACAGTCTGTCAGTAGCTACTGCTGGTAACGGTTAAGATGTACAGACGGTAACTAACGCTAATTGGCCCAGCAGTAATCTCGCGATATCCAACGTGAACTAACTAAGGTGAACTAGATAGGCTAGTTAGTTGTCTAGTAGTGTGGTCGGTTACTGTCCCCTACTCGGTGTGAGCCACACACACACGCGCGCTAGCTAGTAGTAGCAGCAGCAGCAGGCGAGGCATGCTTGCGTTAACTTGCCACAGTCACTACAGTCAACTACCATGCTAATGTTAGACCATCTGTACCTTTCTGACAGGAAACGTCGTCTAAATACACCACTTTGGTAATAGTTGGTATTCGTGATAACACCAGTCATTTAAATGACAGGTACAGGCGTATATTAAGTTAGCTAGGTGACTAGTATAACGTTAGCTAGCTAGCATCTCTAACGCTCGCTACTAATCCGTTTGTTTGAAGGAAACACGTTCATAAAACACACAAAAATAAACAACTCACCCATTTCTGCTTCTAAAATGACAGATACCGAGTATGCTGCTTAGAGAATAAACACACGGTAGATGATACACCTCTCCTTGTTTTTTTTCCAGAATTTGCTCACGAACAATATGTCGTCGGGAGAAATACGGAGGGCGAGAGATGACAAATGTAGAAGTAACGTTTATTATGGACGCCAGGGGGCGCACATGTGACGCAAATCAAATGAGATGCCAAATGTAAAAGTAGCGTTTCCTACGGACGCCAGGGGGCGCACATGTGACGCAAATCAAATGATTGCACAATACCGTGTCACATAATTGCATTTGCCTGGGACATCATATCGATTCGTAAACACACGGTGTTTACTAATGTGTCTGGATTATATATATATATATATATATATATATAATTTACAGAATTTCCGGGTGTTTTTTCTATGCCGTGTTTGAGCTTGTAGACCTGCATTTCCCCAAATCCCCCTCTCCATTTATCGGCACCCCCTTGCCTTTCTGCTCTGTATGTGCTCTTGCTGCGATAATAACAGAGCATCCCAGGCACCCGGGACAAATTAAATGTGACACCCTAATACAGTGAAGGTGCATTGGCGGTCAATTCGCCCGAAGCAGGTGGTGGTAAATTACTGCACTCTGTGTGACGCATCATGGTCCCCCCGACGTGTAAACCCAGGGTCCCGAAAGTCACCGACAGGGGGCAGTGTTGTATATGCGATGAACTAACAGGGTTCCTGTGCGCCAGAAACAGAGCTGTTAACCTGGATTAAATCAAGTTCACTCTGCGGCAGGTATACACAATGGAGCCTGTAGGAAATATAAAATAGGAAATATAAAGAATATGTGAATGACCAGGTTTCCAATACCTGTCGTCGGCTTATGCATTAGCTTTTGTTGTCGGCGAGACAGTCAACAATTCTTGTCATGTGGAGTAATGTGTAATTTATTAACACGTGCAGATATTCAGATAGATTCAGATTTACCAGGACCTTAACTTTGAACAAAGTTGCTAGGTGCTGGATTAGGGTAGTACAATGGCCCAATTGGGTTAAGCATGTTACCCAACGCTCCTCTTTGCCAAGTCCTCATGGGTACAGACCATCTCACCTCTGCCCCCAGCAAAGCAAATTAAAGGAGCAAACAAAACGTAAGCTTTATACCGAAATGTCCAAACCCAATATTAGAATTATCATCATAATTAGGAAAATACATCTGGGATTTATAAGGCAAGACTCATAATGAGGTCGGTTTTCTTGCTACACTTTCTCTACAGACTATCTGAAAAGATCAATTGTTAATTTGGTGTTTGGGTCATTTGGAAAATAGGCATTTCTACTAACATGAACAAGCCCCTTCAGGTTCTCCGTATCAAAGCTAGAAGAAAAAATATACCTAACGCGCAATCTAATATGGCCGTCACAGACAATACTGTGGATAGCAATAGTCGACAAAAACTGGCTTCATGCGGCAGATCAGGACCCAAAATGTGCCTGTGAACTAGCCCAGACACCATACATTGCCCGAAAGGACCGGCTAGTAAACAAATGCTTTTAATGTGGTAAACATCCATCCACACTGTTTTCTTCTGTGATTGACGCCTGCCTTGTGAATCACAACCGGTTTCCGATTTTCTACACAGGGCATCAGTAAACCGGGTTACCAGGTAACCAGTCTTTGGCACCAACAACCGTGAACTGGATGTGTGTTGGGTCGCACGTTTCCAGGTGGTGGGAATTCTCAGGGTTTCCCCGTGTTTAAGGTCCATTAGACCACATCTGTGCAGCCACGCCTACTTCACGTGACGCCGTCAGTCTAGCCAGCATAAGGGTGACCCCGTGTGACCCGGATCCATTTATCAACGTCACAGGGAGTTTCGGTGTGATGGTATAGTGAAAGTGAGGGCTGTCAGAGCGGGTGAGTGATATTAATATCCGAACGGAGATACTCGAACTGGAGAAGGTTTGTATAAGTGAGGGGGGAATTAACAAAATAAATAAATGCAGTTGTGCTAATCCGTTGGCAGAGTTTAAACGTGGATTAAAGGTAGATTAGCTGTGTCTAAACGTGAAGGCTGAGCACGGATCATGTTTAAAGGGGTCTGCTTGTGTTAGAAGCGGGTGATACCAGGATCCTTCCAATGTCCACAGCGGGAGGTCTGAGCCATTAGAGAGAATACTCAAATCCACCTCACTAGATGGTGTCACGTCAATCAAATCCAACCTTTGATTGTGGGGTGTTTGAGCTCTTTATTAAGGACATGCTTAATTCATCATGTTAAACATATAATTGTACATGCCCAATATGAACCAGGCCGACCTTAAACCGCTTCGGGTGGAATCTGGCCGATATATGCTGATTCAGGGCTTAAACCTTTGGTGAAATTTGCAGCAACAAAACTCACTCGACTAATCACGTTGAGTATTGTCTAATCACGTCAAGGAGAAAGAAACCCACTGCTCCAAAACAGAATAATTGCATGTTTTGCTTGGCGGTGATTTCTCGAACGAAGCCCATGGTATAATCTCCTAATTCAATTACACCTCGTATCTTAATAGGCTCACTTGGCTGAATTATGGGGATCTGGGCGACGGAACCAACGGCTCATTTGCCGGGGACGAGACTTCCCGAAATACGCAGATGCTCAGAGCGCTTTGTGCCTTTAATAAAGGAAACGATTAATGTGGCTACGCGTAGGTCCGGGCTATGCTTGTCTTTATCTGTGTGTGTGTGTGTGTGTCCGCGAGTGTGTGTAAGGGGGAGAGAGATACGATGGGGGTATGAGAAAGGAGGTGTTAGAATGAAGGGAATAAAGCAGTGTCTTTATTGAATAACGTATTCAACCATATCCTTTGCTTTCTTCGAGTATCTCTTGGGTTTATGCGCGTCTCTCTCCTTCTCTCTCCCCCTCTCTCCCTCTCTCCCTCTCCATGTCTGCCTCTTTCTCGCCTTTCCTGGCAGGTGTTGGGATAGATAAATTATGCAGCGATGCTGAGTAAGTGATTTTAAACGACTCTCGCAGATTGCTCAATCATTTCTCCAGGCTAAAATATCCGAATGAGGATCTGAACACGGAATATATTTTTCTCCCTTTCCATTTTAGCTTAGGTCAGTACTCATAGAACCTGCACCGCGGTGCATAAACTGGGCAGGGAATTCGGCAAAGAATCCGGCAAAGTGCGTTTTAATTACCACGTTAGGTAGGTAATCGTAGGACATTTGCTGCCACATCCTAAAGTAGGCTTTCTCAATAACTTAACTCTGGGCAGACATTGCTAACCAGGCAACCTTGTCTAAGACATTGCTAACCTGCTCTTGTCGCACTTGTGCACACTCTGTGGCGCTCGGGGTAAGGTGTATTTGACCGTAGGCTAGTTACATTTCTTAATGAACACCCTATTTTTGTACCACACCACAGGTCAGGTGAAACTTTGTTGCTGTTGAAATTAAGCATGGCTACTTTAACTCCATTCCAGTGCAGATTCCAATCTAGCAACAAACAATATGCTGCTGTGTAATAATAATAATATAACTTAATATCCTTAATTATAACTGTTCCAGGTAATCCCTACTGTCTCATGACATCAGATAACTTCGTGAAGTGCATGTTCCCAGAAGCCTTGATGATGCTCAGAACAAACAGCTAAGCTGGTCTTGCCGCTCCCTGCCTTGATTCAACCGAGACAGATTCTCCCGCATCTATTTTTCAACGAGGCGCTGAACGTTAGAGACGCCTCAACGAATTTCCCAGCTTGCAATGTCAGGCTTTTACCCCATTCGCAGCCACGATGTATCCATATCTCACGGAGAACGGACCTTTAGGGTCTCCCAGACAGGGAACGCTGTGCAATTGATCCCATCTCGTCTGCTCGCTATATTTACCACAATTACGCAATTTGTTAATGATGACAGTGTGGTGATATCGTCCACGGGACTGGTCTCGGCATGGGAGTCCCTGTAGGACCTGAATTTGAGGAACAGCTTGCAATTACCACAGTATCCGTGATAATACAGAATTCATAGGAGAGTTGAAGTATCCCAAAAGGACTGGCACCGGCAAACAACAGCCAGTAATATCTCCTTGTCCCGGTGTGGACGTCCTTCAATGTAAGACTTGAATAAATCCTGGCGCTGTTTACCGAGCGTATATAGTTATTGCTTAATGCCAGCCACTGTATGTCAAATCAATGAAAGGGACAGAGGAGGTGGCCACTCTGGGAGTGCGGAGAGGTGGTTGGGACATGGTCCTAATGATTTTGAGGTTGTCTCGAATGTCGTAGTGTCAGGTGCAGGGGAGGAACTCGCATTAAGGACCACTTAGGAACGACAGCGCATGGACTTCCTGGATCAATATGGTACAATAATTGTACACGGACCGTAATTGATGAACACGTGCGCTGGAACTCTCTCAGCGCAAACAAATACACACACACGTGCGCGTTACACGCACACAGACACACACATGCTTACGAGACAATTCTGACCCGATCGAAGGGACTCAGTGCAACTTTATTAAGTCAAAGTAAATTTATTTACCTGTAGAGGGAAATGCTTTGTGGTAAGAGGACAGCAGGATCAGCAAAATGGTTTCACTTAGGTCAGTTACCAGAGTGAACAGAACAGGCCTGGCCAGTAGAGCTGAGATCTACATATGTAGCATGAGATTCTAGACGAATCGCACTCTATTTCTATGTTCCTGACAACATTATATTCAAGTGCAGTATTAATGCATTGATACTGGTCCTTAGTGTCTGTGTCTGTATATTAATGCAGTAATACTGCCCCTTAGAGTCTGTGACTTTATATTAATGCAGTAATACTGCCCCTTAGGATCTGTGACTTTATATTAATACAGTAATACTGCCCCTTAGGGTCTGTGACTTTATATTAACGCAGTAATACTGCCCCTTAGAGTCTGTGACTTTATATTAACACAGTAATACTGGCCCTTAGAGTCTGTGACTTTATATTAACGCAGTAATACTGCCCCTTAGAGTCTGTGACTTTATATTAATGCAGCAATACTGCCCCTTAGAGTCTGTGACTTTATATTAAACAGTACAACCAAATCACAACTCATCAATCCAAGATCAGGTCCAGGCTCAGCATTTGTCTTCTCACGGGGCCATTAATGGTGTCTAATGTGGCTTCACCACACTATGTGTGAACAGGTTAGTCTGGCACGTTGTCCACCATGTGCTCACTTTCTAGCCACAAGTAATATCCTGAAGGAATACGTTGTGTGAACTGTATTTCATGTATGTATACCCGTTGTGTAAACTGTATTTCATGTATGTATACCCGTTGTGTGTAACGAACTACTACAGTAGACCTCTATGGATACCAAAACGTCAACACACCCTAATTTTAGAGGCAGCTTTTGTTCATCTAACTATTACACCACCATAACATCCTGCATGTCTTCATGAGCTCTACAGCAGGAAGTGCCATTAGTCCCATCTACTACTCTTTAACAGCATCGGTGATGCAGTGGTTATAAATCATCACATTGATTGGATAGAGAGGAGTTAATGAGAGCCCTAAAGGCCAGATGAGCAGCCAATAAACACACTCATGCACAGGAACACACACACACACTCATGCACAGGAACACACACACACACATGCACAGGAACACACACACACACATGCACAGGAACACACACAGACATTCTTGCACATCATAATATTGTATGGTAAGAAGTGCTTTAAAAATCCAACACATTGTAAGCCATACAGCAAATGGTCAACTGATGTCAAAAAGACGATAATTAAATGTTTAATAAGTAGAAAACTATAATGAGTTCACCCAGCACAGCCAGATGAGGACTGGTCAACCCCCAGAGCATGGTTCCTCTCAAGGTTTCATCCAACATTTGACCCATTAGGGAGGTTTTCCTAGCCCTAACCCTAACTTGTTGATGCTTGCTCTGTCGGGTTTCAGGCTGGGTGACTGTAAAAGCACCTTGTGACAACGTCTTGTAAAAGGGCTTTAAAAAATAAATATGATAAATGGAATGATGTAATGTAACATTGATCATGTGTCAGTAATGTAACATTGATCATGTGTCAGTAATGTAACATTGATCATGTATCAGTAATGTAACATTGATCATGTGTCAGCAATGTAACATTGATCATGTGTCAGTAATGTAACATTGATCATGTGTCAGTAATGTAACATTGATCATGTGTTAGTAATGTAACATTGATCATGTGTCAGTAAAGTAACATTGATCATGTGTCAGTAATGGAACATTGATCATGTGTCAGTAATGTAACATTGATCATGTGTCAGTAATGTAACATTGATCATGTGTCAGTAATGTAACATTGATCATGTGTCAGTAATGTAACATTGATCATGTGTCAGTAATGTAACATTGATCATGTGTCAGTAATGTAACATTGTTCATGTATCAGTAATGTAATGTAAGGGTTGAACCTGTCAGGACGGGCTGCACCAATGAGATACAAGGGTTTAATCAGATGGCTTGTACAGCACAGTGTTAATAGACCACTTTCGGGTGTTGAATTGAAAGACCGGCTCTCTATGTCTTCATTAAGCAGGGTTAGTATAGTCACTTGATCGCTGTCATCCGGGAGATACCAGAGAGTTGGAAAAAGAGAGGTTGGAGAAGATAAACTGATAAACAAGCCGCAGCATCACATTTCAGGAAAGCAATATGCTCACAACTTGGAAGAACATCATTGTTACTGGAATGGAAGCGTGGCTAACTTTACCTTTCTAGCTGAGCTAACTATTAAAGGCTGTTAGCCAATGCTAACATAGCATATAGCTTGATTCAGCTGGAAAATTGTTAAAACAAATTGACTATTAAGAACAACTGAGATGAGATTTCAGATAGCATTTAGGAGACACGAAACCAATGAGTTAGAGAACGAATGACCAGTTGGTGCCAGTAGGACAAAATTTTTATTTGCTGTGTTGTAAGAAATATACTAAGTCCTGCATCACATTTGAACGAGTTACGCACATTTGTTGTACTGCAGCCATATTCAACCGTATTACAAAAACCTTACAAACCAGCTGCTCGTCTTTATCAAATTAAATAGATCGTTGGAGGGCAAGTTGTCTGGACAAAATATTGATTCAGTACAAGAAGAATATTGGGAGAAATATGCAAGCAATTTCAAAAAATGTCTTTAATATTTTTTGGTTCTCTGTAAATATGAGCATTTCGTAGCATGTAGTTAACCTGGATGATCCGTTCACCGTCTGTCCACACAAATTGTCATGGTACAGGGCTGTCAATACCGTATTATTCAGTTGTTGTTGCTTTTGTTTACCTGTTGTTTTCCTCAGAAATGAAACGCTTCTCCTAACAATCTCTATTCTCCAACTGCTTTAGCATTATTATTCCAGCTGCATGGTTACGCTGGTTTGTGTCGAGACATTCACACACACACACACACACACACACACACACACACACACACACACACACACACACACACACACACACACACACACACACACACACACACACACATCCACAAGCTTGAACAAGGTCTTACGACTGCATGTCCTAAATGGCATGCTAACCCCTACATAGTGTCCTGTTGACCAGTGACTGTATAATGAATACATTTGGGACACAGCGACTGTGTGGTGAGCAGTCAACAAGCCATTGTACCCCTGAGTGGAGAATTGTCTCTGTTAGTAAAACACAAAACAAGACAAATCACACAATAGCCTGAAGATGGGTGAAAAAAACTACGAGTAAGACATCTTCTTCTGCATCATATTTGAAAGCAACACTTTAGCGATTTCTGGGAGACTTGGGAGCAATTACAACAACATTAAATTGAAATGTAGATGACAAATACAGAGCTTTAGAATTACACTAGATTGCATTTAAAGTACAGTTTCATAAGACTTACGTTCAACCGCAGACTTGAATGCCTCATTTTTCTCTCCCTCTCTATTTTCCCACTCCTCCACTCTCTCTCTCTCTCTCTTTAACTCTCCCCCCTGTCTCCCCCATCTTGCACATCTCCCTTCACTTGCTCTTCATCTGAAAGTCAAATTAAGGGGAGGTGGTGGTTAGGAACTGTGTGGTGGAACCCAGACGACCAGCCATGCATGACAGGATGGACGTGTAGCAAACCAACCCGATGCTGTCCTAAATCTTAACCATTCCCAGTCACTGAGTGGGGCCAGTTCTCGTCTGGAAAGCAATTTAAATGAGATCACTGGTAACAGGGCTAGTTTTCACTTGTACCTTGAAAACGTTTTTCTAACCTGCAGTGTAGAAGTACTCTCTGAGTGTAACCATAGTTCATCTTGCCACACATGTAGAGACCATCAGCCCAGAGAACCCTACTCTGGAATTTGGAACGGATTTACACTAAAGCTCTGATTTGGAACGGATCCAGACTAAAGCTCTGATTTGGAACTGATTCCGAGTAAAGCTCTGATTTGGAACTGATTCAGAGTACAGCTCTCATTTGGAACTGATTCACACTAAAGCTCTGATTTAGAACTGATTCAGAGTAAAGCTCTCATTTGGAACTGATTCACACTAAAGCTCTGATTTAGAACTGATTCAGAGTAAAGCTCTCATTTGGAACTGATTCACACTAAAGCTCTGATTTAGAACTGATTCAGAGTAAAGCTCTCATTTGGAACTGATTCACACTAAAGCTCTGATTTGGAACTGATTCAGAGTACAGCTCTCATTTGGAACTGATTCACACTAAAGCTCTGATTTAGAACTGATTCAGAGTAAAGCTCTCATTTGGAACTGATTCACACTAAAGCTCTGATTTGGAACTGATTCAGAGTACAGCTCTCATTTGGAACTGATTCACACTAAAGCTCTGATTTAGAACTGATTCAGAGTAAAGCTCTCATTTGGAACTGATTCACACTAAAGCTCTGATTTGGAACTGATTCACAGTGAAGCTCTGATTTGGAACTCAATTTCGTTTTTGGATCTCCCAATTTCATAAAGTCCAGTTAGCTGTGATTTTCACTCATTCCAGACATGAGAAGTTAGAAGATCATGACTTTTGTCCACAGGTGCAAACCATTCTGCTTCACACCGCTCGCTCATCCAGGAATCACCTGCCAGCGTCTAACGTAATTGCTCAGAGGAGAACGCACTCACGGCCAACAGCCAATGTTAAGTTTGCAGGTGGCCAATTCAACACAAGGGGGCGCTAGAGTGCTGTGAGCAAGCCAGACAGTGATAACTGAATTCCTAAGGCCATTGTCAGTGTCGGATTCGTTCTCGTGCCCAGAATGAAGCCGAGGTCCAGCGAAGCAGTTAGATAAACAACAACAATCACACAATGATGTCGATCGTGATTAGAGACACTTTTGTTTTAGCTTATATTCCCATATTACAGGAAATTCCTCAATTTCTGGGAAATTCACCAGGCTAAACCGGAACGACTTTATGTTTGTCTTCATGAAGGTAGAGGCTGTATAGCTATGCATTGCAATTTGAACTGCAGAATCTATCTTCTTTTATTTTTTCTCAATTTCCTTTTTCTTTGTTTCTGTGTTGGCTCCATGAAACAAGTAATTTCCCTTAACACATGCAAACGTCTGTCGTGTGTGATGTCTTGGGGTGCATGTCAGAACATGTCTTGGTCTGCATGTTCTGTGATGTCTCGGTCTGCATGTTCTGTGATGTCTTGGTCTGCATGTTCTGTGATGTCTTGGTCTGCATGTTCTGTGATGTCTTGGTCTGCATGTTCTGTGATGTCTTGGTCTGCATGTTCTGTGATGTCTTAGTCTGCATGTTCTGTGATGTCTTGGTCTGCATGTTCTGTGATGTCTTGGTCTGCATGTTCTGTGATGTCTTGGTCTGCATGTTCTGTGATGTCTTGGTCTGCATGTTCTGTGATGTCTTGGTCTGCATGTTCTGTGATGTCTTGGTCTGCATGTTCTGTGATGTCTTGGGGTGCATGTTCTGTGATGTCTTGTGGGTGCATGTTCTGTCTTGTCCTGTCTATCTATGTTGGTGTTGTATCGCTGCATTGATTCTGTGTGTGTCATCTTAGTGTGTTTGCACTTGGGTGCCAGTGTGTGTGTGTGTGTGTGTGTGTTTCTCACCCTCACCATGCACCACAGAAACCAGTGAGGAGACCCAGACACAGCCCCAGCCTTGCCAAGATAAATCCCCTCAAAAAGAGTTCACACCTCTGGGTTGAGCTCAGTGGGTGTTCAGATTGTTGGATAAAGAACAACACAGCACTGGTTTCCGGTACTGCTCCTGTACGATTTAGCAAACGGACAGGAAGGAAACTTTTCTCCTTTTATCCCACAAACCCCTTTGCCATCACCAACCATCAACCCCCACCGTCTTTGTCAGCCATTCTGTTATAAGACAGTCGTAAGACAGTCTCGTTCCAGCGTTGTTCCAGTGATATTCCAGCCCTGATTCAGTCTTGTTCCAAAGACGTACCAGAAATGCAATAAAGCTACATTTAAAATGAGACAGCACAGAGAACGAGGCAGATTGGGCATCAGAGGCAGATTGGGCATCAGAGGTAGATTGGACATCAGAGGCAGATTGGGCATCAGAGGCAGATTGGGCATCAGAGGCAGATTGGGCATCGGAGGCAGATTGGGCATCAGAGGCAGATTGGGCATCAGAGGTAGATTGGACATCGGAGGCAGATTGGGCATCGGATCCTTTCATCAGCCGATTGTTCTCCTCCTCCCTTCGGTACCTCCCCTTTTCTGTCCCTTCATCAGCCGATTGGTCTCCTCCTCCCTTCGGTACTCCCCTTTTCTGTCCTTTCATCAGCCGATTGGTCTCCTCCTCCCTTCGGTACTCCCCTTTTCTGTCCTTTCATCAGCCGATTGGTCTCATCCTCCCTTCATCGAACTCTCTCATCTTCCCTGTCTCTTTCCATTTTGGAACTTATCTCCACATTGTTCTCCAGCTTTCTTACTCCTTCTCCTGCTTTCATCTCCTCACCCCTGGATCATGTCCCCTGCTCCCACCTGACCTCCATCTGTCTGTCTCCTCGTGTGTCGAACCCTCACATCTTTCCGTCCATCGCCTCCTTTCTTACGTTTGATCCAGAGGTCTCCAGTTTGAGGGAGGACTTTCTTCTCTTCCTGCTGTGATGGGGGTGACATTTCCTCAGTCACGCCTGCCAAGCTACACAGAAAGGGGGTACACACCCCATGAGCAGAGGTCTCGTGTGTGTGTGTGTGTTTCCAGGCATGTGCATGTGTAAGTTTGGCAGGCTGGGGTTGTGTGTGTCAAAGAGTGAGAGTGTGTGAGCGCATGAGATCATAGTGATGTCCAACCCTCCACAGGGCCGGGTGCCTTAGGGTGTGTGTGTGTGTGTGTGTGTCTGTTAACTCCGTGTCAGAGTGTGTGTGTGTGTGTGTGTCTGTTAACTCCGTGTCAGAGTGTGTTTGTGTGTACTCCGTGTCAGAGTGTGTGTTTGTGTGTGTGTGTGTGTGTGTTTGTGTGTGTGTGTGTGTGTTTGTGTGTGTGTGTTTGTGTGTGTGTGTGTGTGTCTGTCTGTTAACTCCAGTGGCGCTATTCAAGCCAGGCCTTCTGCGGAGAGAAAAAAACAACGTTGAAAACGCTTTACAGGACTGAATAATCGAGAGAAATCACAGAATCCTGGCAGACTAATTTACATAATGCGCACGACATCAAATCTCTGAAGCAAGAGAATCAATGGTTTTTGATGACATCATGAATTAATCATACACACCCGAGTTAGAATCTGAGCACACTGGAGAGCCGTAGTGTATCACGCCTCATTTGGTTCGGATGCCGTTTAAACGGTTCCTTGACCCACCTTGCTACATTTCGGCACGGCTTGCTGTCTAAATGCTGATTGGCTACTTCAACAGCAAACGCCGGCCGAGATCATTTCAGAAGCAGCTGTCTTCGTAAAAAAAAGAAGAACGCATGTTTTTATTGATATCGAGAGGATACGGAACGAGCGTCTGAAGGACTTTCTTTACAGCGCGGGAATGAACGTTGACCGTCCGCACGAAGTGTACCGCACGAAGTGGACCGCACAGCGGGTGACGAGTACGGGAACAGATTTAAGGTTCTCTCACTCCGGCCTTCAAGCCTCATCACCACAGTAGCCCGACCGGGTCAGAACCATGTGACCAAAACCAACCGGTTTACGGAGGACGGGACGGGCACAGTGATCAGATGCACCTCACGCGAGCTCTGCACATTTTATAGAACAGACCTACCCGGCCCTACAGAGAATGATTATCGGGCAAAAGGTTTAACATCTAGCCAAAATAAGACATTCTACTCCCCTCCTCCTTCACTTCCCTTCTCCTAGTTTACTATCTCCTCATTTTGGGGAGTTGGGGGATATGTAACTCCGTATCGGGGTGTCTGATTCTGGGGTGGGAACTCAGAGCATGAGCCTTGGAGTCAATGTTGAAACCACAATAACAATTATAATGTATACCTTAAACTTGACCAGTATGCCGAAAATATCCTTATTCCTCGTGGGTCTGAGCTACAAATCCTTGTCAAGGACTGAAATGTCAGCAGATTTTTTGTCTCTCCTTCTCCCACATGTCTCTTCTGTTCTCTTTTTCCCTCTCTTCCTCATATTTACACATTCCCTCTGTTTTTCTCACCACGTGTGTGTGTGTGTGTGTGTGTGTATATTTGTCACGTTTATTAGTTCATTTGCATGGATCTCTGTGTGTGTGTGTGTGTGTGTGTCTGACAATGTGTGCCTATGTCTCTAAATCAGAGTTTGTGTCCTTGTCTGTCAGCTTCCAGGAGAGTTTTTTCTTCAGGGACGGCTTTGAAGCCTTTTCTCCAGGCAAGCAGGTGTTCCTGCTCTTGAAGATAACTAACAACGACATTGTTACATTCGAGGTTAGAGTTTTTCTCTGCTTAGACTGGGGCCTCTGTCCCAAACCGCGAGTCGCTTCCTACCTAGTGCACTACATCGAACCCCAGCCCAGGGTCGCAAAGTGCACTCTACGTAAAGAACATGTAACGCAATTGGGGACGCGACCCTCGTTTCAATTAGAGCGTCTGACTGGAAGCTTCATAACAAGCACCGAGACACAAACAGCCGACTGACTTGTGCGCCAGCGTTCTCCAAATCAAATAGCTATCCCTCTGTTAGCAGGCTAACAAGTATTCCCGCGGGCACGGAGGCCTCGCTGTTCCTCACAACATACAGCATCCAAGGGGGAAGGCGGATAACGAGCGAGAAGTCACTAACAGGAAGTATGACTCACAGGTTGTTTTGTTCCACGAGACACGCCGAAGCTTCATATCGGGCGCACGTGTCGCTACGTCGCCCGCGTGCACGGAAACGCGGCCACAGACACCTAGCTCGATTATCACTCGGTGAACGGCATCTACGCGTCCCAGGCATTCAGTGTCGACTCTTAACAACGCAGAGTTGAACTGACAGGTGTTCAGGATGAGGACCGGATCTTTCCGGATGTTCAGTCAGGTGAGAAATGCCACGCCTTTCTCCGTATTCTATTGTTCTGCTGCACCGCCAGGGCGATGGGAGATTATTGGTTCCACCACTGGACCGATGATGTTCCGAGGATCTACTCAAGCTGTGCCGTGCGTGCAAGTGTGTGTGTGTGAGTGTTTGAGTCGCGCGCGTGTGTGTGTGTGTAAGGCACTCCAGCTAAACCACAGCTCTCAGTAATTCTCTGTGATTATCCTATCATCATCCCCTCAGAGAGACAAAACCACCAGATAATAAACACACGGAAAACCACCGAGGCCACATCCCTGAGGGACGGGATAATGAACACACACCGACACACACACACACCG
This sequence comes from Dallia pectoralis, assembly GCA_029465975.1. NCBI lineage: Eukaryota > Metazoa > Chordata > Actinopteri > Esociformes > Umbridae > Dallia > Dallia pectoralis. The sequence continues at coordinate 10,779,661 of CM055753.1, forward strand.
ACACACACACCGACACACACACACACCGACACACACACACACACACACACCGACACACACACACGCACACCGACACACACACACCGACACACACACACACCGACACACACACACGCACACCGACACACACCCACCGACACACACACACACCAACACACACACCGACACACACACACCGACACACACACACACATGACACACACACCGACACACACACACGCACACCGACACACACACACCGACACACACACACACCGACACACACACACACACACCGACACACACACACCGAGACACACACACACCGACAAACACACACACACCGACACACACACACCGGCACACACACACACAGACATACACACAACCCCTGCTAATGAGGTGTCAAATGAGCATTCAATTATCCGATCCTCTGCACACCGAGGAGCTGTCTGTGCTTGCTTGGAATTACTCAGACGCGGTATAAAGTGATTTAGGGCTTTCAGCTGAACCAAATATATATCTGTATATACACACACACACACAATCAAGTAGATATTGTACTGCATGTTGTGACGCGCGGGTCTTTTCACAGTTTCTCAACCTGCCAAGCAAGGACGCGCTGCCCGGTGTGTTTAGGACGGTTGAGGACCACACCGGGAGAGGAACGTTCAAGACCAGGGGGAAGGTTCAGAAACATTCACCAGCACAAACCCAACGACCAGGGACAAAGTGAGTCAGTAATGCTGACAGAGAGCCTCAGTCTGTTTTCTCTTCTTTTCTGTCCGTAATAAAACACACCCCCGGACACCCACTGCCAGGTTCGCTGTGTGCACTGAAATCCTTGGCGAGGTGTTTTGTGAGAGCCAATGCCCCTGAACCTGGCATACCAGTGGGTTATTAGAGATGCCGTGCGCAATCTTAGGGCACGAGGTGTAGAGTTGATTCTGACCAGGCCAAAACGTTCCCTAAACGGTGTGCAATGTAATGCGAGCCTGCTATGTGCAACCACGTAATCAAAACCACTCGCTTAAAAATGTAAAATGTCACGGCTAACGTAGGTATTATACACATCCTACTGGCAGATTGTGTACATATATTACACGAGCGCAACACGTGTCGTGAGGGTTACCAAAATTGCTATTCGCTAAAGTCTCGACATGCATATTGGCCTGTCACAGCGCAGTTTCTCAATTCAGTCCCATTTGGAGCGGTACACTCTCATCGGATTTAACCGAATTAAAAAATGTCATATTTTCTGCTACGCAAGTCCACTTCCGAGTGCGATTTGTTCGATTCTGCACGGATCTCAGCGGTGAGCAGTGAGGTGGAGACGGTCTCTCCCTTATCACCGTGTGGCTGGTATCACCTGACGCTCGCTGGCTACGGTTTAAGTAAAACACGCCGATAAGCCCACAAGCCACAAACACAGGCGTGTTCCTCCCCGCAGACCGTCATCTGTGCCTGAGGGCAGACGCACGTTTCTGAAACGGTCCACGTTTACATTTCGTTTTATTAGGCAGACAATGTCTTCAGCATCTACAGCAGCACTCTCATATTCACATCATATAAAACAACCACTGCATCTTTAATGTGTTCGCTGACACTGAGTAAGACTGATGCGCTCATTACCTCGGTCTTATACACATTTTGTTTGGTAGCATGAACGGTTGGTAATTTGCGTGACTTTTTTCTTTCTAACTCAGATTCGACACCGCGTGCCATAGCTAAGCACTAACCAATGCAATAACTACATTCATTAAAGCGCCAGCATATTTGAATCGCCTTAATGCACTTGTGCACATTCCCAGAACTCAGTTGGTGTATTTGTGTTGTTGAAGGTTAACAGCATTCATGGAGAGATTACACAGAAGCTAGACAGACCCACCGGAATCTGACAACCATTGAATCAATCTCATGACAAATACATAGTCAACGGTAGGTTTTCTCATTATAAAAGCAAACATTAACTCTATAATCTATACACTTAGAGACGTCCTTTCATATTTTAGTTTTGTTTGGCACAATTGTGAACGCTGACATTCCTCTGATGTCATTTCAGGCCTTCATTTTCTCCCATATAGATAAAACATCCCTAAAAAAAAATTATTGGGCCAGATTAGGAGGATTTATTTTTGTCACGATTATTCTTAGATGTAGTGTGGCGGCAGGTACCAAACGCAGGCATAAAATACATTCCTGGGTTAATTAATTCTAATTAATTAAAAGGGCAATTCTTTTTAAGAACAGCGACTTACTAACATAGAAAATTATCTAAAACATCTGAACACATCCGAACGCATATAACACTCACCAACATAACAGGACACGAGACCAATCACACGTGCACACATACGGATTGATGATTGGCCAGACAAGACCAGGAAATGGGTCCGGGGCTGCGTTCATGGTTGTAAAGTCAACCCGGGTTACACAGGCTGAAGACATGAGGTCTTCCGCTCACCGTGACACTTCTGAATGGGCCAAACGCTTCATGGAAGCTGGGTGAAGATGGTATTTCGGACCATTTAAAGCCTTTATCCGGTTATGTGGAACGTGTACGCGTCTGTCCATGGAAACAAGCTTCTTGGAGGATAATCGCGACGCAAAAGGATCGTTTACGTCCCGTCTGAAGCAATTTAGATCCATTTAGAGCTCCTTTAGACTGGATGGTGTATAATGAGGGCCGCTAACCTGACTGGTGTGTGTGTGTGTGTCCATGTACCAGCACACATGTGTGTTTTGAGTGTGTGTGAGCACACACGTGTGTTTTGAGTGTGTTGTGTGTGTTTTTATTGTGTGTCAGCGTTTCTGTGTGTGTGTGTCTGCGTGTGTATGTGTGTGTCCGTAAATGGTGTTTAGTTGGCAAGGCAAACCATCATCAAACCATCTAACACTGTTAAAAATCTGGGTGTACTTTTTGACTCCTCCCTTTCACTCCAGTCTCATATCAAATCTGTCACTAAATCTGCCTTTTTTCACTTACGTCGGATCGCCAAACTCCGTCCTTTCCTCAACACTAAAGACGCTGAAACTGTAATTCATTCATTCATAACATCACGTCTTGATTACTGCAATGCCCTTTTTATTGGTCTTCCTGCCAGCTCCATCTCCAGGTTGCAATATATTCAAAACTCTGCTGCTAGATTACTTACTCACACCAAGCGTTCTGCTCATATCACCCCAATTCTGTCTGATCTTCACTGGCTGCCAGTGGCCTATCGTATTCAATTCAAAATCCTCCTGCTCACTTTTAAATCTCTACACAGTTTAGCTCCCCCCTATCTTAGCAACCTGATCCATCCCTACAAACCGACACGTTCACGAAGATCCTCTGACTCTAGCCTTCTTGTAGTCCCTAAGCACCGGCTAGCTTCCATGGGGGCTAGATCGTTCAGTGTTGTTGCACCAACACTGTGGAACTCTCTCCCTCAATCACCCCGCCATGTCTGTACTCTATCTGAATTCAAATCCTTACTCAAAACCCACTTATTCTCTAAGTGTTATTTGTAAGTTTGTATTTCACTGTTGTTGTCCTTCTGTGTATTTTTGGTGGTAATGTTTGTTATTATTGCTTACTGTTTTATGTCCTGAATTGTAAAGTGTCCTTGAGCCCTGGAAAGGCGCTATATAAATAAAACGTATTATTATTAGTATAAGGCCAGGTTGCGGCCATCTTGTCAGTGGAAACAGAAGGACATCTGAGAGAATACAGTGTCCAAGGCCCATGTTTTTCAGACGTGACTTTGACACAGTGGAAATATAATTTAATTATTCTTCATTGGTGTGGTGAACGAGAAGAAGGTTTGACAGCAGAGACATGTATCTGTTTTAAAACAACCGCTCAGCCAATCTCGCTCTTAGGTCACGCAACGCTAATCCGTACTAACAAGATGCAGCTGACTCATCATCCTGACTCATCATTGTGTTTCCGTACAAACCGTGAATCGGAGGAAGAAACAGTTAAAAAACATGCCTGAGTATGACAGAGGATGATGTCGTGCCCCAGAGGACAGAGATGTCATACCGCCCTGTCTCCACTGGCTGACCTCAGAACTGAACCCAGACCCTGGACTGGAGACGGAGATGCTGCTGGATGTGGTGCTGGATGTGGTGCTGGATGTGGTGCTGGATGTGGAGCTGGATGTGGTGCTGGATGTGAAGCTGGATGTGGTGCTGGATGTGGTGCTGGATGTGGTGCTGGATGTGGTGCCGGATGTGGTGCCGGATGTGGTGCCGGATGTGGTGCCGGATGTGGTGCCGGATGTGGTGCCGGATGTGCAGCTGGATGTGGTGCTGTATGTGCAGTTGGATGTGGTGCTGGATGTGAAGCTGGATGTGGTGCTGGATGTGGTGCTGGATGTGGTGCTGGATGTGGTGCTGGATGTGAAGCTGGATGTGGTGCCGGATGTGGTGCCGGATGTGGTGCCGGATGTGGTGCTGGATGTGGTGCCGGATGTGGTGCCGGATGTGGTGCTGGATGTGGTGCCGGATGTGGTGCCGGATGTGGTGCTGGATGTGGAGCTGGATGTGGTGCTGGATGTGGTGCCGGATGTGGTGCTGGATGTGGTGCTGGATGTGGTGCCGGATGTGGTGCCGGATGTGCAGCTGGATGTGGTGCTGGATGTGGTGCCGGATGTGGTGCTGGATGTGGTGCTGGATGTGGTGCCGGATGTGGTGCCGGATGTGGTGCTGGATGTGGTGCCGGATGTGGTGCCGGATGCTGGATGTGGAACACCCATATTGTTCTGTTGTCGTGGAACATCCATATTGTTCTGTTGTCGGGCAACACCCACATTGTTGTATAGTTGGGGAAACGTCCACATTGTTCCAACCAATAAGCTGTCTTCCAGCCTGTCACTATTTCAGACAGCTTATTGGTTATTCAGCACACACACTCTCAGAGCCGCAGAGAGAGATCACCTTATGAGAAGCCAATGAGGCTGTTCTGACAGGGAGCATTGAGAGGGGAGGGAAACGACAGACATCAGGGGACATTTTAAAAACACTGCCACCTGATTCGTTGTGTGTGTTTCAGTGTGTGTGTGTGTGTGTGTGTGTGTTTAAGTGATTGTGCCTGTGTTTGTGTGTGCGGGTGTGTGTGTGTGTGCGTGTGTGTCTGTGTGTGTGTGTGTGTGTGTGTGTGTGTGTGTGTGTGTGCGTGTGTGTGTCTGTGTGTGTGTGTGTCGGGGTGGCAGCTGTGTCAAGCATCCTTCAAATGCCTCGTTGACCTTGTGGAGCTCTGAAGTCGTCAGAGGGAGAGAATGGACACATACACAGGTAACAGATGGACACATACACAGGTAACAGCTGAAACATGTAGAATGGACACATACACAGGTAACAGCTGAAACATGTAGAATGGACACATACACAGGTAACAGCTGAAACATGTAGAATGGACACATACACAGGTAACAGCTGAAACATGTAGAATGGACACATACACAGGTAACAGCTGAAACATGTAGAATGGACACATACACAGGTAACAGCTGAAACATGTAGAACGGACACATACACAGGTAACAGCTGAAACATGTAGAACGGACACATACACAGGTAACAGCTGAAACATGTAGAATGGACACATACACAGGTAACAACTGAAACATGTAGAATGGACACATACACAGGTAACAACTGAAACATGTAGAATGGACACATACACAGGTAACAGCTGAAACATGTAGAATGGACACATACACAGGTAACAGCTGAAACATGTAGAATGGACACATACACAGGTAACAACTGAAACATGTAGAATGGACACATACACAGGTAACAGCTGAAACATGTAGAATGGACACATACACAGGTAACAACTGAAACATGGATGCCGTTGTATAAAGATGCTGCTTCTTAAGTCTTCCTTTCATTGTTTCTCTCTCTCTCTTTCTCTTGATCTTCCCTTATTTGTTGGTCTTTTTTGTCCTTCTCTCTTTGTCTTTCCATTTCTCCAAACAACAATCTGTAACACTGAAGAAATCATGGGGAGATGCTCCGCTGACCAATAGCTCACACACACGCACACACACCTCACACGCACACACACACACACCTCACACACACAACCACACCTCACACACACACACCTCACACACACACACACCCCACACACACCTTTATCTCACTCTGTCGTGTCTGTGTGGCGGTTTAGCGGTGGTGTGTGGACAGATATAATGGCGCTGGGAATCATAAATAATGCAGGAGGAACATTCTGGGTGAATCTCTGCGTCGTCAGCATAGCTCCTGTACACTACCCTTTATACACACACACACATACACACACACTCTCACACATACACACACACTCACACACACACACACGGTAACACCCAAAATATGCTATATGGGCATTCGTGTTTTTCTAAAAGACAGAGAACTTCCGAGGGAATAAATAAGTCACAGCTCACCATGTCCAGAGAGATTATTGAGGACTGTGTGTGTGTGTGTCTTTTTGTCAGCGTATAAATCGTCCTTCCGGTAGTTAGCAGTTAAATAGAATAAAATTTACATGGAAATAGTTTTATAATGCGAGTGACTTTAACCCCCGGCTGTTAATCCACATAGATACTAGATGAGTGGAAGTGTGTGTGTGTGTGTGTGTGTGTGTGCGCATGCGAGTGTGTGAATGACTGAATGTAAAAAGCAGTATTCAGTTTTCCTAAACATTACTCACTGCAGTGGGTGGAAGAGATGTTTTTCGGACAAGAACCAAGTAAATTTGTGTAAGTCGGCCTACCTGGTTAAATAAAGGTTAAATAAAAACTACATTAAAAACTATAATAAAAAACTCTAAACAGCTGTAACTTGATATAATGACAAGAGAAAGAGCTACGTCTCCCAGTGTCTTAAATATTCCAAATGATTAGCAAACCCACCCCTGGTGGATGGAGTCAAATAAACCTAAAAGAAAGAACCGGAACTAGCCGTGTGCACCCCACTAACATACAAAAGGCTCCCACTTGTGACTTTTTCTCCGGACATGTACCGGTTATTGAAAGAATATAAAGGGAACACTGTGAGACCCAAGAATAGATCTAAATTGGGTAGATGTGTTCACATTCAGATTGGAATAAAAATATTTTAGAATTAAATCTTGTTAAAATGTTCTGACATTACCTGACAAAGGTTCCCTGAATTCGGCTACATTTAGCCTGTGTCCCCATGGAAACTGGACCAGTTAAAATTTGTGTCTTTCCCGGCACTGCAAGTGGTCTACCGGTTCTGCTTTTTGTCAGCAATTATTCGGGGAGAACGAGACACAGGTGAAATCAATGAACATAGAGACACACAGGTGAAATCAATGAACATAGAGACACAGGTGAAATCAATGAAAATAGAGACACAGGTGAAATCAATGAACATAGAGACACAGGTGAAATCAATGTAAATAGAGACACAGGTGAAATCAATGAACATAGAGACACAGGTGAAATCAATGAACATAGAAACACAGGTGAAATCAATGAAAATAGAGACACAGGTGAAATCAATGAACATAGAGACACAGGTGAAATCAATGAACATAGAAACACAGGCGAAATCAATGAACATAGAGACACAGGTGAAATCAATGAACATAGAGACACAGGGGAAATCAATGAACATAGAGACACCGGTGAAATCAATGAACATAGAGACACAGGTGAAATCAATGAACATAGAGACACAGGTGAAATCAATGAAAATAGAGACACAGGTGAAATCAATGAACATAGAGACACAGGTGAAATCAATGAACATAGAGACACAGGTGAAATCAATGAACATAGAGACACAGGTGAAATCAATGAACATAGAGACACAGGTGAAATCAATGAACATAGAGACACAGGTGAAATCAATGAACATAGAGACACAGGTGAAATCAATGAACATAGAGACACAGGTGAAATCAATGAACATAGAGACACAGGTGAAATCAATGAACATAGAGACACAGGTGAAATCAATGAACATAGAGACACAGGTGAAATCAATGAACATAGAGACACAGGGAAATCAATGAACATAGAGACACCGGTGAAATCAATGAACATAGTAGTTGCATGTGGCTAATTGTACACTTATTAATCCTTATCAGGGATGTGTGTGTGTGTGTGTGTGTGTGTGTGTGTGTGTGTACTGTAAGCACACTGTAAGTGGTGTGGCTGCAGGCTCCTGGGGTAGCTGGAGAGGCCAACACATTACCCCACCCTGCAGCTGGAGAGGCCAACATATAACCCCACCCTGCAGCTGGAGAGGCCAACACATTACCCCACCCTGCAGCTGGAGAGGCCAACACATTACCCCACCCTGCAGCTGGAGAGGCCAACACATTACCCCACCCTGCAGCTGGAGAGGCCAACACATTACCCCACCCTGCAGCTGGAGAGGCCAACACATTACCCCACCCTGCAGCTGGAGAGGCCAACACATTACCCCACCCTGCTCTACCATGACAGAAGCCAAACTGATTCTCACTTCAGCAGCCTAGAAGGATGCCAAGATCTGTCGAAAAGAATGCATTCAGAGAAAGTGGTGGCTGTTGTTCTGATTCTTAGTCCTCACTATGTTAGTAAAACTGTATAAAACACACAGACACACACATAGACACACACACACCTCCTCACTAGCCCTGGGTTCCCTGATTGAGGTCTTCTCCAACACTTTATTCTCTCATTCATCAAACTGTTCAATCCAACATTGCTGCAACATCTCCCAGAGCAGGTAGGCAGAAACCCCTCTGACGATAGTCTGCTTTACACGAAAAAAGGGTTTCATTTAGACCGGAAACAAAGAAGAAAGAGAAAAAGAGTTAGAAAAGTGAAGGCGATTATTCCAGGGGAGTCATGCATTCAGAGGTGGGTTGACCGCAGAAACATGTTCACATGGTTCTGTTAAACTGGCTGCACATTCAATTAAACAGACGGGGCACTTCCCCTGTCTGGGCTCCTGATAAGAGCTACAGACAGACCACACATGGACCATAGCCAGGGCATGGAGACAGACCAGTGTGAACAATTGTGTGTGTGTGTGTGTGTGCGTGTTCGTGTGCGTCTGCGTGTGTGTGTGTTTGCGTGTGTGTGTGTGTGTGTGTGTTTGCATGTAAATGAGTAGAGGATCAGCGAACATTAGACTGACGATCGGCACTTTTAGTCTCTGGGGGAGAAAGTCAAACCCGCTGACTCCAATTTATTCACAGGCATGCACAGAACGTACAAATGAAGAATTGTATGCACACAGCCACAAGTGTACACACACACACACACACACACAACACACAACACACACTCACACACATGCGGATGTTTACAGACCAATTAAAGACAGGTTAGACGCGTATAAATTATAGCCGCAGAATCTAATTTTTCAATTAGTCTTTCCGTGGGTCTGTCGTCTATGGGAATACTATTTAAATCTAAGTGAAGAAGTTCACATTGCGAAAGCAAGTAGAGAAAAAACGTATTATATAGAACTAATGTGGAGAAAATGTGAACTTCATGGTTAATATCAGCCACACTAAAAAGTAAAAAAAGGACAAAAGCATTTTCAAATGATTATTTAGATACACGATTCATCTACTGGTATGAATGACAAGAGAAAGTATTAAAATAAACACAGTATGAAGTAATGCAATGGTTTCTCTCATATCGCTGAGTCACAGATCGCTGGTGCAGCAATTTTACTGTTATTATTTTAGCACAAATGGCAATTTATCTATGTTAGATTTGTTTTCAAATACTTTTTGTGTCTGTATGCTGTCTGGGGACACGGTGCTTTCAGGAAGAATTCAGAGTACTTCAACCACATTTGACAAAGTATGTAATTATTGCGATCAACCCCATAAGATACCACACAGTGACAAAACGAAACAAACATAATACAGAAATTAGAAGGAAATTATACTCAAATTATCTCAAAGATAGAATTGTGTTGAGGCAGAGACCTGTGGAAGAATAAAGACAGTGCTAAAGCAACAATGCAACCTATTCAATATAATGACAACACCTAATTAATATAAGGACAACACCTAAACAATGTAAAAATATAAAAAAAACATCTGCTGTTCAGGACACCCAGTCGATAAAACGTCAAAACCAAAATAACGACAACATGTGGTTAAAGTGGCAGTATATATGTATCGCCTATTCAATATAACGCTAACAACTAGCCAAGATAGAAATAGCACCTAATGGATATAATGAAGGCATCCATCCTCTGGTACACACTATTGGGAATATGACGCCAGGGGACTCATACAGGAGTCCTTTAATCCCAAGCATGTCAGCAGCCCCTGGTCACGGAGCTGTACAGACGGACAACACGTCATGCCAATGTTTGATAGCCTTTCCAGTTTCTAGTTTGTTTACTCTGTCTTGTCAGAAAAGGCCTCCTCTCCAGTGGGTGCTAACGATTTAGTCTGACAACAAATGTCAGTTCACACTGGGTATTGGCCCGGTCCAAACGAGCAGAGACACACACACACGCACACACACACACACACACACACACACACACACACACACACACACACACACACACACACACACACACACACACACATGCACACACACACATGCACACAGGGCGTTATTTTCAGACATTTGTTTTGGAAGGACACATTGTTCATAATTGGAATTGGGAAAATCTGTGGGGGGGGAATGTGTGTGTGTGTGTGTGTTACAGAGTTTCCCTGCGGGGGAGTGTGTGTGTGTGCATGTGTGTGCATGTGTGTGTGTGTGTGTTCCCTGCAGTCCTACTCGTCTCTATTCAGCAATGGCGCCTCACGTAGAGGAGTCCAGCTTCTCAGCGAATTCATTACGGCTAGCCGGGGCCTTAATGTTAACACATGGCCCAGGCCTGAGTCCAGGCCTCCAACAACCCTGTAGCACGGTCCGCTACACAAGCAGAACCAGCTGGAGATCTGTCATCCCACCTGCTGACTCTGTACATGGGCGCTAAAGCTATCGCTAAGTTGACATGCTCGTTTGGTAAGTCGCGCCGACAGGTTCAGTGCTGTAAGTTCATAGCTAATGGCTATAGGCTAATGGCTAATGGCTAATGGCTAATGGCTAATGGCTAATGGCTAATGGCTAATAGCTAATGGCCAATGGCTAATGGCTAATGGCTAATGGCTAATAGCTAATGGCTAATGGCTAATAGCTAATGGCTAATGGCTAATAGCTAATGGCTAATAGCTAATGGCTAATAGCTAATGGCTAATGGCTAATGGCTAATGGCTAATGGCTAATGGCTAATGGCTAATGGCTAATAGCTAATGGCTAATGGCTAATGGCTAATGGCTAATGGCTAATGGCTAATGGCTAATGGCTAATGGCTAATGGCTAATGGCTAATGGCTAATGGCTAATGGCTAATGGCTAATGGCTCGGAGAGAGTGGTGCAAAGGTGGGATTAATGGATGTCTGTCACTGCCCATATTTACCTCAGTATTTCACGCACAACTCTTCTCCGGTTTCCGTCTCTCTGCTCCGGCACTTTTCCGACACGGCTCTTTGTGGATCACGTGAGCCCTCGCCCACGAAGCCGTCGGACAAGATTCAGGAGAGCGTGGCGAGAGTCGAAAATCGTTGTTGACGAGGCCGTTTGTGTGCGCGCGGCCAGATGGTTTGCATCAGCCAATCAGCTCGGTGCACTGTCAGGCACGTCTGAATACGAACATCCATTTGTTATAAATGAGGAGATTTTCATTCTTACTGTGTTGAAACGCTAAAGGTTCAATACGGTACAAATAGTATGTCTACAAACGCAAGAATCAGTACCCCTCCCTCCTCCCCTGTCGTCAGCTAGTCTTAACTTAATCAATCAACACATAATCAATCAATTCACATCAAAAGTGTACACCAATCAGCCATAACATTATGACCACCGACAGGTGAAGGGATAACCGTTATAGTCTCAACACCTTTTAACACGTCGATGGCAACGATTGGTTTGGTTGGGATTAATGACCCAGACCCTGACAGAACAGCGCTGAATATTAACTGGGCTCCTGACAGGGTGGTTTTACAGCCGGCTGCGTGTTACACTGAGAAATCAACACCAGGAAACACTGGGCAATTTGCTGAGTGTCAGCGGCTCTGTCTCGCCGCGTGTCCAGGGTGTCTGGTGGAATGTGTTGCTCGTCTCGCCGGAGAACAAAGTCTCCACGTCTGCAAAGCAATTAGTCGTCCCGAAAGGGGAAACAGACCGTTGTGTGTACAACAAATGTCTCTCTGCCGTGTTTATTAGTGTTGTCTCAGCGAGCTGGCTGGGTGATTCCAGCTAATGAACACGGTAAATCGAGACTAATACGAGACAATATCTGCTAATTGAAACTAATTTGTGACTATTAGAATGCAGTGAATAAAGCCGCGTTAGCCTACTGACTTCTACAGAGATCACCCAGGTCCGTCGGGGGGACAAAAGCAACATTTTTTTTAAACGGTTCTGTGTAACTTGTTTTCCAACTCGCGTTGGTGGGAATTTGCTTTTGTTTTGGGGTGAAGCTCATGAACTACGACAGGAGAAGAATGTCCTTTGGCCACAGAGCAAATGAAATACAACGAGATTTGATTTGAGAAGACAAAAAAGACAAAAAGAAAGAAAAGAGAAAGTAAAAAAGAAGAAAATAAAGATTAGTGTGAGCTTTAGTGTTTCAGAAATGTCTTTAATCTAGTTTGTGTTCAGAAATGTCTTTAATCTAATTTGTGTTCAGAAATGTCTTTCATCTAGTTTGTGTTCAGAAATGTCTCTAATCTAATTTGTGTTCAGAAATGTCTTTCATCTAGTTTGTGTTCAGAAATGTCTTTCATCTAATTTCGGTAATGTCTTTTATCTAATTTGTGTTGCTAGGCGGTTTTTGTAAGAGTCACTAGGTGCTTAAATGAAACAGATGAGTCTCTTCGATGTATTATAAATAAGGGTACGAGGACGAGACAGAAAGAGCTTTTATTAACTATCTTAACCATCGTTTATATGTCAAGCAGGCCTTTGATAAAACACAGGGGTGTTTTTAATGGCCCAGATCAAAGGATTTCTATGTTCTGCTATATGAACTCACTTCAACTAAAGGAATCATAAACAGAACACAGCGATTGTAGACCAGAGTCCCTGCAGAGACGTTTAAATAGTAAAGACGTGTGTGTGTGTGTGTGTGGTGTGTGTGTGTGGTGTGCGTGTGTGTGTGTGTGTGTTGTGCTCATTTACGGTTGTTGCGGTCGCTCACTATTGTGTGTTTCTGTGCAAATGGTTCATGTTTACATTGACAAATGAGTCCACAACTCGGACTGTAGCGGCACACTGATTGGGGTTCTTTGAGGCTTTAAGATTTAGTCCCCGTAGAGAACAGACGCTTTTTTGTTCATTCGCACTCATTGTCCAGGGCGCTTTGTTTTTTCCCAAACAGTTTGAAGTTAACTTAATGATTATGTTCCAGTTTGTTATGATAACTAATATTAATTTGCTCCGCTCTAAAGTTAATTAATTCATTCATTCAGGTAATGAGAAGCTTCAGTTTGACAAGAACGTCGAAGTGTTCACTCGGGTCAGTTTGTCCCAGAAGAAAAACAACCCAAGATAAGAGCGTGTTTAGATTAAATTAGATTAAAAAAGCAAACGGTCATTTGTTTCCGAAAACAGCGAGTCCATTTGACCAGCGAGAACATTTCACAAGAGAAAATCATTAACAAGAAAACATCAGGCTTTAGAAATAAAGATCCACCTTCAGTCCATCGAACAACTGTCTGAAAAAAATATTTAAGTTAGTTTAGAAAATAGTGTCAGAAAGGCAGATTGCTGCAATATGTTCAATTTTCACAGAACCGGCTATATGCTGTCACTCAAAGCTTAAATGGCAGCTCATTCAAAACAGTGCTGCGAGGATCCCCACACAATAAGTCAGCCGGCATCATCCGATCCATCATAACCTTCATCGGCCTCCCGTCCGTCAAATCGGTGACTTTAAAATTTTCCTCCGGGTCTACAAGAGCCAAAATGGCGTCAGACTTGCCGCTGAGGGCTGTGTTACAATGACTCCCATAATGCACTGGTTATGATAACTCCCATAATGCACTGGTTATGATAACTTCCATAATGCACTGGTTACGATAACTCCCATAATGCCCTGGTTACGATAACTCCCATAATGCACTGGTTACGATAACTCCCATAATGCACTGGTTACGATAACTCCCATAATGCACTGGTTACGATAACTCCCATAATGCCCTGGTTACGATAACTCCCATAATGCACTGGTTACGATAACTCCCATAATGCACTGGTTACGATAACTCCCATAATGCACTGGTTACGATAACTCCCATAATGCACTGGTTACGATAACTCCCATAATGCACTGGTTACGATAACTCCCATAATGCACTGGTTACGATAACTCCCATAATGCACTGGTTACGATAACTCCCATAATGCACTGGTTACGATAACTCCCATAATGCACTGCTTACGATAACTCCCATAATGCACTGGTTACAATAACTCCCATAATGCACTGCTTACGATAACTCCCATAATGCACTGGTTACGATAACTCCCATAATGCACTTGTTATGATAACTCCCATAATGCACTGGTTATGATAACTCCCATAATGCACTTGTTATGATAACTCCCATAATGCACTGGTTATGATAACTCCCATAATGCACTGGTTATGATAACTCCCATAATGCACTGGTTATGATAACTCCCATAATGCACTGGTTATGATAACTCGCTCACACATACTGGCTGAACTAACGTGGACACAATCCACATAAATTAGTTGCAAGCAGCAGACGGGAACAACAACAAAGGAACTATTAAACATTATATTATTAAACATAAGGCCGTTGTCACATTAGGGAAGGAAACTCCTGTTGATGAGGAAAACATTATGTTTGGCCGATTAAGACAAATGTGCTCTGCCTGAGATGGGAGTAAAACCATTAGAAAGTTAAATTAAAACATTTGCCAAGCGGAGGGCCCGTTATATTATTCTCATACATATGAAAAGTGCTTCATAAAAGTACTTCACTATTATTACTCATTATAATATTATCGTGACAGATTATTTGCACTGCCCTGTCACGTCTAGACAAGAGCTAACTTCTTTGCCTCGGTCGACACGTGGGTTGGTGATGGACGTGTCAGACTGCCAGTGTGCTGGTGACAGTATGCTTCAGTGTTGTGTGGCAGTGTGTGTGTCTGTGTGTGTGTGTTGTGTGGTGTATAAGTGTGTGTGTGTCAGTGTGTGTGTGTGTTGGGTGGGGTATCAGTGTGTGTGTTGTGTATCACACACACACACACACACACACACACACACACACGCACACAACCTCACATGCACACAACCTCACACACAATCTCACACACACACACAACCTCACACACACATAGTAAAAGATTATTTCATGTACACTTCTAAGGTGAACCATTGCAATAGGTTTTGAAATGTAGTACTTTCGTTAACATAAGGCAACCCCATCCTTCTCACAAACGTCGAACACGTTGGATTGAAGAAAAGAAACAAGCAACTTTTGTGAATCAACAAAACAATGTTCGTACAAGAATATGGGAACCGAATCAAACGGTTAGGCATCAAAACAGAACCTGCTGCGAAAAAGGAACATTATCTGCCTGTTTTTCTGAGGCAACATGACATTTAATTGATCATAGTTTGTTCATATCAGTTGCCTTTGAGCGCAGTGAGGGTTTCTGCTGCAATAGAACGGCATTGTGCCAAAACATACCTGGTTTTAACTTTTTTAACTGGTTTTTAACTGTTTAAAACTTGCTTTGAACAAGTGAACCCAAATTCACATATTAGATACACACGTTTTCTTCTTTTAATGTCCACCCAGCTCACATAATCAGTTAAAGGCAATTCTTTTTACTGCACACACACACACACACACACACACACACACACACACACACACACACACACACACACACACACACACACACACACACACACACACACACACACACACACACACACACACACACACACACACACACACACACACACACACTGCAGCTTGGACTGTGGAGGAAAAGCAATCAGAGGTGATACATCGGAAAATGTCAAACAAGGATTAATGGATTAATAACATATTTAATGACACCTTTAAATATCCCCTCCAGGACTCTCTATTGTGGTCCAATATGGCCCCTGCTGCCTAGGTAGCACACTACTTTTAACCAGAGCCCAGTATGTACAGGGAACCATTAAGGATATGCCCTGTATTTCCTCATCTCTACTCCCTCCATTGCTCAGGTCTAACAGAAGCTGTGGCGATGGCAACCAATCAACAACCAATCTAGCAGACAAAAAAACTCCCAGAAGCCTCTAATCTCTTTTCCTGTCCTCCTCTTTCTGCGTGTGTGTCTGTGCACGTTGGTGTGTCTGTGCACGTTGGTGTGTCGACAATGAGAATAGAAACGGTGGTGCTTTGAATCCAATCAGGAAGACATAGCTATCTTTACATCCAATCAGAAGGACATAGGTATCTTTACATCCAATCAGGAAGACATAGCTATCTTTACATCCAATCAGAAGGACATAGGTATCTTTACATCCAATCAGAACGACATAGCTATCTTTACATCCAATCAGGAAGTATTTTGCCAGGAAATGTCAGCTACTTCCACTTAGATTTCACATTGCACATACATAATAGCTACATAGTCACAGATTGGCTGCCCCAAGTTTAGTGTGTGGTCAATAGGCAGGGAAGTAAGAATGTAGACGAGCTGGACCAAAGGATGTTGCCAATGGCGTCTGCCCAAACTGTCAGTTTGTAACACTCAGTCTGGAACCCCAATAAGCATGCATCGACCGGTTGATGCACAATGGCTAGGAAAAACTATAGCCGAATTGAGTTGGAACCCCAGAGAGGAACCAGGCTCTGAGCGGTGGCCAGTCCTCTGAAAGTATTGTTTTATACGCACACAATCCTGCTGCTAAAGTTATATATTTGTCATTTTGCTACGTGACAATATAACTGGTCATTATCAGGTTGTGAAAGAAAGCTGCTTTTGCTATAAATCCATTAGCCGATGTCACACAGAAATCGATAGACGTAGAATATTATGTTTCCAGCTGTAAAGCCGTCGATCTGTGGCAATCAGATTGACCATAAAATAGGACTGACTAGGGTTGAGGCGTTTGAGTTCTATTGGATCAACGTTGGCTGAAAAATGCCGAGCTAGAAACAGGCGACTATATAGTAGTCTTACTTTACAGGAGGAAACAGCAGTCTAATTAAATTGCACAGATGCCTGTTTAAAGGGGGAGGTTTGGGTCAGGATTGTAACCAAATCAGGTGCTGGTGTTAACAACTAAAAGACCCGTTGGCATCGGTTGAAATTCGTAGTAGTATTTGCAGCAGTTGTAGTTGTTGTACTAGTTAGTTTGTAGTTGTAGTAGTTAGTAATATAGATGCATTGGTCAGGTAAACGTGACTTGAGTTCACGTAGAGTAACAGAAATTTGTGGATTGTAATAATCATTCGAGTTTGAAACCAGTTAGTGATTCATGACAAAAGTTATCTGTTTTTCTGTTGACATGATTTAAATGGGTCCTTGCAGCAAGTCATCTTCTCAGCACTTCTGAATTCTTTTCAGCTGCTCCGTTGAAAGAGCGTGTCATCGTTTTCTTAAACAGAATTACCATGTAGAACGACGTTTCTGGAGCTATGCGGGAGTCCCACAGCTTCACCTTATTCCCAACAGATTTCATTTCCTTATCCCAGAATCCTTCCAGCTCTGGTCAAAATTGCCCCACATAGGATGTAGCGTTGGACTCGTAGCACAACTGCTGATGCCAAGCTCCTCTGTCTCTCCGCCTCGGAGAATATCAACGAGAGTTTTCCCTCCCCGGAATTCTATTAACAACCACCTCGGCAACCAGATGCTAACTTCAAAAGGTCACACCTAATTTCCACGGGGAGGATAATTAAGGAAGATCCTGTGAACTCCCAAGTCCTCATTACCACAAACGAGGCCTCCGCAGAGTGGTGCTTCCTCCTCGTTCAGGAGTGTGTGTGTGTCAGGAGTGTGTGTGTGTGTCAGGAGTGTGTGTGTGTGTCAGGAGTGTGTGTGTGTGTCAGGAGTGTGTGTGTCAGGAGTGTGTGTGTGTGTCAGGAGTGTGTGTGTGTGTCAGGAGTGTGTGTGTCAGGAGTGTGTGTGTGTGTGTCAGGTGTGTGTGTGTGTCAGGAGTGTGTGTGTGTGTCAGGTGTGTGTGTGTCAGGAGTGTGTGTGTGTCAGGAGTGTGTGTGTGTGTCAGTAGTGTGTGTGTCAGTATTGTGTTTGCGTCAGAAGTGTGTGCCCTGTCATTTGCTCAGAGATTAAACTCAACAAGCATGTGTTCAGAATGGCAACTGTGTGTATCTGTGTGTGTATCTGTGTGTGTACCTGTGTGTTTGTATCTGTGTGTGTGTGTGTACCTGTGTGTTTGTATCTGTGTGTGTGAAGGATAGGAGGTAGACAAAGCCTACATAGCTTTATTCCTACTCCCCAGTAACGCGTGCACACACACACACACACACACACACACACACACACACACACACACACGGACACACACAGACACACACAGACACACACAGGCACACACACCCACACTGCTTTTAATATTTTGGGATATTCAGATCCCCAAGGGAGAGGCCAAGAAAAGAGATGTCAGCGCTATCAGAGAAACTGCACTTCAGAAGCTGTTTTCCTTTTCGCCGGTCCTGGTTTGTACAGCTGCAGTCAAGAGCTCCGTCTCAAGTGTGCCGGTCTGCCGGGAAAAGGGTGTCATCTAGAACACAGGTCTCGTTAATAAAGTCAAATAGGTGTTTCCCAAAAGACAACCAACAGCTCACCCTTGGAACAAGAAATCAGATATGAGCGAGATGGACGTGCAAAACTGTAAATTAATTATATATATATATATATATACATGAGTTGATTGCACTTACTACAGCTTCTTCTCATTTATCCGCAGGGGAAATTAGCGGTAGGTGAGTGTTAACAGCTCGGCTACACAAGTTCCTCCTAATTCCCTGTGCGAGAGAGAAAGAGACGCTGTCCGGAAAGATCCCACCAGAGCCTGTTCAACGTCTTCCTTATGATTTATTTTTCCCAACTGAAGCAACGAGACATGATTTCACCAGGGCACCAGGCTCCTCCTGTTCTGTTGCCAATCCCTGGTGGGCGGTTTTTGCACGGCGGCGAGGCCCCGAGAGTTTTATATTCAAGGGCCATGAGGGGGGATGGGGAAGACCAATGGTACATTGAATCAATCTCAGTAAACGTAGCCTTTAGGCCCTGTAAAATCCTCCCGATTGCCGATCACGATATATCAGCGTATGTACACAGGCACCTCCATCCCAGTTCTGCCAGGTCAGCGAGTCACATGAAATAGAGAGCTCCTAATAGCGCAGATGGCCGGGCAGATTGAGGATGAACACAAATCCAATTCGGTCGTCGCTCAGAGGCGTGATCACGGACAGATGTGTTTACATGTCGTTACGATCACCTGCACCCTCTGGCCAATCACCAGCCTGCACTTAGTCTGTCGTTAGAGGAAGATCACCCTCTGGCCAATCACCAGCCTGCACTTAATCTGTCGATAGAGGAAGTGCGATGCCAGATAGCCTCAGGGGGCAATGCTGGTTGATATTCAGTTTGTTGCCATTCTAATCAAAAAGCACCAAAACGTTTTGCAAGCTTGCCAGTTTGATTGTCGACCAAGGTGTAAAATTAATCAGGTGTACAATTAATCAGGTGTAAAATTAATCAGGTGTACAATTAATCAGGTGTAAAATTAATCAGGTGTAATATAGTTCCTGTTGTATGGGTAGTCTTCTCTAGAGTTCCTGTTGTATGGGTAGTCTTCTCTAGAGTTCCTGTTGTATGGGTAGTCTTCTCTAGAGTTCCTGTTGTATGGGTAGTTCTAGCATGTGGTACTATAATAAGGTTGATGTTCTAGCATGTGGTACTAATGTACGTGTGTGTATGTACGTGTGTGTATGTACGTGTGTGTATGTATGTGTGTGTATCTATGTGTGTGTGTGTGTGTACGTGTGTGTATGTATGTGTGTGTATGTATGTGTGTGTGTGTGTGTGTGTGTATACATGTGTGTATGTACGTGTGTGTATGTACGTGTGTGTATGTATGTGTGTGTGTGTGTGTGTACATGTGTGTATGTACGTGTGTGTATGTATGTGTGTGTGTGTGTGTGTGTGTGTACATGTGTGTATGTACGTGTGTGTATGTACGTGTGTGTATGTACGTGTGTGTTTATTGTGCAGCAGTTCACATTATATTTAGTCTTTCTTAAATAAACGATTCCAGGGGGAAGCAAAAGACGTGGCTTTCTGAAAGGACACACTAATTCATTACTCAATAGAGACCCTCTCACAAGACTGATGGACGCATAGAGAAAAAGTGCTGTCAGTCTGAGAGGTTAAATCGAATTGAGAGAGAGATACAAGGAGATATACAGAGAGAGATACAGAGAGAGATACAGAGAGAGATACAGGGAGATATACAGAGAGAGATACAGAGAGAGATACAGAGAGAGATACAGAGAGAGATACAGAGAGAGATACAGAGAGATATACAAGGAGATATACAGAGAGAGATACAGAGAGAGATACAGAGAGATATACAGGGAGAGATACAGAGAGAGATACAGAGAGATATACAGAGAGAGATACAGAGAGAGATACAAGGAGATATACAGAGAGAGATACAGAGAGAGATACAGAGAGAGATACAAGGAGATATACAGAGAGAGATACAGAGAGAGATACAGAGAGATATACAGAGAGAGATACAGAGAGATATACAAGGAGATATACAGAGAGAGATACAGAGAGAGATACAGAGAGAGATACAGAGAGATATACAAGGAGATATACAGAGAGAGATACAGAGAGAGATACAGAGAGAGATACAAGGAGATATAGAGAAAGAGATACAGAGAGAGATACAAGGAGATATAGAGAGAGAGATACAGAGAGAGATACAGAGAGAGATACAGAGAGATATACAGAGAGAGATACAGAGAGATATACAGAGAGATATACAGAGAGAGATACAAGGAGATACAAGGAGATATAGAGAAAGAGATACAGAGAGAGATACAAGGAGATATAGAGAGAGAGATACAGAGAGAGATACAGAGAGAGATACAGAGAGATATACAGAGAGAGATACAGAGAGATATACAGAGAGATATACAGAGAGAGATACAAGGAGATACAAGCAGAGATACTGAGATGTGAGAGAGGAACAATGTAGTATGTCGTGACGTATTGTAAAATACTGTGATACTATACACACAAAATGGTAAGTAATGGCTGAGAACGGATTGGAAATATTCAGACGTGTGCATCAGTATCGACCTATTATGCGGTACACTGTACAGTCTCAATGGATATGACTCCTGAGAGACACCACTAGTCCCAGAGAAATGCCACCACACACACACACACACACACACACACACACACACACACACACACACACACACACACACACACACACACACACACACATTGTTTGTGTGTGTAAGTCACCTTGGACTGATGTGGATACTGACACTTCAGAACAGAGAATTGATGTGGTGTGTGTGGAGTGTGTGTGTGGAGTGTGTGGTGTGTGTGTAGAGTGTGCGGTGTGTGTGTGTGGAGTGTGTGAAGCTCCGCGATGAACCACTCCACAGACGTACCCCAAATATTTAAATCCATAACCGGCGCGCGTCTCCGCGTGGCCTTAAGGACGGCCGGGAGAAATAATGAGCCATCTTAACCTCAGGGTCGATGTGAGGACTGAAAAAACAGCCACGGCAAGTGAATAAATTGGCTCCAATTCAGTGTGGTTGAGTGTGGGCCAATATATATAGGAGACGGAGTGTCATTAGGGACCTGGGAATATTATTTGCTGTGGGCACACCGAATGTTTCTGCTGTGGACGGATGGCCCCCTTGATGAAAAAAACCTGTTCTCAGGGTGTGTTATTTCCCTCAGCCGTCTCGGGGCGAGGTTGTTAAAACCCGCGGAACGCTAACATTGTTCCGGAACCTTGACGAAGGTCTCCATGGAAACAACAGAACATCGGACCATTTACAATTAGAGGAATTGCCGAAGAGAGAAAGTTAACGGTGACCCACGTCACCTGCCCATAGGCCAGTCATTACGGACGGCTGTTCCAGGAAGAGAACGCAAAAGAGAGATAGTGGAGGGAGATAAGAAGAGAGAGATAGTGGAGGGAGGGAGATTAGAAGAGAGAGAGAGAGAGAGAGAGAGAGAGATAGTGGAGGGAGATTAGAAGAGAGAGATAGTGGAGGGAGGGAGATTAGAAGAGAGAGAGGGAGATAGTGGAGGGAGATTAGAAGAGAGAGATAGTGGAGGGAGGGAGATTACGAGAGAGAGAGAGAGAGAGAGAGAGAGAGAGAGAGAGATAGTGTAGAGGGGAGATTAGAAGAGAGAGACAGAACGATCCTTTTCAGGCCCCAGAAAGGGCATCTCCAAACCCCTATCTTAATGTGTCTCTCCTGCTCTCTCCAAACCCCTATCTTAATGTATCTCTCCCACTCTCTCCCGCTCTCTCCCGCTCTCTCCCACTCACCATTCCTCTCTCCCACCTCCTCTTTCTGCGTTCCCCTCCTTCTTCCATCTCTCCATATGTTTGCTTCTCAGGCCTAACGATCAGGATATCCCCGGGGGACACACATTCACTCACCTCTCCTGCAAAACAATTAGCCTGACAATTTTACACACTATAACATCTGATCTGCCTGCACCGGGAATGCCCCAAAATACGACCACCTGTGTGTGTGTGTGTGTGTGTGTGTGTGAGTGTGTGTGTGTGTGTGTGTGAGTGAGATAAGACCACCTCCATACAGACATCACAGTAGTGAACACATTGAGTGTGTGTGTGTTGTGGTTAACTTCTGTTGTTTTTCATCACTGCCGTTTGATTATTTATTAATGATAGAGAATTGGTTATTGCTTGTTCCCATGGTGACGCGTCAGATCGTCACTGCTATTAGAGTGTGTACACTCTTAACCAGACCCATTTTCACCATCCTGAATCAGTCTGGAATGTTCTTTCATCCAAGACGGAGGAGGCTGGTAATTGTCACGGGCACTTTCAATGTTTGTATCTTTACTGATCTATAAGGGAACGCGCAGTGTGAAATATATTCCAGGTTACTAAATAACCAGATCACGTTAGTGAGGGCAATCGAAACAGACGTAACTGTGCTAGCTTAGTGAGAGAGTTGCGTGCACGGAGAGAAAATTTTAAATAATTATTTAAAATAAATTTAATGAACTCAAACAGAACGTAAATATTTGTTGTTATTCCCCTTCAAGCTTAGTTAAGATTCAGTTCAAGATTAGTTCAAGTCTGGGTTTGCTTGGAATAAGGTAAACATATAAACACTTGACTTAATAAATCCTTTTCTAGCGTTGAGTAGGTTTCCACAAATTGGAAATCTCAACTGTTATGGCTGAGCGGAAGAAACCTCTGCTTCTTGCTGAACTTGCTGGGATGATTCCGCTGTGGGGTGGTCTTTATTTAAATATGTAATTAATCGACTTACGAAGGACCGTGACAAATGACTGATAACGCCTTGTAACTGATGTGAGCCGCCTGTCCTCGGAGACACACTGCATTAAAGATGTTGAAGAGAATCGCATTGAGGCCTCTGTCTCATTTTAGGGTAACTCCATCTCGTTAGAATTTTCAATCTGGCTCTGTTTATTTCTCTGCTTCTGTACATTTGTCTCTCTGTGTCTCTCACTTTATCTCTCTCTCTCTCATTTCACTCTCTGTATATAAGACTGGCAGTCTTTGTAGCTCCCCGTCTATCTGTTTTTCTCTCACAGTTGTGTTTTATGGGATTCATTGTTATGCCATTAGCCTATCTTTTCAGACTCAATGTTCAGACTGAAATAATGAATGTAGCTAAACAGCTTTCGATGACCAGCGAATTAGGCTGTAAACGGTCGGTGAAACAGGCGGCGAAACAGGCGGTGAAACGAGGAGCAGAGGAGTATTATTTATTATGGTTGCTTTACAACAAATGCACATAACGTATTAACATTTGTAGATGCGGACGTGCTGTTCATCTTGTTACTAGGCAGATTAGTTGCCTTGTTGTTCACGTTAAAGATGGGTCACCATTCATGAATGTATTTGTCATTGAAATTACCTCGTTCTGTTCTAGTCAATGTTGGTCCGATAGACTTTAACAAATTAAAAAATAATGCGTGACAAAAGAGTGATTGAACCTAATCAGTTCGTTCTACCTTTCTATGAAATCCAGGTCTGCTTTAAGTCGTCTACGTACCCACGCTGGTGGACAGAACATGTGAGTTATTGTTTGTTTATTGTATTGTTGTTTATTGATGTTGACGAGTTCAACGGGTCAAATATGAGGAAAGTTTTGCTGAAATACCACCAGAGCAATATCTATACAGATTTATATATATCTATATATACCGATCTACACCACCAAGACACTATCTTTATATATATCTATATGTCACGCTGCTGGTACGGTGTAGCGTAATAAGCCATGTGCAGGAGCCGTATAATCCGTTCGGTCGTTTTATTTGTACACAACAAACATAAAACAAACCGTAACCGGCGAAAAAGCTAACTGGTGCTAATGGAAATAAACATGCGCATATAGCGACTTAGAGAACAACAAACAACAGTAGCAGACAATACACTCATGTATTGTGTATTGGGGTGTACAGTAGTGATGATGATGTGATGTGGAGTACCATTCATACACATTAATAATTGCATGACAATTTGTAATATTCCTCTTCTTATTATTTTTATTATTAATGACGCTTATTGTTATTTAGAATGTCATTATTATTATTTGTATTATTATTATTATTGTTTAAAAGAAGAAGAATGTCATTTTTATTATTTTGTCAGTCTGAATTATTTTTTGGTCTAAAGCCTTTCATTACTGAACCCATATTAACATATCAGACAACGAGGGTGCATGCCCCTACACTCACCTCGAATAACAGTGACATACAAATAATGAACAGCAACCAGGTGACTTCCTATCAATCCCTTTATAGCCCGACTTAATGAACCAAATACAACACAGCTGTGATTAATCAACCCCAACTAGGAAGTGGTGCACCCAAAACCAGACAGTGCAGTGCCCTAACTCACCACTCGTGACACTATACTGATTTATATATATATCTATACAGATCTACACCACCAGAACACTATCTTTCCTGCTTGTGGGCATCGTTATTCTCAAAAACAGATCAACAACCCCCCCCCCCCAATAAAAACGGTCCACTCAGCGCTGGAGTGAGGCATCCATCACCTTTCTTCAGGACCACTTTGAAACCACAGACTGGCAGATGTTCTGGGCTGCAGCTGATCGGGACATTGACGAATACACAAATTCTGTCTCAGCATACATCTCTAAGGGTATTGATGATGTCGTCTCCAGGGTAAACGTTCCTGGATTAATGGGAATGTCTCTGCTGTTCTCAGAGCACGGCCCTCTGGGTAATAACTCATTTCCATATGTATCCACGGAGGCATTTTTGCTATCTTTAGCTTTTTTAAAATCTTTTGAGCAAAATAGACTTGACTAAATGACTAAAAGTAGTTTGTCCCATTATTAATTTCTTTGTTGCTCTCAGCCTATTAATCAGACCGAATGCCGATTTCTTGCTGAATCGCCCGTGGGTTAAAATGAATGTAATGAAAAAGAGGCCTGGAGTGTGTGTGTGTGTGTGTATGTGTGTGTAAAATAGTGTGATAATTATTCAATAAGCGGAATTATGATAATGACTTTGTTGTTGCAGGGGAAACATCCGACCAGAATGTGTCGCTTAGAAGTAATATCGAAACGAGTTTTTCATCATTTCATTAATAGACAGCGGCTCTCAAATGTAGTCACTCCCTTTTTCAAATCTCTCTCCGTCACGACATCAACATGATTTGAATCAGACACTTTTGCCAATGATTAACAAAAAGTCCAACATGTCAAAAAGATAAAACCAGTTTTTTTTTTCACAAGGTATTAACCATGTAGAGAATTCTTGTTGTATATCTCCTCACCCTATGAGTATTTCTGTATGCTTCAAAATGCATCCAGCTGCCTCTGTCACCAGTGACATCATCAATGAAGACAAGTAAGCCAATTCCAGTGAAGGCCATAACCACCTTAAACACAACAAACCCTATTTTACCCATAAGGGACATTTTACCGCAAGATTTCTTCTTACCATCTTTCTGGTGCAGTTACACTTTGGCTCATCGGTCCTCTATAATTTTTCCACCTGACTCTACACGCTTTTAGATTTTTTCGCCCGTCCTGTTTTTGAGGATTATTAGTGTTTTCAACAAATTTCCCAGCCTCAGAAGATTCCAACCTCAGAAGATTCCAGCCTCAGAAGATTCCAACCTCAGAAGATTCCAGCCTCAGACGATTCCAGCCTCAGAAGATTCCAACCTCAGAAGATTCCAACCTCAGAAGATTCTAGCCTCAGAAGATTCCAACCTCAGAAGATTCCAACCTCAGAAGATTCCAACCTCAGAACTTCCATATGGATAATTTCCCTGATCTGTCAGAGGGTCCTTTCGTCTTTTCTTCGTTACGATGTAGACTCGACATTCCAGCCGTGCCGAGGTCTTCCTTGGTCAGCCAGTTAATTTGCCATTGCTGAGCTGATCAGTGCTTTCTATCTTCTTGTGAATGTGCAGTTGATTTCTGCTTGATATTCTTTGTCTCTGTTTGATATCGATTCATTCTGATTGATCTGCCTCAGAATGTCAAGTTCAACTGGACTGGCTTTGACATTTGGGTCAACAAAGACTCACTCCAAATGCAAACGCAAAGCTTGTAATCAATACAATGTGTTGACAGCTCTCGTGTACATACACTACATACGCAAACAAACACCTGCCTTATTTGAAACCGTTGTGAAGCCAATTAAAGGAAATATGTACACAAAGAGCTGTCATTTCTAGAATGTTCATCAGATATGGACGGCAATTCAGTCTGGTTTAAGCTGGCGGTCAATAGAGTCACATGTATCACTTGAAATGCTAAAGAAGTTCTGATCACAGTGTAACACCGGTTGGAGGTCACTGTATGTTCCGTACCTTCATTGGATGGTTTTATTCTACGTATGTCCGTCCAACACTGCATCCAGCAGCACCTGGTCTACTAGCAACGGATTAACACCGACCCGACCGCAAAACACCTGCAATATCCATTAAGCATTTATACTTTAGTCGCAGCTAACTCAAAAGATAGGAAAGAAATTATGACATGTGTGCTTTAAGAGCTGCATATGCTGACGTGCCTCTTTTTGTTTAATTTATCTACATTTATGGCTTGCAGAAATGTGTAGTGGCTGATTAAACCAAACTGAGCTGTGGATTTGAGTGAAAAGTGAAATGATCCTGTAGAACTTTCCTCTTACCTCTGGAACTGTCATGAGCCAAAAGCTCATCCAAGTTCTAATGTGAGGGAAAGTCGTTAAGGGGGAAGGAAACTGTCATTGGGCTCTAACGATCTGTGTCCTGTCATTGGTCAGTAAATTTGTAATGTGTGTGTGTGTATCGTAATGAACACTATGTGTGTGTGTGTGTTTCTGTGTATCTTAATGAACACTATGTATGTGTGTTTGTGTCTGTATCATAATTAACACTCTATGTGTGTGTGTGTGTGTGTGTGTGTGTGTGTGTGTGTGTATGTGTGTGCGTGTGTGCGCATACTCTTGTGTGTCTGTACTACACATTCCCATCTGCCGGATCACCAGAGCTTCTTAGGGCGGCCATTTTGTAAAACTATGCTGGTTGGCCATAGAGCACAGGAAGTTATAATGTTCTATTCAAGTATATTCATTTGCTATCAATCCTGGAAATAAAAGGCTCCAATTGCTAGTATCTTGTTTTTATCCTGGCTGTAAAGAAGACGTATCATCTGAAAATCATCTCCTACGCCGAGTTTAACGACCCCGAGTAAGTCAAGTATTCAAATCACTACGTACATGTAGAAGATGAACTGAACTACGCAAATACAGGGTCCCATTTAATTGTGTATACATATAGTATATTTACATAGATGTAGTATTACTGAATGCGTGATGAATATGTACGTTTTTACGTGTGTATCTCAGGGAAGACATGAACACATGAACGTAAGTTACGTGCGCCGTCACTTTAAGACGGACTGAAGATAGTGACTTCATTTTAGTGAAGCCAGGTGTAAATGCACGAGCACGTGAAACTCTGAGCTCTCTGTAATGTTAACTGCAGGCCTGTATAAACTGGATATAATTGGACGCTTGACTTCTCACAGTAATATTTGGAGTTTGTCATATGGTGACCGACTCAAGAATCAGTAGAAGGGTTTTTGATTTATCCGCCACATACATCTGAGTATTTGTGTGCTTTGAGCTTCTGTCTCTCTGTTTGTCTCTACGCCGTTCCCCTGCCTCCTCCTCCCTCCTCCTCCCTCCACCTCCCTCCACCTGCCTCCTCCTCCCTCCTCCTCCCTCCTCCTCCCTCCACCTCCCTCCACCTCCCTCCTCCTCCCTCCTCCTCCCTCCGCCTCCCTCCGCCTCCCTCCTCCTCCCTCCTCCTCCCTCCGCCTCCCTCCTCCTCCCTCCTCCTCCCTCCACCTCCCTCCACCTCCCTCCACCTCCCTCCTCCTCCCTCCACCTCCCTCCACCTCCCTCCTCCCTCCACCTCCCTCCGCCTCCCTCCACCTCCCTCCAACTCCCTCCACCTCCCTCCACCTCCCTCCTCCCTCCACCTCCCTCCTCCTCCCTCCACCTCCCTCCACCTCCCTCCACCTCCCTCCACCTCCCTCCACCTCCCTCCACCTCCCTCCTCCTCCCTCCAGCTCCCTCCACCTCCCTCCACCTCCCTCCACCTCCCTCCACCTCCCTCCACCTCCCTCCACCTCCCTCCACCTCCCTCCACCTCCCTCCATCTGTCTCCACCTCCCTCCTCCTCCCTCCTCCTCCCTCCTCCTCCCTCCACCTCCCTCCACCTCCCTCCATCTGTCTCCACCTCCCTCCACCTCCCTCCACCTCCCTCCACCTCCCTCCACCTCCCTCCACCTCCCTTTGTTGTAGCTTTACTGAACCCTGTACTTCACCTCATCTCTTCCCTCACGTACCCACCTAGCTCTTCCATTTGCCCTCATTTGCCCCTCCTCAAACCGCCCTGACAACTCCCTCGTCTCAGATCGGATTTTAATACACCTCTATATCGTCTCCCCCACCTCGTCCACCAGGAGCCTTCACATCCCTGTGCCTCTTCATCCTTGTAGCTCCTCACCCCCCCTCCCACCACCCTACCCTGGTATCACGGATGATATCTCACGATCCCGCCTTAAATTGGTTCACCTCTCATCCCATTTTGTTGAAATGAACCCCCCCGCGGCTTAACACGGACCTCCTCTCACCTCGGACTCTCCAATCTGCGCCTCCCTGTGATTCTCCATCCCACCCCACCTCCCACCAACCCAGGCCTTGTTAGTGACTAGCTTCCTCTCCCAGATCCGTCTTTCCTGCTATAATAAAGTCCAGTACCGCCCTGAACGACTCAGCCTTCTGCTGCATCTGCTGTTCCTATCTTCTGATTATAATAATCATGCACTTTTCCTCACTTTTCTCTCTACCTGCTGTTTTGTGATCTGTCCTCACCTACCCAACACCTCTGTTCACATTAAAACCTTCTCTCGGTTCGCTCCCCTCTTTGTTCTACAGACATGGTGTTTCTCTCTTCTGGCATCTCTGGTCCAGGTTTAGACTTGTTCAGGAGTTTTTTGACTCGTGGAGACATATTTTAAAATAGAGGCTTCACAATTTGGCCAATTCTTTGAATTATAGCTCTGTAGCATCAATGGAAACAATTCCAAATTGTATTTATTTTCTCAGTCGCAGTGATGATACTGTATATCGTCTGTTACCCTGACAACCAGGGACCCCTGTTACCCTGACAACCAGGGACCCCTGTTACCCTGACAACCAGGGACCCCTGTTACCCTGACAACCACTGACCCCTGTTACCCTGACAACCAGGGACCCCTGTTACCCTTACCCCCAGGGACCCCTGTTACCCTGACAACCAGGGACCCCTGTTACCCTGACAACCAGGGACCCCTGTTACCCTGACCACCAGGGACCCCTGTTACCCTGACCACCACTGACCCCTGTTACCCTGACAACCAGGGACCCCTGTTACCCTGACCACCACTGACCCCTGTTACGCTGACAATCAGGGACCCCTGTTACCCTGACAACCAGGGACCCCTGTTACCCTGACAACCAGGGACCCCTGTTACCCTGACAACCAGAGACCCCTGTTACCGTGACCACCACTGACCCCTGTTACCCTGACAACTAGGGACCCCTGTTACCCTGACAACCAGGGACCCCTGTTACCCTGACAACCAGGGACCCCTGTTACCCTGACAACCAGGGACCCCTGTATGGTACCCAGACATCTCTTGCCTTCTTCCCCCCAGACCACAATCACTTTCCTCATTCTCTCATCCTTCTTCTTTTAACTTGAGCTTTGGGAGCTTCCCCGAAATAACACCCCTGTCCCTGCAATATTATTGAACGGGTAATGGCCTCTAATCAAAAGTGTTTTTAGATAAAGGGTTGCCACGGACACATCCTTCAAAGGGTTGAGGGATTATAACTGTTTGCCAACCCTGACGATTGGTTTTGGCAGTCAGAAGGAATCAGGATGTGCTTCAGATCATCCCATCTTTCTGTCTCTCTCTTTCTCTCTGTCTCTCTCTCTGCCCTCTCTCCCCCTCTCTCTATCTCTCCCTCTCTCTCTCCCTCTCCCTCTCCCTCTCTCTCTCTCCCTCTCTCCCTCTCCCCTCTCTCTCTCCCTCTCTCTCTCTCTCTCTCCCTCTCCCTCTCTCTCTCCCTCTCTCCCTCTCTCTCTCTCCCCCTCCCTCTCCCTCTCTCTCTCTCTCTCTCTCTCTCCCCCACTCTTCATCCCAGTCTTCTTAACTCTCCCTCTGAAGTCTGAGCAGGCTCTTGAAGTTAATACGGGGAAGTGGAGTTTAGTGATCGCATGGTTCTGAGCCGGCCAATCGGGACTGACAGCTGTCCTATGCAATAGGGTCCAGGGGCGGTGTCCCAACCCAATGAAGTGTACCAGGGACACTATGCACCAGAGGGATTAGTGTGCAGTTTGGAACGCTGGGACATAAAACTCAAGGACATCCATGTGTTTGAATATGAGACACAGAGAGATTGGAGAGGAGCAGAGTGGTTCGTACAAGACTTGCAAATGACGAGGTTTCTCACAGGGAGGTGCTTTATTTATGGCCTCTTATTTCTTCTTCCTTCCTACTCCCCCACACTCACCTCCCTCTACTCCTTATCTCCTCTACTCCCCCACACTCACCTCCCTCTACTCCTTATCTCCTCTACTCCTTATCTCCTCTACTCCTTATCTCCTCTACTCCCGCACACTCACCTCCCTCTACTCCTTATCTCCTCTACTCCCCCACACTCACCTCCCTCTACTCCTTATCTCCTCTACTCCCCCACACTCACCTCCATCTACTCCTTATCTCCTCTACTCCCCCACACTCACCTCCCTCTACTCCTTATCTCCTCTACTCCCCTACACTCACCTCCCTCTACTCCCTGTATCTTGTTTTCCCCCACCACCTCCATCCGTCTGTAAACTTCATTCTCAATTCCTCCCTCTTGTCTTTGCGTTCCTCCTATTTCATCCCTGTATTTTGTTTATAGCCATAGCTTACTAGCCTTATAAACTGCAATAAGTTCCTGAGGCATTCGGTGGGTAAATGTCAGCCGTGAAATGTGTGTGATTTTCAAATGTCTGTTTGTTCTCCACGCCTGTCATGTCACATGAACGTGTAGGTGAGTGAAAGGTTTCCAGGTGCGTGGGAGCTAATCCTGGTAACTCAGCTTTGCCCTTTCCAACATCTGCTCTTTCCACGGTCACCTGCACCCCTGCATCTCCACTTCGTCCGTCTCTTGCTTTGTCATCTTGTAAAAAAAAGCCTTTTCTCGGTCGTCATTGGAAATTAGAACTGGTTCTTAATTTACTATATCAGTGAATATCAGTTGCATACACAAACTGGCAAAGACTGACAAAACGTTTGCATGCAGACAAAGACAGGCAAACACGCACACACATTAAAGCAAAACAGTTTGTTCTGTTCTCATCCGCCTTGATCCAGCCACTGACAATGAGAACCATTGCATCCTATTTCCAACTCTTTAGTATTTGTCCTTGGATCATTTTCAACCTAGCAGGCCACAATTACCATGTGATTTGGAGAGAATAGGTGTCTCCTGCGTAGCCTGTAACCTCTGGTGTTCCCCAAAGCTCTGATCTTGGCCCACTCCTTTCACTTTATTCACCCTTTCTCTCAGCTCTGTCATAGTGTGGAATCGGAGCATTAAGAACTAATTATTCATATTAGTAACAATATGAATGTCTGTTTTCTTATGTTTACATTGACCATCCAGCATCGGGGTGTTGTGCTGAAGACATGACCTGTGTTGAGTAGAACTTGGGGATAGATGGGCTTGTGAGCCATCTTGTATGTCTATATGTATGTATATATATATATATATATATATATATATATATATATATATATATATAGGAGAGAACAACTATCTAATGATGAGAAGTGAAGGAACGTTCACTGCATCGCTACGATTTGCGATGTGAAAAAAATGATTTCCAAAATATTGGATTTCTAGCAAATCCTCACTTAGTGTTTCTGGTCACTATATATGCAGATGGCACTCAGCTTATCTTGCCCTTCACCCCATCTCACATGTCTGGCTTGGATGACGGCCCACCCCATCAAGCTTAACGTTGACAAGGCTGAGCTGCTCATCTTGGCAAGCAGTGACATTTGCCAATAACTCAGATCAGAACGCACATACCACTAAGCTGTCCCGGTGTTCGGCCTTGCGATCTGATAATTTATGAGCTGACTGTAAGTCACTCTGGAGAACGACGGGAATGTAAAATGTAAATCAATTATAAGCCGTGTGATAATGTTTGGAGGATATTTGCTCACATTGCGGGTTCCCTGAAGTACTTCTATAGCTCCTCCCCTTCCCCTCACCATCTTCACCTCCTCCTCACCCCCCCTTCATTATCCCCATTCTTCTCCAGCTCCTCTTTCTGTCTTTCTCTCTCCTTCGTTCCTTCTCTCATCCTCTTCATCCCTGATGAGGTTCAGTGGAATACACAGCCTGCAGGCTCCGTTCCAATGAGCGCCCTATTCCCTACGCAGTGCACTGCGAGCAACCGGGTGCTTGCGGGTAATAGGGCGCCGTTTGTGCCTCGAACGTGGCCTTCTGACTACTTTCATCCAGGAATACGTTGCACCTTTTCATATTTAGCGACGCCCCGCTCCTCGGTCGGTGGGGAGCGACGGTTCAATTGCCTCTTGGGTAGTGCGCACGGGCGCGCTAATTAGCGGCAACCACACAGAGATGAAACGCACCGGCGCCTTTCATACAGCCAATGACACGTTTTCTGTCGTACGACACACTTGATGGTTTGAACCCCGTTTTCATGAATGGAAGTCTGAGGAAGCGATGGGATTTGGGGATAACATCTCCATGCGGGCGTCCCTTGAACCGCAGACGTCTCCCAGAGTCATTCTTCAAAACTCTCACAGGGTGTCTGGTGTTACTTGTCAAATATATACCGTCGAACTCCCCGTCAACGCAGTTGGTTTTCCACGAAGCGCGGCATCAGAGGACTGGTAAAAACTTTTAATGAGTTGCGAGTCCCATATCGGCCTGTGAGGGTTAGTTTTTTTCGGTTTCAGCCCAGCTTGTTCCCAGTTAATTCATTGCGGATATTATTAAAACATGCATTCTTGGGCTTGAATGTCGTGGTGCTTAGATCTTCACAGTTCAATTTTAATCATTTTTAACATTGTCCCGTTGTGAGTTGTGTGGAAACGGGACATATCCGCTTGCTTCTGAAATCCCAGAGACATCGTTTGATGTTGGCACTATGGATTTAACTCAGAAGTTGAGCAGAAGTTCCAAAGATTTTATTAGTAGTTGAAAGGAACACATTTTCTATGTGCATATTAGCTAATGTCAATATAATATTATAATCTTGTCAGATCCCCAACATGTTTTTTTTTAACTTCAAAACAAACTAGTACGTTTCTCTGTTTCTAGGATACTAGTTTGAAATAAGATTATCTAGTTTGAGGAAACAAATCTGAAGTGAACTCATTTGTTTTTAAGAAACTTGACTGAAGTAATCTCCTCTGGTTCTACGGAAGTCTTAAGACAGATATAGTATCTAGTTACAGTAGCAGTAGTACGCCTCGTCCCCTTTATCCAGCTCATTGCTTTCTTTCGTAAAATCGTCCCCCACGTCTCTGGATAATGCAGAACGCGTCGTTGCTGGCGGACATCTTGGAAAGTGAGACGGCCATGCTAAACAACTTCCTGGTTGATGATATCGGTTATAATGACCACGGTGGTGAAGAAGAGCAGATGCTGGTCTCCATCTAATGGTGTCCGATTTCCCTGTCGGCTGCAAACGGTGGAGAGATGAGACGGAGAGAAAAGAGATGGGAGACAAAGGTAAAGAAAGGAGAGAGAGATAAAAGATGACGTAGAAAGAGGAGTGAGTAATACAGAAGGGAGGAAGGGGAAAAAAGTGGTTCGGAATAGACGGATAAAGAAGAAATCTGTAACCATTGACCTTTTACAACATGGCTGTTAGATGATCAGCAGAGCAGTGCATTGTGACCTAAATGAACAGGAGTTAATGATAACGATGATGTGTTTTGTGTGTCCGGTTCGCCTCCTGGATCTCCTCAAATCTTTGGGCCACGATTAACTAAATGCGGTTTGGCCAAAGAGGCACCAAAATACGTTCTCACAACCGTGACCACGGTCTCTATTCCGCCGGTCAAAAACATGCAGCGGTGACCGAAGAGGAAAATGTAAACGGACGCTCTAGAATTCCAACCGTCAGTTTACCGTTAATCACAGATTGTCTCCAGGCTCGCTTGGCGAAATGTGTACGTTTGTAACAACCCGATATTAGCAGTCATTAACTGGATACACTCTGCACTACAAACCTTTAGACCTTCTCTTTCTTATCGACTTTCTCCTCCAATTAGAGTGAAAACGGTCCAAGACGTTTTCCAACAGAGGGTGTGTGTCTGATTGCACCCTATCACCTGGGAAGTGCCCTACTTCTGACCAGAGAGGGCTCAGGCGAGTATTATACATGGTTTGGTAAACGTGGTGCTGTTTTGGAATAAGGCCCAGCTTCGTACGACAGGCTGATCCAAGAACCAGGATGAAATTGAGGAACCCAACGGGTTTACCTCTGACTCAACGTGACGCGTCAACGAGAGTCAGGGTCAAAAATTATTTAGCTTTAGTTGATTACAGAACGTCCCCGAAACAAGATAAAAGTGTGTCTTCTGGATGTCAGGAGAGACTATAACTGACTTCTGCCTAGTGGATTTGGGGGCAGTCAGTCTGGAATTTCCTCTCTTCTTTCGTGTTCTCTCCCCCTCTGTTCTCTCTTTTGTCCCTGGTTCCTCACTCCCACTCTTCTTTCATGTTCTCTCCCCCTCTGTTCTCTCTTTTGTCCCTGGTTCCTCTCTCCCTGTCTTCTTTCGTGTTCTCTCCCCCTCTGTTCTCTCTTTTGTCCACGGTTCTCTCCCTGTCTTCTTTCCCTGTCTTGACAAAATAATGTGCCGATGTTCCAACAATAGCTCTCAGAAAACAAATAAAATGAATAAAACGCTCGACTGCGGAAGGTGGGGAAACGTTTTTATCATCTTAAGCACTCCTGGTGGCTATCTCTGGAGCCCACCCCAGAAAAGTGTGTGTTAGTGTGTTTGTTTGTGTGTGTGTGTGTGTGTGTATTCATGTCCGAAGCACTCCTGGTGGCTATCTCTAAAGTCCACCCTAGATAAGTGTGTGTTAGTCTGTTTGTTTTGTGTGTGTGTGTGTGTGTGTGTGTGAGTTGTTATCAGTTTGCCACAGCTGCCTTCCATAAACCTGGCCTCTGCTCGGGCTGCGTCCCCAATAAGCCCCCTGTCATTCCCTAGATAGCACACTACTTACAACAGGGTCCAGGGGAATACTAGGGTGCTGTTGTTTTCAGACAGAAAGGAATACAGGAATTATTGTCGCTGAGAAAGGTGAACAACAAGTGAATGAATTGTAGTTGTAGGATGTTCAGGATTGACTGATATTGTCATGTAGCTGTTTGTCCAGGCTGTTAGTGAAGCAGTTACATAGTGTGTGTGTGTGTGTGTATGTCGGTTACATAGTGTGTGTGTGTGTGTATATGTCGGTAACATAGTGTGTGTGTGTGTGTGTGTGTGCGTGCGTGCGTGCACACCTGTTAGGGGCTATTCATGTCAAATGGATGAGTACACCTTCACTTTGTATTGGATTTGGATGAGTATGACAGCTTTATATTGTATTTGGATGAGTATAACAGCTTTATAATGTATATGGATGAGTATGACAGCTTTATATTGTATATGGATGAGTATGACAGCTTTATATTGTATATGGATGAGTATGACAGCTTTATATTGTATATGGATGAGTATGACAGCTTTATATTGTATATGGATGAGTATGACAGCTTTATATTGTATATGGATGAGTATGACAGCTTTTTGTACATTATACATGTATTGGATGAACTAAGCCTGTGTCCCAAATGGCGCTAGCCCCTCTCATTTAGTGCACTTCTTTCCGTGGGAACCGGACAATAGCAGTGAGGGTTAGTTTTGGAGCACTCAAACTGGGATCTCTGCCAGTATGTTGTTTAATTTGGGCCAAATAAATGTCTCTAGAACCTCACTGGAGCTGCCCATTTAACTGCCATTACCTGTGGTTTCTATAATGTTCTGCTCCGCTCGTTTTCTTCCAATATGGACCGTGATAGACGGGCCTGTTCCAGGACACGTCTGGATGAACACACCGTTGCCGCTGTCGTTCTGTCATTTGGAACCGGGGTACCTGTCATTGGAACCGGGGGAACCTGTCATTTGGAACCGGGGGAACCTGTCATTTGTGGCATTTCCCCCGCTTGTTTGTCGGCAAGTGAAAAACAAGAAAAAAACGAATCCAATAAAGACACTTTGAAAAGTTCTGTCGCTCTGTTAAGCCGGGATAAGTTTCGATCACATCCCAAACCGCATGCCAAGTGCACTACTGCCGCCCTGGCCCAAGGGAATCACTGAGCTAGGGAATAAGGGTCCGTTTGGGACTCGGCCTGTTTCCAACAGGCACAGATGATTGGAGTGGTGTCACCTGTAAACTCTGTCTCCTTTGCAGTTTCCATTTCCGTCGGTATTTTCCTTTGAAGCGCTTCAAAAGGCGCTGGTGTTCATGTAGATAATCAGGCTGTTTTCTGTCCCTTTATTTTTGTTTTATTTCATTTAATTATATTTGGATCCTTCACGAATGGCTTCCTTTAAAGTGAAATAACGTTTGACCCGAGTCGACGGAAGTGCAGAAACCGATTTGGCGCACGTCCAATTAGCAGCTAACGTGAATACAAACATATAAAGGGTTCACGATAACGCGACTCTGTGTGAATTACCTGGGAAATAACGAGTCAAGTTTGTTTTCTTATGGTTATGTACAAAAGAAAGGCGTTCGCACCTTCTATGAAATAGACACCAACAAACGAAACAATTAGCGGCGGAAATAACGAAGGTGGAATCATGTGTTCAGTTCTTTCCACTGAACCAGGTCATTAGATTCTCCATGGACTCCACACCATTATGTCTTCTAGTTCTTTATCCGTGTACCTCTGTCGTTCTATTGTGGGTTCTCAATGTTCTGTTGCCTGGCAACGTTCTCATCACTTATTTGTTATCTAGTCAACGACACTCACATCAAACTGCGAAGTCGTAAAAACAGCAAAGTAGATGTTACGAGGCAAAAGCTGGATTTTAGATGCGGGGGGGGGGGCTTCATCGATTTTTTTCTCTCTTTTCATCGATCATCCTTGAGATGTTTCCTGAACTTAATTGGAGTTTTCCTTGCGGTTAATTTAGTTAATCGGAATTGATTATAGCTTTAGGGACCTCGTGGCACCCACGCCTGCACGCGTTGGAGCTGTTTTGGCGTCACACGGAGGCAGGTGGCCATATTGTTTTATCTCATCAGTGAATAATATTTCTAAGAGTGGATGTGTAGATGTTGTCTCAACATGCACTACATGGAGAATGGAGACGCTGTTTGGAGACGCTGTTTGGGAGGCATGCTGGGTAACGGGAGCAGACATCATTAAAGCCTGCGGACCCCAACGTTAACACAAAGAATTATACACGCAAGATATACTTGGTATACTTTTAAAAACATTTATTTATATACACTTACATGGCTGACTTTGCTCTCAGGTTCTCTCAGTTGATGTATTCCAACCTGTAATGCATTGATAATAGAGCATTGGGGATTTAACCGGCCAGTAATGATACCACAACACATTAAACAGACACATATAGAGCACATTTGGTAGGAAATAAATGTGTTTAAGTAAAGGCATATCTGGAGTGATGGATGACTTGGTAATGTTATATTGCACGTGACCAGAATGAATTAGCTGGCGCAGTCGGCAGGAAATCTGATGCCATCGATGCTCGCGTCGATACTTAGAGTACAGTAACCCGCTTTAAAAACCATTATTAGAATATACTGGAGAGACAGACTCAGATAACGGATGGAATATCACAGAAAACCTGCATTGTATGTGGGTATTCTTGCATGATCTCTTTTCACCTTTTGTGTCTGTATCTCTATTTACATCACCCTTCCATCTATCTATTTATCTCTCTTTCGGGTCTATTAACTCACTGTTCTACCTGTGAATGGCTCCCTGCCTTCACAACATCTGTGATCTATTAACTCACTGTTCTACCTGTGAATGGCTCCCTGCCTTCACAACATCTGTGATCTATTAACTCACTGTTCTACCTGTGAATGGCTCCCTGCCTTCACAACATCTGTCATCTATTAACTCACTGTTCTACCTGTGAATGGCTCCCTGCCTTCACAACATCTGTGATCTATTAACTCACTGTTCTACCTGTGAATGGCTCCCTGCCTTCACAACATCTGTCATCTATTAACTCACTGTTCTACCTGTGAATGGCTCCCTGCCTTCACAACATCTGTGATCTATTACTCCAGGTTCTACCTGTGAATGCTTAACTCTCCTCAGACAACTCGTCTCACACTGATAACATTGATGATGGATTGAAAGCGGTTTTCATCTCTTAAAGCGAGAGGCAGGTCAAGACGAACATGCAGCCAGGCTCAGATGGAAAAGTGGTTCGTATAGACCGAGTCCAAAATGGGCCCCTACACCCTAGACAGTGTGCTAGTTTTGACTCAAGCTGAAATGGCTGTGGTGGAAAGCAGCAAACACGACAGTGAATATGGTACCGTTTGGTACACAGGTTCTGGGCATTCCGGTCCAATCCAATACTTCATTAGACTCTCCGAGCGCGGCAGAATGGAGACGATCTGCACGTGTGCAGACGATACGCCAGAGTACATACAGCTAAAAGGCTAGCGCTTCTGTCTGGTATTAAATATTGATTGGGGGAGATTGATCTAAACACCTGGCCAATTTCAAATGAGCACAGAAGGAAAATAAGTTTTGAGGAGAAGTGCGATTCAGAACCAGAAATAAGAACAATTTTATCGGAAGAAATAACCTCTTAAAGTGCACGTGTGCGGACAGACAGAGAATAAAGTTCCCATTATATTTTTGTTATTATTGTTTATGGTCATTATTTTTTATATTTTCCTTTTTTGTGGCTTTACTGATTGTCAACAGGATAATCTCAATTATTGTTGTTGCTTTAATGATGTTCCGTTTTGAAGGAATAATTATGAATACCCTGTCAGATTATCCTTGTACGTTAGTTAAATGCAATGTTTTGATAGAGATTAAGCCATTGGAACATTGAGAAGACATGGATGGAGACAAAGAAACAGGCGACACAGAGAGAGAGACCAAATAAATGATGGACGTAGAGAGGTTCCCTGGGAGAGACATAAGTAACACTGAGATAGAGACCAAATAAATGATGGACGTAGAGAGGTTCCCTGGGAGAGACATAAGTAACACTGAGATAGAGACCAAATAAATGATGGACGTAGAGAGGTTCCCTGGGAGAGACATAAGTAACACTGAGATAGAGACCAAATAAATGATGGACGTAGAGAGGTTCCCTGGGAGAGACATAAGTAACACTGAGATAAAGACCAAATAAATGATGGACGTAGAGAGGTTCCCTGGGAGAGACTATAAGTACCACAGAGATAAAGTGAGACCAAATAAATGATGGACAAAGAGAGGTTCCCTGGGAGAGACATAAGTACCACAGAGATAAATGCTCCACATGAGGTTGACCTCTAATTGGGGAGCGTGTTTGGGTGTGAAATCTCTTTCCGTTGCTCGTTACTTGGCATGGAGGCTGTTTGTTTTGGACCGTCAGACGTAAGGTGTGTTTGTTTATATGTCAGAGTGTTACCGCTTGCCAAATCGACGGAT
The DNA here is from genome assembly GCA_029465975.1 of Dallia pectoralis. NCBI lineage: Eukaryota > Metazoa > Chordata > Actinopteri > Esociformes > Umbridae > Dallia > Dallia pectoralis. Next base: position 10,820,257 of record CM055753.1, read on the forward strand.
TCACAAAATGGGACAAACCACCAGAATTCCGCAAATATATCCCCACATGACAACACAAAACCTCCAGACAATGCATGCAGCGCGGAATTGGTACAATGACAACCAATCGTGTACATCTAGGAAAGAGCTGTTAAATATCAGCTAATGGGAAGCTCAAAGTCAGTACAACAAACCCCCTGTCTACACAGAGATTAACCTGGAGAAAATGTCTTTCAAGCCAAATGGTTTTGGGGCCCCGTTGACTTGACGAGTCCCAGGGAGCATCAGAAGGGCAACACGAACATTACAGTATCTTAAGCTAAGCTTCTTCACCGCTACTTATCAGCAGGCAGCAGGCAGCAGTTAGCCTAGCGGTTGTAGCATTTTACCGGATTATAACCGGATATTTACTAGATGAAAAGCCAAGCTGAATAAAGTGAACATTTCTTATTTTGACATTTGTTATATTGTATATTCTTTATTCTCTTTTTCTCTGGACTTTTGGTTAAGTTCCAGTCTTTGGCGTAGATGAGCTCCTAAGTCTCTGCTGAACTAAATGCAGGGCTAAAGGCTGGTTTGTACAACTCCGAAGAACTTGTTAAATGTTCCTTCTATGATTGTGTTTGTACAGCAGAACGTTATATTAAAATAAACAAAACGGCCTTATATTTGGTTGTTTGTCTCGTTTATGGTCCACCTTTTGTGTCCATGTTGGTTCTGTTTGGTCGGTTGTCCCCAAATCGTTCACACTTGGCCAAGACTTTTGGGTTAGGGAAGAGATCTGGTACTAGATCCAGTTATATGGCCAGGGTTATTGGGATATGAATGTATAGTCCCTGGTACTAGATCCAGTTATGTGGTCAGGGTTACTGGAATATGAAAGAACATATTAATATTTAACAGCAGCCTCCAGATGGAAAGACAGTAAATGATTGATGGTCTGTATCTGTATGATCTCTGTAGTGCAGCAGGACACACACGCCCCCCAGAGAAGAAAAAAGAGTTCCCTCTCTTCTTGCTCGTTCACACACCAGTATTTGCTTTATTATTTTCTATATTTATTCTGTCACATTCTTAATCATGCTCTTCCCCTCTCTTCTCTTTTCTTTTCTTCCTCTCGTCATTCGTTCTTTTCTCTATTTTTATCATTTCTCTTCACTGTTCTTCTCCGTTTTCCTATCCTCTCGTCTTTTATCTCCAAGCCATGATCCAGTTCAACTCACAGCAACGACATTACAGTGTCCTCCAATGTGGGCCACAAGGCTGCCTTCAAAACAGAAACAGAAACCACTCTGGAAACAGGCTAGTGGAATCCATTGAACTGACGTGGTTGTTCAGTGTGGATCTGACTGAAGACAGAGTTTAACAGGGCTGTTGTGAAATAAGTTCACAATTGTAGCTGTAAGATTAAATACATTGTAACAAATATCCCCACGCGCACACACACACACACACACACACACACACACACACACACAGAGAGAGCACAGTGTCAGTACATCTTTGCCGATCAGGATAAAGTGGTGGGGAGGCTCAAACCATAACCCCGCCCCCTGTAACCCCGCCCCCACACCCCCGTTAGAGATAAATCAACAGTGGGAGTTTTTAATCTCCAGGCCGGTCGACTACGTTGTCAAGACTGGCTGTAATATATCGCGGACAGGTAAAGTGTTTTAATGGTGTCAACGCCCAACCCAGCCCACCGTGTCAGCGCAAAGGTGATGGAGGGAGGAAGGAGGTGCGAGAAAGGAGCGGAGCAAGACGTTCTGGGAGAACAAGAGAGGGACGAAGAGCGAGACGGAGGAAGCGGGAGATGCATAGAGCGCTGAGCGTGAAGTGGCATCCGTAACTGCACCTGAATATGATAGATAGAGGAGTAGTGAGCGAAGGGGAAAGGAGGCCAGAAGAGGAGACACAGCAGGGAGGAGCGGAGCGTGTGCCCACGTCTAACGAGGGAACGCGAAGGAAAGAAGAGGAAGAGAGAGAGCGAACCGCGATGAGCCGAAGCTGTGCCTCAGTCGCAGAAGAAGTGAGGAGGTGGGAAGGACGAAATGTGAGAGAAGAAAAGCTTGAGGATGTCAGAGACAGATTTAATGGATGTGATTATCAACAGGGTATGGCTACTGGAGGCCCCGTGGGGACAAACGATCCCACAGCAATAATTATTTGGCCCCCGTAGCCTATTGCATTAATTAGCTGCAAAGATACATATTAACTTCACCTCATGAGGAGAAACAGGCATGAGGTGGACAGTCAACTAATGGGCAAGCTCACCGTTGTCTTTGTACTGCTGAAACGGGTCTATGGCTAAGCCTTTTTTGGTGTTTAAAAAACAGTAGCTGTTCCCAAACCACAATAGAACTAAATTCAGGAAGCTGGCCTTCCAGGCAAAGTTGCAAAGAAAACTTTTTTGCCTCTTCGTTCTTCAATGAGACTGGTGTTTTAGGTGCTATTTAATAATGTTGCCAGTTGAGGACCTGTGAGGCATCTGATTTGTGCACCGGAGCCTCCCACTCCGACGCGTCAGAGAGCCTGTTGTAGAGCGTCTCGCAAAGCGGGCCGTAGGGCGTCTGTCACAAAGATGGAGACAAAGAAGCCGAGAGAGAGAACAGAGTGACAAGGAGGGAAGACAAAACACTTAAACCACCACAGCCTCATTGGCATAATCATCTGGTGCCTCTCACCATCCATTTAATCTACAGCCATTATACCTTCATCTATCCTGCGTGGTTCTGACACTGTGTCTGAAATGGCGCCCCCATATTTCCATTATACCTCCATCTATCCAGTGTGGTTCTGATGCTGTGTCTGAAATGGCACCTCCATATTTCCCCTTTTCCCTGTTTATAGGGCTTCAATTTCAAACGGATCCCAGAGGCTTCCTGTCACAGTATCTGGGAAACAGGATGCTATGTGTAATGCATACATATTTACTGTAAACTCAGAGAGAATGAGTACATCCACCACTTTATACCAGGGTAACATCACAGATGTCGAACGTTCTGGAGACCCGAGGATGAATGACTGTAACTCTGTTAACAATGTGAGATGAACAACCTCGTATCCAGAGCCAGGCGCAACTTCCTCCCCGTGTGAATGTGACCGGCCATCTAGGAAAACATTCTCCTGCTGGCATATTGTCGTTTCAAGAGGCTAATGTGCCTTGTCACACTGCATATATTGTAGAAGAATGATTTGGAGGACATGATGAAGAGTTCAGAAGAAGAAGAGGGAAGAAAGAGAAAGAAAGCAAAACCTGCATCTCGCTCACCTGCTGGGGACCTGACGGGAATCTCAGGTGACGAACGGCGACTGAGAAGGTCAAGGAGAAAGCTTGTGAAAGCTGGGTGTTGCATTTTTTTTCTGTCGCATTTCGAAGCCATGGCGGTCGAAACCGCCACAACCTGAGCGTAGGAATCGCTCCTGGTGAAACCGGTTAGCTCGTTTGGGGGGGGTCACAGAGACAAAGGCGTTGGTGAGTCATAATGTATGCTCATGTTGGAACATTAGAACTGGGGATAATTGACTGCGGCTCGTTAAAGGATTCGTTTCCTTCCTTGGCAGGTGGAGTAATTCAGATGATATGGCTGTTTTGTTGTCTTCCACAGCTGTTTGTGTGGCAATGGAGAGAGCGCACCTGGTAGGCGTTTAAACCACAATCTATCAGGTGGATTTTACCTGTGCGCATTCACACACAAACACACACACACACGCACGCATGCACGCAAACACACAATTCACAATCTTTTCTTCCTTCAGACAGATGATTTCCCATGATGTCAATGGGACTAACTCGGTATAAATTGTTTTAAAGTCTGAGGGAAATTCTTTCTGATGGATCGGAATCCCTGAGCAATAAAGAAATCTGTTGGAATCTGGGTGTTCAGGGAAGTACGGAACGTGTGAGGAGACGAGCGTTCAGTTGGAATCTGGGTGTGTTGGGGAATTACAGAACGTGTGAGGAGACGAGTGTTGGATCTGGAACCTAACTAAATTGTACATAACTTTAACGTTCAGCCCAAAATACATTTAGGAATATCACAATGGCTGCTCCCAAGCCGAAGCTGTGAAAATGGACTGGGAAAATAAAAGAAAATCCTGCCGAAGAACCGCTTCCGTGCCGACTGATAATACAGGAGCTCCAGGACTACAGAGAGAGAGAAAGGACAACGGGTCAAAGGGCAATCCCAACACGCTGTGTAAAACACGATAGACGCGGGGAAACGGGCGGAAATGACAGAGAAAGCAGGCTAGAGGATCAGTACAGAGACCTCACCACGCCCCGTTCATACACACTCACCCCCTCAGGTCAGCAGGCTGAATACCGTGCCTGAGTGAAGGAGTCCAGGAGCAAACGGGATGGAAAGAGGTTTCAGCAACTGGCCTCAGTATCGGACCTTCTGAACCACATCGGAACCAGACATGTTCAAAGGCAGGTTGTAACGCCGGGTTAAGTGGGCCCATATCGAACAGAACCAGGCCCAATTGCTTAGCGAAGAACCAGGCTGTTTAGCTCTAAAGTAACGACACATCACCGGCCTGAGTTGTTGGACATCCAGTCAGGTGTTCCTCTATAAGCAGCTGTGCAGAACTGAGCCACATCAACCTGCTGGAAGAAGAGACTTCACACTGTGTTTGTATACAGAGACCGATGGAACCGTGAGGTAAAAAGAAAGCCGCAGAAATATGGACGGGCTGAAAGGAAGAAATAAAAAGTAGAGACACTTCAAAGTAGCTCTCACTGTCTTATATCTCCGCTCTCTCTTCCCTTTGAGTGTTCCGCTTTCTCTCGCTATGCATGCTGGGAGTTTAGGTGTGTGTGTTAAGGGGACTGCATTTGTGGAAGGTTAAGACTGCGATGGTCTTTCATCAGATTGTCTTTACAGTGCGTCTTGCTTTTCTGTTTTCTGTTTGTTGATCAGTTTATAGTCCAGAATTTGTGGGACAGATTTAGGCAGCGGGACTAACGATGCCTGAGCTGGAGGACTAACGATGCCTGAGCTGGAGGACTAACGATGCCTGAGCTGGAGGTCTAACGATGCCTGAGCTGGAGGTCTAACGATGCCTGAGCTGGAGGACTAACGATGCCTGAGCTGGAGGACTAACGATGCCTGAGCTGGAGGACTAACGATGCCTGAGCTGGAGGACTAACGATGCCTGAGCTGGAGGTCTAACGATGCCTGAGCTGGAGGTCTAACGATGCCTGAGCTGGAGGACTAACGATGCCTGAGCTGGAGGACTAACGATGCCTGAGCTGGAGGTCTAACGATGCCTGAGCTGGAGGACTAACGATGCCTGAGCTGGAGGACTAACGATGCCTGAGCTGGAGGACTAACGATGCCTGAGCTGGAGGACTAACGATGCCTGAGCTGGAGGACTAACGATGCCCTGGCAAGATTGTTTCAGCATCAACGATGTGTTTGATGTCCTGGATGTACTTAGAAGAGGAAAGGTTATTCAGACGTTGACAAAGGAACAGGTTTTTTGTTCACCCGTACCGACACGAATGTACCCAATGTTACTCAAATGCTGACATTATATGTGATTTGCCTTGTTATGGAAAGTTGGCCAGCTCAATCACCATGTTACCACGTGAGGTCGCCACAACCTGTCGCCATGACACCGGGTATTCTGGTCGTTCTAACCAACTTCTGTTGCACAATATGACAGGGTTATTGGACCAAAAGAAGAGGTCCAGAAGAAGAGAAGCAGGACCAGGAGAAGAGGACCAGGAGAAGATGACCAGGAGAAGTTGACCAGGAGAAGGGAAGGAGAGAAGGACCAGGAGAAGATGCCAGGAGAAGGACCAGGAGAAGGGAAGGAGAGAAGGACCAGGAGAAGATGACCAGGAGAAGATGCCAGAGATACCGGACTGTCCGATTTACTTTTGGTTCAGTGTTTGTTTACTGTATGTCTAATTTTAATGGTTTTGGTTGCAAGCAACACAATTCGAATGCTCTCTGACTGTGTCTCACTCTCTGTGTGTCACTCTCTGTGTGTCACTCTCTGTGTCTCACTCTCTGTGTGACACTCTCTGTGTGTCACTCTCTGTGTGTCACTCTTTGTGTCTCACTCTCTGTGTCTCACTATCTGTGTCTCACTCTCTGTGAGTTACTCTCTGTGTGTCACTCTCTGTGTCTCACTCTCTGTGTGTCATTATATGTGTCTCACTCTCTGCGTGTCACTCTCTGTGTCTCACTCTCTGTGTCTCACTCTCTGTGTGCCACTCTCTGTGTCTCACTCTCTGTGTCTCACTCTCTGTGTCTCACTCTCTGTGTGTCACTCTCTGTGTCTCACTCTCTGTCTCACTCTCTGTGTGTCACTCTCTGTGTGTCACTCTCTGTGTGTCACTCTCCGTCTCACTCTCTGTGTGTCACTCTCTGTGTGTCACTCTCTGTGTGTCACTCTCTGTGTGTCACTCTCTGTGCTCTCTATTAGTGTTTTACTGTCATTAACAGTGTGAGGTAGAGATTTAGTATTTCACTGGCGCAACTTCATCACTTACTCTCCCTTTCTCCCACACCTCCTATCTTTTGTTCTCCTTCGTCATCTCTCCATCCTCACCGTCTCTCTTCTATCTCTCTCTCTCTCATTTAGGAACCTTAATCTCCTCTCTCTCCACTGCTATATTGCTCCTGCCTGTCAAACCTTCTTCTGTTTTTTCTCTTGTTATCTTCCGATTGCTTTTTCATTTGTTCCCTGCACACTCCCCATTCATCGCATTCTCTCCTTTTCTCCCCCACTCTCATCTGTTCTCTCTCCTCCCCTTTTACTCTCTTCCTCTCTCTACGTGTCTCTCTCTTCTTCTCTCTACTTCTCTCTCTCTTCCTCTCTCTACTTGTCTCACTCTCTTCCTCTCTCCTTGTCTCTCTGTCTCCAGAGCCTGGGGTTCGTCACACTAGGTGACATGCTGAGTGTCAGGTGTAGTCACTCCACTCACCTTTCAGAAGGTGCAGCAACAGACTTTGGAAGGCAACACACGTGCGCGCACACACACACACACGCACACACACACACACACACACACACACACACACACACACACATTCTTCTGCCCTACTCACACACTCAACTCCCTCCAATCTCGCCTAACCACTCCTGGTTCTGAAGTTAGACAGAGATTGCTACACACACACACACAAACACACGTGCAAAGCCCAGCACCACATCCCAAAGCTATTAGATCCCAACAGTGTCCTCCATTCAGCCATGTCAGTCTCTGTCTCTCCAATGAGAGAGACCTCGAAAGGTTGAAAGCGGAGACACACACACACAAACACACAGAGAACATCACACACACACACGCACAGAAAAGCACACACACACACACACAGAGAAAAGCACACACACACACACACACAGAAAAGCACACACACGCACACTGAGAAAAGCACACACTTACACACACTCACAGAGCGAGTCGTTCTTTAATAGCTTTCTACCAGCGCACCAATCACACCACCCACTGAGTCAATAGAATGTATTATATGTGTAATTGGACAGTATTGATTGACAGATTCTTAACGTGACGTGGGACAATACTCCCATCCATCGCTGCACAAATATGAAGGGATAGATAGCAAAGATTGGACGGGGCAAAGGCCCACCGTCGTGTGTGTGTGTGTGTGTGTGCTTGTGTGTGTGTGTGTGTGTGTCACGTCACGTCCCGGAGCAAGCCTCATAAAAGTGTCAGAACTTTACATTAAATGACTCTGACATTCTCTTCCTCTACCATTTAATAAAGAGCCATGGTCCCTAAGCGTGTGTGTGTGTGTGTGTGTGTGTCGGTGCTTGTGTGTGTATGTCTCGGTGTGTTTTGAATGTGTGTGTGCGTTTGTTGGTGTGTGTGTGTGTATATGTGTGTGTGTGGGTGTATATGTGTATGTGTGTGTTTTGAGTGTGTGCATGCGTTTATTGGTGTGTGTGTATGTGTGTGTGTGTGTGTGCGTTCTGTCTACTGCACGGGTGTGGTATGTGGTTGGGTATGGGGTGTGGTATGTGGTTGGGTATGGGGTGTGGTATGTGGTTGGGTATGTGGTGTGGTATGTGGTGGCCGATCCTTGATGAATCAGTGTCACTTCGATAAAAACTCCGTCCTGACATGTCATCATCTCCGACCCTCTAGGCGAGCGTTCAATCTGTCTCAAGGTCATAGAGGTCGCGGCACAAGGCTTCCATTTCCCCGCCGCACCCCCCCAACACATGGTCACGCCAGTCGGAGCGTCAAATAACGCTCAGCGAAGCCACTATATGTTACGCCGCACGTTTGGCCGCCGCACGAAATGACCGGCACGACGACGAGACCCACAGACGCCTTAGACGGAGAAATGGGAAAAAAGAAAAGAGCTGAGCCAACTGGGGCCGAGGTGAGGAGAGATGCTGGCTGGAGCTGGAGGCGTCGCCGTGGTAACGGGGTCAGGACAAGGTGAGGGGGGTATGGTAGCCTGAAGCCGGCCCTGGTGTGACCCTGAGTGCCCTGGACCCAAATGACCCCTCAGTCACACACACACACACGTATTGACACACACAGGCTGGGCTGGATACAGTGCTAAACACACACACACACACTATAAAGCGTATAGGGACTGTAAAAGATGAATGAGAACACACTTCTCTATGCTGGTATGTCTGAACAGTTCCCGAATCTCAAAGATAAAGATAAAGTTTTATCCATTCAGGTTTTGGAAATTGACGTCATCTTGTGTGAAACTGCAATCTCTTTTGCATCGGCTATATGTTTCTCTCTGTATTTCTCACTTATTTTGTGATCAGGCGATTCTAATAAACACTGTGACCTTTCAGATCGTAACAGTGACAGAGCTTGGAACGTAGCGGACATCAAAGTAACTGTGACAGAGCTTGGAACGTAGCGGACATCAAAGTAACTGTGACAGAGCTTGGAACGTAGCGGACATCAAAGTAACTGTGACAGAGCTTGGAAAGTAGCGGACATCAAAGTAACTGTGACAGAGCTTGGAACGTAGCGGACATCACAGTAACTGTGACAGAGCTTGGAACGTAGCGGACATCACAGTAACAGTGACAGAGCTTGGAACGTAGCGGACATCACAGTAACTGTGACAGAGCTTGGAACGTAGCGGACATCACAGTAACTGTGACAGAGCTTGGAATGTAGCGGACATCACAGTAACAGTGACAGAGCTTGGAACGTAGCGGATCCCAAGGAGCATACTTCACGTGGTCTAATATGAACAGTCACTGTGTTACCTGCCGCTCGGGGCTGAATATCTGCCAACGCTAATGTTAGTCCTCGAGGAATAAACAGCACAGTGATCCACGTGGACCAAAATGGGCCACAGTCCAGACTTGTAATTAGTCACATGCATGAAACGAGAGAGGGAATGACTCTAGTAAGCAAATAACCCCAACCGAGGTGTGTCCTAAACGTGTGTCTTAAACGTGTGTCCTAAATGTGTGCCCTAATGAAGCGCTCCAGTTGGTAGGCTGCTGTTTGGTACTCACCCGGGGCTCTCTGACGGGGGGGCTCTCTGACGGGGGGCCCAGGGGGGCTCTCTGGGGGGGGCCCAGGGGGAGTCTTGGGACTGTGACGAAATCCAAGGACGATCTCCCTGCTCTCCTTCACCTGAGCCTCGTTTTGACACTTCATCTAATGAGAACGGAGAAGAGTCCTAAATGCCATACCACCCTCCTACAAAGTGCACTCTCACACCGGTCCCTTGTCAAATACACTGTGTAGTATATAGTCTATTCTGGGACCCTTGGGGGACGATCTGAAATGACAAGTGACTTTCTTATTCAGCCATTTCATGGCCCAAGGTCTTCACTACTCAAGAGCATTCAAACAGAGCCATTTCCATGTCACGTTCATTACATTTAACCATTTGCTCTGGTCTTTTTGTCCATCTTTTGTGCAAATATAATACGATCTAATATTATTTTTGGCATGGTTGGGAAACTGCACTGTAATTGACAGAAATATCAGTGCATATTAAGTATCCCTAAATGCAACACAAGCAAACAGAATGTGTAGAAAACCAGTGTGAATAAAGCAGCTTCCTCTGTGAAACAGCACAGTTGTATTGGGATTGTGTCCCAACTATAAGTACAGAGCAGAGCAAACAGAAATCAATTATTTAAGAGAAAGGTTGTCAAATTAATTTTGGCCTCGGGGCCTCGGCTTCAATGAGATCTGGATGGCACAAGTGAAACTGCGGGGTCATATTTTATACACAAAAAATTCTGGAGTACTACATCAGCAGAATTGGTTGCTTTCTGTATGTTTGCCCTTGGTGTATATTAAAACGTATATACGTGAAATAAAAAGCTGTTGCTGAAAAATGAAAATCATCTTCACCCGAGAATGACTCGGGAGAAGACTTTAAAATGTTTTTCCGAATGCCAAATTTTCCCTGATGATTTTGCCCTCTGGCCTTCTCCGAGCTCCCGGAATAACACGGCCCGGTCTTCCTTCTAATTGTCATTCCCGATCTGGACATGACATTTCACTCATTCGTTTCGAACCGGTTCGTATCTGACCCGGACGTTTCGACAGAGCTTCCAGTTAAAATGTCAGTGTGCCACTTAGTGTGGAGATTCTTTATCCAGATTACACACACTCCGGATATCATGAATTTCAAACCGTCGAGTCTTAAAGATTGAAATCTAACTGACCTTTTAATTAGCCGTCGTGAAACATTCAGAGACTCATAAAGCTACACTTCACACCGCCGCATATGAGACCATGAATGTTCGTCCATTGCAAATTGTTCCGGGCGACGTAACCCATTCTCAGAGGTCTCTGAGGTGCTATGAGTCGGGGCGAGAGGCAAACAGCTGACATTTACATTTAGATAGACGTAAAATATTTATTTTTCTGGTGCCATGTTGGCAAATTTGTTGGCGTATTTGAGAAAACAAACAGAAAATGCCTTTCAGAACCTGGTTCAGGCAAATGACATTGGTTGTGACATCTGCTCCAACTAACGCACCATAAAATGCAGTAGATATATACAAACACTTATAAATAGACGGGTTTACAAGGTCTCCTCAGAAACACTGTTAAATGGATGGATGTTGGGGTAACACCCGGATGACTGCTCGCATTGGCCCAAGGTTGGAAGGGTTTAAAGGTTAATGACAGGGTCATTGGGATCATGATTATGGTGATGAATGCCTGGCTGCTAACAGCTAACAGCTAATGGCTAACAGCTAACGGCGAACAGCTAACGGCTAATGGCTAACAGCTAACGGCGAACAGCTAACAGGTAACAGCTAATAGCTAACGGCGAACAGCTAACGGCTAATGGCTAACAGCTAACGGCGAACAGCTAACAGCTAATGGCTAACAGCTAACGGCGAACGGCTAACAGCTAACGTCTGTCCATGGTTCCTAATGACACTGTCAGAACGCTGTCGGGACAGGAGTAGACACGACACACACTTCAAAAACCCTAGATGGCGCAGTCACGACTGGCAATGCCCAGAAAACATCTCAATTATTTAATGCGATTCGGTTTAGCGATAGAAGAACTCCCAAAATCCAATACAGGTGCAAGTCTTTTGTTAGTGATAAGATAGGAATACTGTTTCCATTTTTATAACATAAAGAATTACACTTCCGTGGCCTCGAGGTAGGGCCTGTGTAGCGGCAGGGGCTTTGGAGAACAGTCATTTTGTGGTGGTGGCCTCCTCTGTGAGCTGATTGGCCGTCAGCCAGGAATGATTAGCAGAATGACGATCGGCATAGCAACTTGTTGGCAAGGAAGGAAATATTGTGTGTGTGGTTGTTCTAAAGGTCAGAGGCACAAACTGAGTGGTGTGGGGGGCTATGGGAAATGCATTCTGGGTTAGAGAGACAACAGAGAGGCAAAGAATGGCAGGGAGAGCAGGAGAGAGAGTGAGAAAGAAATGGGAAAAAGAGAGAACAAGAGAGGGAGATTGTGAGTGAGGGAGAGTAAAAATATGGCTAAAATATACTCAAAAGGGAAAATAAACCTAAGAGAGAATAACAGATAGGAGGGAGGTGTGATGAAAGAGGAGTGTGGCTTTCTCTCTTGTGTGTATCTGTGCATCTCTGTCTGGGTTTGTGTGTCTCTGTGTGTCTCTGTGTGTGTGTGTGTGTGTGTGTGTCTCTGTTGGGTTAGTGTTTATCTGGGTGTCTATGTTTGGGTTTGTGTGTGTGTGTCTCTCTCTCTCTGTGTGTGTGTGTGTGTGTGTGGGTGTTTGTCTCTGTCATTGTGTGTCCGTGTGTCCTCCATTGTCATATAAACAACTGGGCCTGCACCAAAACATCTCAGTAATGTTTTATTTATAAAGGGCTGCTTTAGTCCAGCTGTCACAAGAAAGAAAATACTAAGATAACGAATAAAATAAAAAACAATTATTATTTCTTCAAAACAGAGGACTAACGGTGTGACGACTGACAGCTCTTACATGTGGAGAACCAACACGTCCTGTTTCCCCAATGCCACCCTATTTTCCACAAACTGCTCCCTATCTATTGCACTCTGCATAAGAAATAGGGTTGGGACAATCCCTGGTGTTACACCTTAAAGTGTGACCAGTCTGTGGCTACACACAGTGTGATGTGTGTGTGTGTGTGTGTGATGTTCTGTGTGTTGTGGCACGTTCCTCCTGTAAATACCATTTCATTGTTCTGTGACTTGTGCTCCAGTGGACCTTCTGTTGGTTCTGACTCGTGCATCAGTGAGCCTTGAGCGCCCAACACCCTCTCACCGGTGTGGGGTTTGTCCCTTAATAGTTCCTCACCACTGCTGACCGGGAGCACCCCATAGAGCACCCCATAGAGCATCCCATAGAGAACCCCATAGAGCACCCCATAGAGCATCCCATAGAGCACCCCATAGAGCACCCCATAGAGCACCCCATAGAGCACCCCAAAGAGCACCCCATAGAGCATCCCATAGAGCACCCCATAGAGCACCCCACAGAACACCCCAAAGAGCACCCCAAAGAGCACCCCATAGAGCATCCCATAGAGCACCCCATAGAGCACCCCATAGAGCACCCCATAGAGCACCCCATAGAGCACCCCATAGTGCATCCCATAGAGCACCCCAAAGAGCACCCCATAGAGCACCCCATAGAGCACCCCATAGTGCATCCCATAGAGCACCCCAAAGAGCACCCCATAGAGCACCCCATAGAGCACCCCATAGAGCACCCCAAAGAGCACCCCAAAGAGCACCCCATAGAGCACCCCATAGAGCACCCCATAGTGCATCCCATAGAGCACCCCAAAGAGCACCCCATAGAGCATCCCATAGAGCACCCCATAGAGCACCCCACAGAACACCCCAAAGAGCACCCCAAAGAGCACCCCATAGAGCATCCCATAGAGCACCCCATAGAGCACCCCAAAGAGCACCCCAAAGAGCACCCCATAGAGCACCCCATAGAGCACCCCATAGTGCATCCCATAGAGCACCCCAAAGAGCACCCCATAGAGCACCCCATAGAGCACCCCATAGAGCACCCCATAGAGCACCCCAAAGAGCACCCCGTAGAGCACCCCATAGAGCATCCCATAGAGCACCCCATAGTGCACCCCATAGAGCACCCCACAGAGCACCCCACAGAGCACCCCACAGAGCACCCCACAGAGCACCCCATAGAGCACCCCATAGAGCACCCCATAGTGCATCCCATAGAGCACCCCAAAGAGCACCCCATAGAGCACCCCATAGAGCACCCCATAGTGCACCCCATAGAGCACCCCGTATGCCTTGTCATTTCAGAGCTCTGACACTGTCTTCTCGCCAGAACAATTTGGTCCATGTCACTCAGGTCTCTACTCCAGCCCATTTCTCCTGCATCCAACATGTCGACTACTGGAGGTGATGATTCGTTTAGCATCTAATCTACCCAGACCTTGACAAGTGTCTATCGCTTCAACCTGTGAGTGCCATAATGTAGTGGCTTATCAGTATTTTTACTGTGTATATATAAATATGCATATATATATATACACATACATACATATATATACACACACATACATATATGTATGAATCTGTCTCTGTGTTTGAATGCCAATCCTTTTATACAAATTGCACAGATAAATGATCTTTTGTCACAGATCATTATCTTCCTTGCGAGATGCAATTCCACGGGTGCTCGTGGACAGATATTGGTATTCACTGTGTCACCTCAGTAAGATGAGAACACGAATGTTCCACCTTGTTTGGTCCAATTCATCTTCCAGGAGAAGACACTGCTGAAGCAGAACAACATAGAGACGAAACAGAGACGCATGTGTGCAAACACACACACACACACGCGTGCAAACACACACACACGTGCAAACGCACACATGTGCAAATAAACACACACATGCTTATAGCTGAATGTACAAACCTTCAGTATAGTATATTTTGAATAAAATGCGTAAGGTGAGCAAAAACCAACATAATACAAACATGCTCCTATTTATATGTGTTTGCCAAATACTTTTAACTCAACTTTCTGGGAAGATTCTGACAGAAATATACAAACAAATAACGTTATTTGTTTTTGCTGACGAGCCGCTTAATTGTTTGTCTTCAAAGCATATGACAAAATATTCTAGTGAAAAGGGCGTTGATTTGCTGCAACTTCTGATACAAGAGTCTAAGGCAACAGTGGGTTTAACTGTCATATCCAGTACACACACACACACACACACACACACACAAACACATGCAGGCAGCATAGGTAAAAAAGAAAATAAATATTTAACTTTTGACATTAAACTCATGGTGGCTTTAAGAACTCATGCAGACTTTTCTATTCTTTGAGGAAATAAGTCGATAAAGATACGATTACCGCGGTGTACGTTTATTTTCAGACGCTCCTCAGGGATTCTGGGTTTTTTGCAGCTAATGCCTGAATTTGTGTGTTTATTTGTGCATGTCTGTTTTTGTGTTTCTCTGTGTGTTGTTCTATGTGTATTTGTGTGTGTGTGTGTGTGTGAGTGTGTGTGTCTCTCTAGGTGTGGGTGTGTGAGTCTGGGTGTGTGTGTGTCTCCTTGTGTTTTTCTCTGTTTATGTGTGTGTGTGTGTGCGTGTGCGTGTGTGTGTGTGTTAGTGTGTGTGTGTGTGTTTAGGGATAAGAGATTGAGCGAAGCCCAGTGAGAGGAACTGGGCTGCAGAAGCTGAGGTTGAAATCAACTTGGCAGCCACTTGATTTCATCTCCCTGTTATGGAACACTAGGGTAAATACACAAACACACACACACACACACACGACTAGTGTAGTTTGGTTTTTGTTCGGTTTAGTTTTTCCTTTAACTTGGGTTTTTGGTCGTCTCTAGTTTATTCTCCTGTCTCTGGTGACTTCCTTCAGCGAAGTAAAGTTCCTGAAAAGCCCACATCCCACATGTGTGTGTGTGTGCATGTGCATGTGCGTGTGCGTGTGTGTCTAGCAGTTACCCTACGACGGTGGTTGTCACTAATATAGTGGAGGGAAACACAATCACTCAGCGAGCCATTAAAATCATCTGACAAAAGGTTTGGTAGAGTTCCTAGTGAACATATAGGACTTTATATTCATACATTATAATGCCATAAACATGGACCATCAAGCAATTCTGCTTTTCTATAGAATCTGTCCTTTTTGCTCTGCGTCATTACATTAGTGGTAGCCCAGGAATGATTCAATCAGGCGGTTCAAATGCACTATACAGTGATTGAAATTCAACAGAAAGGAAACAGGAAGTTCAAAACAACATGGCGATTTGCAAACAATGTTACGTGGGTTACGATGGTTTGTGGAGAATCAATTAATATCCTCATGTTGTTCACTTACGCTCATTTCTGATGATGCGTTCTGTGACCTTTGTTTTGTAGATGTAAACAGGAAGTGCCAACATGTTGATCAGAGTAAAATGTGTCATTGACAAGGTCAGTTAGGGTTTTCGCTCTTGAAAATACAGATACAAATCATTTCTGGATGCGAGAAATATGTTTTGAATCCTACTGTTTCACCTTGCAGCTAATTGTCCTTCTAATAAGAGTACAAATTAATAATCAGTTTTAACAATAATTCCCAGGATGCCGCGCTTTCCGCTAAACGAAACACGACGCGTTCACTCAGATTGTTGCAGCTTGTCGCCAATTAAAGCCTAGAGAGATGCTCGCACCGCTCAGAACCAGGCGTGAGAATTCCTTATCTACATAGTAGAAGTAAAGGTACCAAAAGTACATAACTCTGGAGATATCAAACACTGACAAATCCCGCCCTTGAATCATTTTGAACCTATCAACAGAAAGCTAGTTGCAAGTTATGAGCTGTCAGAAGTTCATCAAGTAGCCTTCTGGGAAACAAGATACAGTACTAGACAACAACACATTCAGCCAAAAATATATAGTTATAGTTGTGGTAAGAGTTGAAGCAGTAGTCTGACTATCATACACATTAATAGCAGTTTCATAGCAACCAAAACCAGTCGAAACAACAAAGAAACGCCCTTTGTGAACTTTTTTCTCAGTCAGTAATTCAATAACGGAATATAAAAGAGCCTGTTTGAAAACTGATATGCGCAGATAAACAGAGTAAACATTCACGGAATTCAAAGCTCCATAAATATCTCCGCAAGTTCTTTTAACTTCGCAGGGACCATCAGTTTTCTTCAAAGATTTGTTTAAAACACACAGCACACACCATCTAAAGAAACACACACACACACACACACACTATGGAAATACATCACAAGCACACACACAGACACAGCCGGCTACACACAAGCGGCTGATCTTAACACACACATACAACCTCTTCCGTGTACGGTAACCCCACATTTCCACGCCCAGGGCAGGATTAGGGCTATCCAGACTACTTTAGTGTCTTTTCGAGGTGCTGACTGGGCAGTATGTGGAACCATCACTAATAGAAAAACACATTTTTATAGACAACAACACTCAGTTTCATCACCCCGGCTCACCTTGCCTCGACACAGACCGCCAACACAGACGATAAAACACACTGTGCATTTGAGACAACACAGGGTCGACAAACCCCCTTTTACCTGAGCAAGCAAAAGAAAAAAGAGAGAAAACTAGGCAACACGGACACTTGACTCCTGATTATTACAGATGTACAAGCAGACAGACAGATGGACAGATAGAGAGACATAGAGACACAGAGAGAGACAGGCAGAAAAGCTCCAGGAGTACACACACGTGAATTTAGTGTATCTACACTTCCCTCTCTCTCAGACCCACACCTCTCTGTGATCTGCTCTCTCTCTCTCTCCCCCTCTCTCTCTACTCCTCTCTCTCTCCCCCTCTCTCTCTCCCCCTGTCTCTCTCCACCTCTCTCTCTACGCCTCTCTCTTTTTTCTACTCACAAGCGATTTAGATTTCCAGAAAATGTCGTTTTTCTCTCTGGCGTTAACAGTGGACGGTCAGTCAGGGTGTGTCCGGCGTAGAAAGACGTCTAACAGAAAAGACACAGACCAGTCTGGTCAACAGACCTCGAGGCCAGGACAGGCTGTCTACGCTGATATAGAGAGGGAGATGGATATGACTCAAAAGTCCAGCAGGTTGTGTGAGGGACGTTCCCATGTGTGTGTGTGTGTGTGTGTGTGTGTGTGTGTGTGTGTGTGTGTGTGTGAGAGAGAGACATTCCCATGTGTGTGTGGGATTGGCCCCTGAGACACCTCCAGGTCAAGTGCCTCACATCCATCCATCTCCTCTCCCGGCCAATAATGACATCACCCAAGGTGTTCCGATGACTTAATGGTACCCGACCGCGAGCTACAGGAGCGCTGGGGTCACCATGCGCCAGACAGGTGTGTGTGCGTTGGCATGGTTACACCTCATCATCAGGGGAGCGTAGGGTTTAGCATATGAGCGTAGCGTTTAGTATATCAGCGTAGGGTTTAGCATATGAGCGTAGGGTTTAGCATATGAGCGTAGCGTTTAGCATATTAGCGTAGCGTTTAGCATATCAGCGTAGCGTTTAGCATATAAGCGTAGCGTTTAGCATATCAGCGTAGCGTTTAGCATATCAGCGTAGCATTTAGCATATGAGCGTAGCGTTTAGCAAATCAGCGTAGCGTTTAGCATATCAGCGTAGCGTTTAGCATATGAGCGTAGCGTTTAGCATATGAGCGTAGCGTTTAGCATATGAGCGTAGCGTTTAGCATATCAGCGTAGCGTTTAGCATATCAGCGTAGCGTTTAGCATATCAGCGTAGGGTTTAACATTTACAGTAAAGTCTGCGGCGGCTGACAGCAGGACAGATGGTTATTTATAACAGCTATTAAAGGGTGTAACTGTCCCTAACTGAGGGGGGATGTGGGGTACCACACACAGATGTCGGTACAGACGCCACACAGGGATGTGGTCACGCTCTGTTGTACGGGTTCTAATCTCACACCAACCTTGTGTCAACCAACTGACAACTTTGATTGCAGACACACACACACACACACTGCGTGTGTGGCAAGTTCTTAGCTGTCATTTAACCGCTGAGTTCACAGTTGAAATAAGAAATATGTCCAGTCGTAACAATGGCAAATTAAGTACTGGAGTGAAATCCCCAGAGGGAAATGTCCAGAGTGAAATGCCTGAAGTGAAATTCCAGGAGTGAAATGCCTGGAGTGAAATGCTCGGAGTGAAATGCCCACTCTGGAGATCAGGTCACCAACCTCATTTCTTCCACACCTTTGGTGCTGTTTCTATTCTAACCATCACTTGCAACATGATCATAAATAAATAAATGAAGAGCATATCACTTAACCAAAACTAAACATGTATTTTGTTACTAAATGCTGGGTGGTGGTTGCACATCATCAGCTTGTGTTTGTTTTCAACTTGGACCATTAAAAATATCAACTGCCAATTTGTGGTTGTCAAATCAAACACACACAGACCCACCACACACACACGTACACACGTACACACGTACACACACACCTTCACGCACACGCACACACACAAGCATCATGCACATAATTATTGACTGCAATGACTTCTGACCTTCTCTCTGTGCGAGTACATTTAACGACTTCCTGTCCCAAAGTGCGCACCTGTTTGAGTAAGTCTGTGAGTTGACGTGTTCCAACATGAGCAGACTTACATTTTTAATTTCCCCCAGTTAAAGGTCAGCCGTCAGGGCGTATCGAACCGACCTAAAGGTGAAATAAAAAAGAAACGTAGAGGTTGATCTGAGGGTGAGCCACATTACGTTTCTCCTCATGGTTCTGGAGCGCTAGCCACATTATGTTTCTCCTCATGGTTCTGGAGCGCTAGCCACATTATGTTTCTCCTCACGGTTCTGGAGCGCTAGCCACATTATGTTTCTCCTCATGGTTCTGGAGCGCTAGCCACATTATGTTTCTCCTCATGGTTCTGGAGTGCTAGCCATATTATGTTTCTCCTCACGGTTCTGGAGCGCTAGCCACATTATGTTTCTCCTCACGGTTCTGGAGCGCTAGCCACATTATGTTTCTCCTCACGGTTCTGGAGCGCTAGCCACATTATGTTTCTCCTCACGGTTCTGGAGCGCTAGCCACAGTATGTTTCTCCTCACGGTTCTGGAGCGCTAGCCACATTATGTTTCTCCTCACGGTTCTGGAGCGCTAGCCACAGTATGTTTCTCCTCATGGTTCTGGAGCGCTAGCCACAGTATGTTTCTCCTCATGGTTCTGGAGCGCTAGCCACATTATGTTTCTCCTCACGGTTCTGGAGCGCTAGCCACATTATGTTTCTCCTCATGGTTCTGGAGCGCTAGCCACATTATGTTTCTCCTCACGGTTCTGGAGCGCTAGCCACATTATGTTTCTCCTCATGGTTCTGGAGCGCTAGCCACATTATGTTTCTCCTCATGGTTCTGGAGCGCTAGCCACATTATGTTTCTCCTCATGGTTCTGGAGCGCTAGCCACATTATGTTTCTCCTCATGGTTCTGGAGCGCTAGCCACATTATGTTTCTCCTCATGGTTCTGGAGCGCTAGCCACAGTATGTTTCTCCTCATGGTTCTGGAGCGCTAGCCACATTATGTTTCTCCTCAGGGTTCTGGAGCGCTAGCCACAATATGTTTCTCCTCAGGGTTCTGGAGCGCTAGCCACATTATGTTTCTCCTCACGGTTCTGGAGCGCTAGCCACATTATGTTTCTCCTCACGGTTCTGGAGCGCTAGCCACATTATGTTTCTCCTCACGGTTCTGGAGCGCTAGCCACAGTATGTTTTTGTTGTAATTCCTTGCTACTAGACTAGACCATTTTTTTAAATAAGCTAAACTGCACAGGGCTGACAGGAAGCACAGCAGCCAGATGTTGTCTGTGTATTCTAATACAGCACACCTAATGTAACTTCAATGAAGTCTCCAAGAAAGTCATTTGTAAATGTCATCCAGGACAACACCGTGAAATGTATGTTATCACGCTTCAAATTGGAATGCATGAATATATGTAACACAAGGAGTTCATCCAGGGAAGGAAAAGTACTTTTTCTGTAATTGCACAAGATTAGTGAAAAGCCTGGCCGATAAATCATCACGGTAGAGATTTTGTCACTGAATGGAATTCTGTCAAGTTTTTAACGATGGGGTTTAAGCCGGCAGAGATCAAATATATTAATTAAAGCCTGGTTTCACCGGACATCGATTCATGCATAATACAACTATGCCGAAACGGCATTAAACCATCTAATCTAAAAATACAAAGTGAAGTAATGAAACTGATGACACAGATTTAATGAACTAATGTCAAATATTGGGTCCAACGGAACTTCAACCAATGGAAAATTGACATGCAACACACATACATTTTCAAACACACACACACACACACTCACACACACACTCACACACACACACGCACACACACACACACGCACACACACACACACACATACGAACACAAATATGTTCAAACACACACACACACTCCCCAGCACTGATGCCGCTCCAGGGGGATGGTCTATTTATGTTTTTGTCATGTGTGTGTGCACACACACTTGTTTTTGTCTGGGTGTGTGCGAGTTCTCTCTGGGGAAAACGACATGACAATTCCCACTGAGTACACAACATCAACACACACACACACACACAGTTTTAGTAGGGTGACAGGCTTAATGCTTTGAAAAGTTCAAATGATTTGTACATCTATTTATTTGCCGCGGAACTAAGTTCCACAATCTGTTCTTCTTTTCAAATTCGTTCTCTCTAGGTAATTCCATTCCATGGCCTGCTTCCTCTGTCAAGGACAGGTTGTCTCTTTATTCCCATCTTTCCTTCTCCCCCTTTCTTCACCTGTCCCTCCACCTCTCCTTTTCTGCCACTTCCTTTTCTTGTCAGACTCTTCCTCCTTGCTTCTCCATTCACATCTCCCTCTCCCATTCCAGCCTGACCATTTCCCACTCCATCTCTAACTCTTCGCCCCTGCATCTCCACCTCGCTCTCCCCCTATCACTCTACCTTTCTCACACTATATCCGCCTCCCTTTCCCCTCCTCCCTCCTCCCTCTGCCCCCACCTCTCTCCTTCTACTCAGATGTCAGTGATTACTACAGAGCACAGGGGGTTACCAGTGTGCCACTAAAAGGTTCCAGAGAGAGAGAAAGAGAGAGAGAGCAAAGGAAGATAAAGAAAGGGAAAGTGGGAGGGAAAGAGACAGAGTGGGAGAGAGAGACAGAGTGGGAGAGAGAGAGAGAGAGAGACAGAGTGGGAGAGAGATGGAGAGACAGAGTGGGAGAGAGAGAGAGAGAGAGACAGAGTGGGATAGAGATGGAGAGACAGAGTGGGAGAGAGATGGAGAGACAGAGTGGGAGAGAGAGAGAGAGACAGAGTGGGAGAGAGAGACAGAGTGAGAGAGAGAGAGAGAGACAGAGTGGGAGAGAGATGGAGAGACAGAGTGGGAGAGAGAGAGACACAGAGTGGGAGAGAGATGGAGAGACAGAGTGGGAGAGAGGGAGAGAGAAGTAGAAACACAGCGTTAAGGAGATAAGAGAAAGACAGAGGTTTGTATATATTGTGTCGCCCCTGGCCCACATATCAGTGTCGCACCAACGCCTTTAACAGACTGGGCTGGTAGCTTCCGGGACCTCTGGAGAGCTACTAACTGGGCCAGCCCCACCCATGCACACCTGCGTCCCCCTGGAACCATGTCAGAGGAGGCGTTCTCCCAGGGAGCAGCAAGGTGCGGGTGCCAAAAACCGGAATGAAGACCGAGGAAGGCCGCTAGGAGATAAGAGGTCTCCCAGGCAAGACACTTTATACTACTCCCTTCACAGAACAGCGCTCTGGCACTAACTAGAGGATTCCGAGGCCTTGGTGCCCGACTGAGCAAGAGGACACAACCATGAGAGCATCTAGGTTGAGAATCAGACACCTCACAGGTCCTCAACTTCCCGTTCCATGAAATTATTGCCGCAAAACACCAGGGACAAAGTCAACAGTGACGAGGCGACTCTGGGATGCTGGCATACAAGGCAGAGTTGCAATGAAGGAGCCATATCTCAAATTGACCAATAAAAAGGCAAGATTGAAATGGGTAAATAAACACACCTACTGGACAGAGCATTATTGGAGAAAGTGCTACGGACAGACACATCAAAGACAAAGTTTGAGGTGTTCAGATCCCATAGAAGAACATCCGTAAGACGCAAACCAAAAAAAAGATGCTGGCAGAGTGCTTGGCACCATTTGTTAAGCATGGTGGAGGCAATGTGAGGGTCTGGGGGTGCTTTGATGGTAGATATTTGTACTCCATTCTGCAACACCATGTTAATCCCTGTGGATTGCATTTGATTGAAGCCAATATTTTCTTACAAAAGGACAATGAACCAAAGCACAACTCTAAGATATGCAAGATCTATTTAGCGAAGAAGCAGCGAGCTGGTATTCTGTTTATAATAGTCACAGTCACCTCTGAATGGGATTTTACGGGCACAATATATTACGTATAGAATAATGTAACACATATTATGTTGTATTCTCCTACAGTAAAAAATAAAAAGATAAAAAATAAAGATAAAAAAGATAAAATGTGGCTCACCAGGAAGTATGGGTATGATGGCAGTGTGTCATCCCATTACTCTACAACACACACACAGATGTGCATGTATCTGGACCTCAGATGTGCACACAGAGGGGTTGGGTACGACCCGGCTCGTGGACCTCCAGCCGGGGGAAACACGACCTGCATAGACCCCGGGTGCCGCTTAAAAATAGCCCGTGTTAAGGTCCTCGCCATTACTTATTGTTAGAGTAGGTCAGAGCAGACGGCTACCGGGTCCATGTGTGTCGGGGAGAAATATCGTGGCGCATGTGAGCACCGTGACAATATTTCACTTTAAATAACGCCCGGGTAAGCCTGCCCGCACAGGAGACACTATTCTGTCAGGACGTACACGAACAACCCGAAGGACCTCGCTTTACATTGTGACATCATTTTTCATCAGGCCTGTGCAGTTTCGGGAATGCTGGGAAATAATTCAAACTGTTGCGTTTTTCTCTCAACTGAAAACGTGCGATCGTGAATCTCTCTCTGTCTGTCGACTGTGTGCCTTAATAGAAAACATATACAGTTAGATTATTTCTCTCGTGACTGTTGTTACAGCGCTAGAAAGAAAATTGTTCTTGCGTGTGGTTCTTTCTGTTCAGCTCCAAGGATTCATCTCTTCTGATAACCTCTCCAGCTTCAGGACTTTCACATTATTAGCAACCAAAGGGTGGGTCTGTAGCGTGTTTGACTGACAGGGACGGTGTCAGTGGTTGTGTACACATTCATGTAGTAGAGGTCAGTTGGCCTGGCACAGTTTGCACATTAAATATCCCCTGTGACAGTCACACAGTCACATTCAGCCTAGAGTCATTCACAATGTTGTCCGGTAGCAAATGTAACCTGACCTGTTACGAGCGGATCAAAAGTGTGCCATCGAATGACCAGAAATCCCCAAGCAGATTTACAGCCCAATTAAATACCTCGGTCTTAAGAATGTTCCCCATTAAATCACGGCTCATAAATGTTCAGAACAAGTTAGGTTGCTCGGATAATTAGTTTAAAGACCAACGACAACAATCAAGACATATCCCATAAAACACCACAGAAATATGCGTAATTAAATCGGACTGGTTATTTGTCTTGTCTGTGTGAAATATCTAATAAGAAATGAGAAGTCAGTGTGGCAAAGATGGAAAAGCCGCCGTTGCCAAATAGAAAATGACTAGACACCAGGTTTTGAAAAGTAATGACATAGTGTATAAATATAAATAACTTGCCAATTGTCTAAGAACAAGCTCGAAACAGGACATATGCTGGTGACTTCACACTCAACACGCCAGCAGACAAAGCCACTGAGCTCAACGGGTTTCTGAACTAAGTGTTGTAGTCAGTGTCAGAACCGGAGATTAACAACAAACTAAATATATCTCCAACTGAGACTCCTGCGTTTGCGCTTATCTCTAGACACGTAGAATCGGTGGTGCCTTTGGGCCAGGTGGAGGAGTCTTTATTTCTCAGACTAAAATATTGGATGGGCTGCTGTCAAAATCAAGAAGACCAACCTGTTCCGGCCATTTGGTGAAGTACAACATGTCAGCTGTGAAAGTATGTGCACCAGTGACCAGCTGAATGGTCTCGTAGCCGGTTGGACTTCTAGTCATTAAATATGTTCTCAGGGCAGCATCGCATCTAATTGGTTCTCTCAGCCGTTCAATCAGCGGCAGCAGGAGGCGGGACATGGTTTGGAGTGGGCGGGCTTAGATAAAAAAAAATTCTCAGGACAGCTTGTTTTTCTACCGAGCTGTTATTTAACTAGCAGCGTAACTTGCTATCATCTGCTGGGGCCAAAGAAGGAAGGGCCAAAGCACCAAACAGTCTACAGAAAATGGAACATGTTTTCTACAACTGCACACACAGATCTGGCATAAATAACAAGCATGTTAGAACACACTCTGTTCCAGCGATGAGAGATTGACATATTTGTTTGGAATTGACAGATAAGACATATTGATGTAAAGAACAGTCCAAGTTGTCTATATTATTAATATCCCCGAGCTCAAATAGGAATACAACTCTGACAACACAAGCCACAGGGAGTCTCCACAGTCCTGAATACTAAAACAAACATACAACCTCCTTCCATTCACAATCCTTCAAACAGCAGCATGCCCTTTAAAAGACTTCAAAAACAACTTCCCAAAGCCCAAAGCGAACTGAAAAGTCACAAACAAACATGCGCACGCACACACGCGCACACACACAAACACACACACACACACAATTTGACTCTCAGAGGCATTGTTCTACTTGAAATGTGGGGAACCGTTCTGGTACATCCTTCTGTTCTATCAGTGGAACCCGGCACGAGAACCAACAACTGCTGTAAGTGCTCTACTCTTGTCCGCGCCCATGAGGATATAAGTTTGTGATACACCCAAGACAACAGTTGTACAAGAGACCTGGCAGAAAAGCAAAACAAGCTATGTGATTTAAAATGACAGATGCCAACGTTACAGGCAAATGAACCCTTAAAGGACATAAACGAAAAATGTATTATTGCAACTTTCAAGTGTCAAAATTACTTGATGATCAAGTGTTATATTTAGCACTTATAGATTGTGTTTTTCCAAATGAAATGTGTTTAAAGTGGAACAGTACATATCTGTTTTAGTGTTAAATGTAACACTTGATTTGCTGAGCACATTTCCCAGACAGCGTTTCTCCTCTTGTCTCCACCTTAACTGTCTTTCTGTTTAACATATTCAGTTCCTCTTTCTCTCGTCTTCCCCCCCACTCTCTCTCCTTTAATCTGCCTCTACTTCTCTGTCTCTCTCCTTTAATCTGCCTCTACTTTCTGTGTCTCTCCTTTAATCTGCCTCTACTTTCTGTCTCTCTCCTTTAATCTGCCTCTACTTCTCTGTCTCTCTCCTTTAATCTGCCTCTACTTTCTGTCTCCCTCCTTTAATCTGCCTCTACTTTCTGTCTCTCTCCATTAATCTGCCTCTACTTTCTGTGTCTCTTCTTTAATCTGCCTCTACTCCTCTGCCTTTCTCCATAATCTGACTCTACTTCTCTGTGTGTCTCCTTTAATATGCCTCTACTCCTCTGCCTTTCTCCATAATCTGACTCTACTTCCCTGCATGACTCTGGGGAGTCAGTGTACACAGCCAAGGTGTTTTATTGCCGAGAAAACGCAACAGCCTGAATTATTTCAGCACTCCGAAACCGCACAGGCCTGATGAAAAATGATGTCACAAGCTGTGTCCTTCGGGCCAGCCGTGAGCCGCCCGACAGAATAGTGTCTCCTGCGGCAGCACTCGTGGCGTTTTAAAAAGAAATATTGTCACGGTGCTCACATGCGCCCACGATATTTCTCCCCGACACACATGGACCCGGCAGTCAGTTGCCTTGACCTACTCAACAATACATGGTGCTCCAATGCAGCAGCGGCACTGGGTCTATGCAGGTCGTACTCGGCTGGAGATTCATTTGTGCCGGTCGTACCTGCCAGGTAAGTACATTCGAGGTCCAGATACATGCAATATCTGTGTGTGTGTTGTAGAGTAATGGGATGACACATCGTTATCATACATTTCTCTTGAGGAGCCACATTTTATCTTTTATCTTTATTTTTATCTTTTATTTTTTACTGTAGGAGAATACAACATATGCAGCTGCATTATTCTGCATAATAGGTTGTGCCCGTAAAAATCCCATCCAGAGTGACTGTGACTATAAACAGAATACCAGCTCGCCGGCTCTCTTCGCTAAATAGATCTTGCATATCTTAGAGTTGTGCTTTGCCCGTCTTTTGTAAGAAAATATTGGCTTCAATCAATGCAATCCACAGGATTAACATGGTGTTGCAGAATCGGAGCACAAATACTACCATCACACTCTGCACTTTCACATTGCCCACCAACAAATGTGCCAGCACCTACAGCGCTTGGTTTGGCGCCCACGATGTTCTTCCATGGGATTCGAACACTAAACTTTGTCTTGGATGTGTCTGTCCTAGCACTCTCCAATGCCTGTCCAGTAGGTGTGTTTATTTGTCTACTAATCTCTGCCTTTTATTGTCAATTTGAGATATGTGGCCTCATGCCAGCATTTGTCGCCTGCCACTTGACTTTGGTGTTTGCGGCAATACCTTCATGGAACGGAGTTGAGCCCAGAGGTGTTCGATTCTCGTCTCCAGATGCCTCATGGTCTCCAGCTCAGTCGAGCACTCAAGGCCGAACCTCCAAAGTTGGGTGAGCTGTCTCTGCGAAGGAAGAGCAGTACCTTGCCTGGGAGACCCTCTTCTGCTGTGCTCTTTCCTCGGTTCATTCCGGTTTTTACACCGCATCTGCTGCTCCCTGGGAGAATGCTCCCGACATCCAGGGGGAGCAGGTGCGCATGGGTGGGGCTGGCTCCAGCCAGCTCCAGTGTCCCGAAAGCTACCAGCTCCAGCCCAAAGAAGCGCTATGCCACACTGACATCTCTCCCACTCTGCCCCACCTCCCCCTGTCTCCTCCATCTCACTTCCTCCCCACCTGTCCTCCTCCACTCGTCCTCTCTTCTCCTCTCTCCTCCACCCCCGTCTCTCCACCTCCCACTCTGCCCTCCATCTTCAGTCCACCCCCTGTTCCTCCTCTCTCTCTCTCCTGGCTTCACCCTTCATTTCCCACTCTGTCTCTTCTCTCTCCACTCTGCCCTCTCTCACTGTTTCCACTTTCCTCTTTCTTGTCTTCCTTTCGCCTCCTCTCTCTGAACCTTTAGCGGCACACTGGTGTGCCTGTGGTAATCACTGACATATCTGAGCATGAGAGAGGTGGGGGCAGAGGGAGGAGGGAGGGGAAAGGGAGGCGGATATAGTGAGAAAGGTAGAGTGATAGAGAGCGAGGTGGAGATGCAGGGGCGAAGAGCCAGAGATGGAGTGAAATGGTCGTGCTGGAATGTGGAGAGGGAGATGACGGAGAAGTAAGGAGGAAGAGTCTGGCGCGAGTGCGGGCGGGCAGAAAAGGAGAGGTGGAGGGACAGGTGAAGAAAGGGGGAGAAGGAAAGATGGGAATAAAGAGACAACTCTGTCCTTGACAGAGGAAGCAGGCAATGGAATTAATGCAGAGAGAACGAATTTGAAAAGAAGAATAGATTGTGGAACTTAGTTCCAAGGCAAATAAATAGATGTACAAATCATTTGAACTTTCAAAGCATTAAGCCTGTCACCCTACTAAAACTGTGTGTGTGTGTGTGTGTTGATGTTGTGTACTCAGTGGGAATTGTCATGTCGTTTTCCCAGAGAGAACTCAAGACACACCCAGACAAAAACAAGGTGTGTGTGCACACACACATGACAAACATAATAGACCATCCCCTGAGCGGCATCAGTGCTGGGGAGTGTGTGTGTGTGTTTGAAATACATGATGAAGCCATGTGTGTGTGTGTATGTGTGTGTGTGTGTGCGTGTGTGTGTGTGAGTGTGTGAGTGTGTGTGTGTGTTTGAAAATGTATGTGTTGTATGTCAATTTTCCATTGGTTGAAGTTCCGTTGGACCTAATATTTGACATTAGTTCATTAAATCTGTGTATCAGCTCTTACTACTACTTTTGTATTTTTAGATTAGATATTTAATGCCGTTTTCTCGGCATAGTTGTATTATGCATGAATCGATGTCCGCAAACCAGGCTTTAATTAATATATTTGATCTCTGCCGGCTTAAACCCATCGTTAAAAACTTGACGGAATTCCATTCAGTGACAAAATCTCTCACTGGATGATTTATCGCCAGCTTTTCACTAATCTTGCAATTACAGAAAAGTACTTTTCCCTTCCTGGATGAACTCCTTGTGTTACATATATTCATGATTCCAATTTGAAGCGTGATAACATACATTTCACGGTGTTGTCCTGGATGACATTTACAAATGACTTTCTTGGAGACTTCCATTGAAGTTACATTAGGTGTGCTGTATTAGAATACACAGACAACATCTGGCTGCTGTAGCTTCCTGTCAGCCCTGTGCAGTTTAGCTTATTTAAAAAAATGGTCTAGTCTAGTAGCAAGGAATTACAACAAACATACTGTGGCTAGCGCCCAGAACCGTGGGAGGAGAAACATAATGTGGCTAGCGCTCCAGAACCGTGAGGAGAAACATAATGGCTAGCGCCCAGAACCGTGAGGAGAAACATAATGTGGCTAGCGCTCCAGAACCCTGAGGAGAAATACATTGTGGCTAGCGTCCTCCAGAACCCTGAGGAGGTGAAATACAATGTGGCTAGCGCCCAGAACCATGAGGAGAAACATATTGTGGCTAGCGCTCCAGAACCATGAGGAGAAACATAATGTTTGAAGCGCCCAGAACCATGAGGAGAAACATAATGTGGCTAGCGCTCCAGAACCATGAGGAGAAACATAATGTGGCTAGCGCCCGAATTATGGGAGAGAAGAGGCTGTGGTAGCGCTTCAGAACGGTGAGGGAGAAAAGACAAGGCATGCTTAGAATTGAGAGAACATACCGTGGCTAGCGCCCAGAACCATGAGGAGAAATACAATGTGGCTAGCGCTCCAGAACCATGAGGAGAAAGATAATGTGGCTAGCGCTCCAGAACCATGAGGAGAAATGATACTGTGGCTAGCTCTCCAGAACCAATGAGAGAAATATACTGTGGCTAGCGCCCAGAACCGTGAGGAGAAACATAATGTGGCTGGCGCTCCAGAGGAGAAACATACTGGCTAGCGCTCCAGAACCGTGAGGAGAAACATAATGGCTAGCGCTCCAGAACCGTGAGGAGAAATATAGCCGTGGCTAGCTACCCAGAACCGTGAGAGAAACATAGCCGTGGCTAGCGTCCAGAACCGTGAGGAGAAACATAATATGGCTAAAGAATTGAACCATGAGGAGAAACATAATGTGGCTAGCGCCTCCAGAACCATGGGAGGAGAAACATAATGTGGCTAGCGTCCAGAACCGTGGGAGGAGAAATACAATGGCTAGCGCTCCAGAACCATGAGGAGAAACATAATGTGGCTAGCGCTCCAGAATTATGAGGAGAAACGTGAATGTGGCTCACCCTCAGATCAACTCCTCTACGTTTCTTTTTTATTTCCCACCTTTTAGGTCGGGTTCGATACGCCCTGGACGGCTGACCTTTAACTGGGGGAAATTAAAAATGTAAGTCTGCTCATGTTGGGAACACGCTCAACTCACAGACTTACCCAAACAGGTGCGCACTTGGGACAGGAAGTCGTTAAATGTACTCGCACAGAGAGAAGGTCAGAAGTCACAGTAGCCACACAATTATGTGCATGATGCTTGTGTGTGCGTAAAGTGTGAAGGTGTGTGTGTACGTGTGTACGTGTGTACGTGTGTGTGGTGGGTCTGTGTGTGTTTGATTTGACAACCACAAATTGGCAAAGTTGATATTTTTAATGGTCCGGGTTGAAACAAACACAAGCTGATGATGTGCAACCACCACCCAGCATTTAGTAACAAAATACATGTTTAGTTTTGGTTAAGGATATGCTCTTCATTTATTTATTTATGATCAAGGTAAGTGATGGTTAGAATAGAAGTCAGCACCAAAGGTGTGGAAGAAATGAGGTTGGTGACCTGATCTCCAGAGTGGCATTTCACTCCGAGCATTTCACCCAGGCATTTCACCTCTGGAATTTCACTTCAGGCATTTCACTCTGGACATTTCATATGCTGGTGACTTCACACTCAACACGCCAGCAGACAAAGCCACTGAGCTCAACGGGTTTCTGAACTAAGTGTTGTAGTCAGTGTCAGAACCGAGATTAACAACAAACTAAATATATCTCCAACTGAGACTCCTGCGTTTGCGCTTATCTCTAGACACGTAGAATCGGTGGTGCCTTTGGGCCAGGTGGAGGAGTCTTTATTTCTCAGACTAAAATATTGATGGGCTGCTGTCAAAATCAAGAAGACCAACCTGTTCCGGCCATTTGGTGAAGTACAACATGTCAGCTGTGAAAGTATGTGCACCAGTGACCAGCTGAATGGTCTCGTAGCCGGTTGGACTTCTAGTCATTAAATATGTTCTCAGGGCAGCATCGCATCTAATTGGTTCTCTCAGCCGTTCAATCAGCGGCAGCAGGAGGCGGGACATGGTTTGGAGTGGGCGGGCTTAGATAAAAAAAAATTCTCAGGACAGCTTGTTTTTCTACCGAGCTGTTATTTAACTAGCAGCGTAACTTGCTATCATCTGCTGGGGCCAAAGAAGGAAGGGCCAAAGCACCAAACAGTCTACAGAAAATGGAACATGTTTTCTACAACTGCACACACAGATCTGGCATAAATAACAAGCATGTTAGAACACACTCTGTTCCAGCGATGAGAGATTGACATATTTGTTTGGAATTGACAGATAAGACATATTGATGTAAAGAACAGTCCAAGTTGTCTATATTATTAATATCCCCGAGCTCAAATAGGAATACAACTCTGACAACACAAGCCACAGGGAGTCTCCACAGTCCTGAATACTAAAACAAACATACAACCTCCTTCCATTCACAATCCTTCAAACAGCAGCATGCCCTTTAAAAGACTTCAAAAACAACTTCCCAAAGCCCAAAGCGAACTGAAAAGTCACAAACAAACATGCGCACGCACACACGCGCACACACACAAACACACACACACACACAATTTGACTCTCAGAGGCATTGTTCTACTTGAAATGTGGGGAACCGTTCTGGTACATCCTTCTGTTCTATCAGTGGAACCCGGCACGAGAACCAACAACTGCTGTAAGTGCTCTACTCTTGTCCGCGCCCATGAGGATATAAGTTTGTGATACACCCAAGACAACAGTTGTACAAGAGACCTGGCAGAAAAGCAAAACAAGCTATGTGATTTAAAATGACAGATGCCAACGTTACAGGCAAATGAACCCTTAAAGGACATAAACGAAAAATGTATTATTGCAACTTTCAAGTGTCAAAATTACTTGATGATCAAGTGTTATATTTAGCACTTATAGATTGTGTTTTTCCAAATGAAATGTGTTTAAAGTGGAACAGTACATATCTGTTTTAGTGTTAAATGTAACACTTGATTTGCTGAGCACATTTCCCAGACAGCGTTTCTCCTCTTGTCTCCACCTTAACTGTCTTTCTGTTTAACATATTCAGTTCCTCTTTCTCTCGTCTTCCCCCCCACTCTCTCTCCTTTAATCTGCCTCTACTTCTCTGTCTCTCTCCTTTAATCTGCCTCTACTTTCTGTGTCTCTCCTTTAATCTGCCTCTACTTTCTGTCTCTCTCCTTTAATCTGCCTCTACTTCTCTGTCTCTCTCCTTTAATCTGCCTCTACTTTCTGTCTCCCTCCTTTAATCTGCCTCTACTTTCTGTCTCTCTCCATTAATCTGCCTCTACTTTCTGTGTCTCTTCTTTAATCTGCCTCTACTCCTCTGCCTTTCTCCATAATCTGACTCTACTTCTCTGTGTGTCTCCTTTAATATGCCTCTACTCCTCTGCCTTTCTCCATAATCTGACTCTACTTCCCTGCATGACTCTGGGGAGTCAGTGTACACAGCCAAGGTGTTTTATTAAGTTGGGTGCGTTTTGGGTTTCATCCATCCAGCCCCCTCCATCTCCATCTCCCTCTCTATTCCTGGCTCTCATTGTGAGCAGCTGAAGGTGTTACTTACAGGCTTTCGGTTGAAACCACACCCTCGTCATTTTGCACCATAGCAACAGAGGAGCCGTCAGTTCAGATGACTGTGGTTGCGCTGCTGATTGGTTGGGAATTGTTGTAGGAGGAGTGGCCAAGGTAAAAGTAATGGACACCATTGTGTTTAGGGGCATGTGCTATACAATTATAAAGCAGAATCCCATTGGGAGAAATAGTTGCCAGAAATGAAATGTAAACTAATAAACTACACCTGATGTTAATAGATTATTTTGAGGTGGATAATTAGATTTAGGACCAGATATAATTATCTAATTTACATCAATGACCTGGAAGCAATATCGTTTACCTACCTTGTTTAAGGGTAACTCAACTATTTTTGCAAATGTTCGGTTACCGGAGAGCTATTACCACCAAGCAACCGATGCCACCACGATCAGAACCTCTTCTAGATCCTTCCTTTAAACTCAGAATTATTGTTCTGTTTGTTAAACAGAATGTGTGAAAGCTATGAATGCCTGATTATATTCTCTCGCCTTATCACTTCCCCATAATGAATATTCATGATGTCCCTCTGCCTGCAGTAATCCAGTGTAAATACCTCAGGACAGAATCACAACCCAGTGTATGACTCAGACTCTCATCGTCTTAAAAAATACATAATATTCAAAAACCTGTTAATAATCAACTATGATATAATGAAAAATCTGAAATACCTGTACGACTGTAACAAATGAAATGGGAAGCATATAAGCTATTCTTACGCAGGCTTAAAAATAAGCCCTAGAAAAATGTGTTTGCTTGGAAGAGAAAAGAAGGGCTTTTTTATGTTATCGAAAAGACATATCCAAATTGACATACCAATTAAAAAATGCCACAACCTATTAAAATCTTGAATTGAAAGAGTTGCCCTATGGAAATGAATGTAGAACACAAAATGCCCCAAACAACGCATGCGAAGTAGAATTAAGCCATTATCCATTAACGTTTCCTTTATAGACATGTCCCTGAAGCTGAATTCACAAACCAACCAACTCTGACAGTCTGGCCAAACCGGAGTATAACCAGAGGAACTGTTTGATGATGCTTATCTTTAAACAGACAGAACATGGTACCTTCTAATAGGTTAACATGATTTAAGTGGTTTAAAGGAACCATTTGTTAGATTTTCACTTACTGCTAATTATGCTAATTATAACACGCAGGGTATGAAATGCATAACTTCACAAATAGTTTGTTGTGCTTGTGGGTGTACTTACACACATTGTTTTGGCATTTCCCTGAGGCTTTTCGTACTCGTTGTTTTGGGCTGTTAGTTGTGTAGTGTTGGCAGTCTCAAAGACATCGGGATAAAGCTCTAGAGACAACTCTAATTAGTATAAGCAACACTTTCAAGCAAAAGAGGAAAACACTGGCTGGTATGGACCTGAATATTAGCTAGCTATGTAGTAGTAGTATTACTGATACCTCTATGTCCAGCACCACTAGCCTGGGTAATGCTAGCTAGCTATATAGTAGTAGTATTACTGATACCTCTATGTCCAGCACCACTAGCCTGGGTAATGCTAGCTAGCTATATAGTAGTATATAGTAGTAGTATTACTGATACCTCTATGTCCAGCACCACTAGCCTGGGTAATGCTAGCTAGCTATATAGTAGTATATAGTAGTAGTATTACTGATACATCTATGTCCAGCACCACTAGCCTGGGTAATATTAGCTAGCTATGTAGCAGTAAGTTACTGATACCTCTATGACCAGCACCACTAGCATGGATAATGCTAGCTAGCTATATAGTAGTATATAGTAGTAGTATTACTGATACATCTATGTCCAGCACCACTAGCCTGGGTAATATTAGCTAGCTATATAGTAGTAGTGTTACTGATACCTCTATGACCAGCACCACTAGCATGGATAATGCTAGCTAGCTATATAGTAGTATATAGTAGTAGTATTACTGATACATCTATGTCCAGCACCACTAGCCTGGGTAATATTAGCTAGCTATGTAGCAGTACGTTTCTGATACCTCTATGTCCAGCACCACTAGCCTGGATAATGCTAGCTAGCTATATAGTAGTATATAGTAGTAGTATTACTGATACATCTATGTCCAGCACCACTAGCCTGGGTAATATTAGCTAGCTATGTACTAGTGAGTTACTAATACATCAATGTCCAGCACCACTAGCCTGGGTTATATTAGCTAGCTATATAGTAGTATTACGGATACATCTACTTCCAGCCCCACTAGCCTGGATAATGTATACAGACATAAATACATACAAGGGTTTGTTTGCTCGATTATAGTTAAGGTATTTGCAGGACAGGCAATGAAAACCAAACATTGTAGCTAGTTAGTTGTTATATGTAGTTAGCTGCTAAGGCAGTGGGTTGTCAGCGATGCCATGTATTGTGGTTGACATGGGAACCATTTGTACTCCAATAAAGTGTGGCGTACACACAAAAATCACAACCTAAATGTAGGCAGATTTTGCAGAGGTTCGATGACAGGATTCACAAGGTTTCCCTGGCTACATTTCCCGCCCGCGTGTAGCCGTGACATTTGCTTTGTTTGGGGTGTGTATCATTAACCTCTAACACAGCTCTGTTAGCTCAGACCTCACTGTCTTCCCGCCGGCGAATCCAATTTGGTCACGAGTAAACGCTGTTTGAATTGTCAGTGTTTCAAGGCCCGTCTCAGAAAAGATGAAACAGATTTGAGCATCAAGTGCTGCAGTGTGAACAAAAGGCTTTAGATGCATTTCTGTCTCCGTTCTATCCCTGTCATCTGATTAGATATGCGACATTGTTTTAGCGTCGTCCAATAGCTCTAGGTTGTTTTAATAGTTAATGTTTTCATAGAAGGAAGAATGTGATTAGCTCTTCTGCATTCGTGATGCGCTCAGGGCTTTGATTGATGGCTTCTTTATTGTGTCAACTGTGTGTGGATTACTAATTCTCTCTGTAGGCTATATATGTTTCACTCTGTAGCCTCGTATCTCCATTCACATATGAATACCTGTAATGAACGCTATAAGGGTTTTTGTCACCAGGTTATCTGGATTTTGTGGAAAGGTATTTAAATTACACAGATTTCTACTAAAATTCCAGAGCATCTTTTATTACAATTACAGACGCAAAAAGCAGACATTTTCTTTGGGTTTTTTCAGTCCGACACAGTGAGTTTACTCGACCATATAATGACCCGAAAATATGAAGTTGATTGACAGGGGTTGTTGTTGCTAGTAACGGTTGCTAAGCGTTAATGGTGAATCATTATAGAAACTATGTCAACAAACCGTCAGTCACGAATAATAGAGTTCTGAGCAAACTAACAAACGATGATAGATCATTAGTGCTTCTGAAGGATTTGTCACGGCCGCGACGACCCGGAACAGTAATCGTGTCCTTCTAAAGTAAACACGTTAAATAGTTCCTGAATCACTTGTGAATTGTGTCCAATCTGATTGATTCACATACGTGTCAGAAGTGTGTGAGAGCGGAAAGATAGCGAGCGAATCTGAGTCTCATTTTATGAGCGTCACGTTTGTGTTTACAGGCAGTCGAAGGCTCTGCCTGTACCGGCTCTTGGACAAGATTATCTGGAAATAGCAGCATCCTTGCAAATCCGTACCTGTCTGGTGACTCATGGGAATTCTGAAGACAGCCGGTCGGAACATTGGGGAACTTTTGGGAATGTCGGCAGTGTTGGGAAAAAGGAATCCCGGTTAATCTACGAGGGACCGGTTGTAAGCCGGGACTGTATCCCTAACGGGATTCTGAGAAAGCCACTGCTTTTGGCGACGTCACCCAAGGTTCTGATCATATGTCATGTACCAATTAAGCTTTAGGGAACCATTTAGAACCGATACCCGGAGGTAAAAGTTCCCACGTATGGAGGGGGAGGATACCACCAAGAAATGGAAAAAGTAGTCAGGACTAAATGAATCAAACACCATGAAATTCAGGGTAATAATTGGTTGGCCAACGGTTCCAAATCTGGCAGCAGTGTGTGTCGATGGCTTCATGGTGGCGAAACTCTGTATGGGCAGAAATGGTTTAAGTCAGTTACTGAGCTTTAAGGGCCTGTCTGTTTCACACGATAGACATGAAAGTGACCTCTGTATGGGAACAACATATGACTTATGTATCACTTGTTTTGGTTGATCAC
The DNA here is from genome assembly GCA_029465975.1 of Dallia pectoralis. NCBI lineage: Eukaryota > Metazoa > Chordata > Actinopteri > Esociformes > Umbridae > Dallia > Dallia pectoralis. The sequence continues at coordinate 10,856,979 of CM055753.1, forward strand.
CTCATCTGGGGTGTGAAAAATGATGAGTTGTATGTTTAAATGGCATCATATATTTGCATTTGACTTTGTACTGGAGGTCCTGTGTGTGTGTGTGTGTGTGTGTGTGTGTGTGTGTGTGTGTGTGTGTGTGTGTGTGTGTGTGTGTGTGTGTGTGTGTGTGTGTGTGCCTGCTGCTACCGAATCTCTCTTCTGGGACACCTTTGTGACTCCGCTTCTAATTAAACATTGAAATATTTATGTGTGGAAATGCTTGTGTCTGTCTCTAAGGATTATGGGTAGGACAGTAGAGACATAAGGAGAGAAGGACAAATGTGACTATTTGTCTCTGTGTGTCATTCGCTGTAAATCTCCCTCTTTATATCTCAATCTGTATGTCTCTCTTTGTATGTCTCCTTCTGTATGTCTCCCTCTGTGTATCTCAATCTGTATGTCTCCCTCTGTATGTCTCCCTCTGTATGTCTCCCTCTGTATGTCTCCCTCTGTGTATCTCAATCTGTATGTCTCCCTCTGTATGTCTCCCTCTGTATGTCTCCTTCTGTATGTCTCCCTCTGTATGTCTCCCTCTGTGTATCTCAATCTGTATGTCTCCTTCTGTATGTCTCCTTCTGTATGTCTCCCTCTGTGTATCTCAATCTGTGTGTCTCCTTCTGTATGTCTCCTTCTGTATGTCTCCCTCTGTATGTCTCCCTCTGTGTATCTCAATCTGTATGTCTCCCTTTGTATGTCTCCTTCTGTATGTCTCCCTCTGTATGTCTCCCTCTGTGTATCTCAATCTGTGTGTCTCCCTCTGTAGGTCTCCCTCTGTATGTCTCCCTCTGTATGTCTCCCTCTGTATGTCTCCCTCTGTATGTCTCCCTCTGTAGGTCTCCCTCTGTATGTCTCCCTCTGTATGTCTCCCTCTGTGTATCTCAATCTGTATGTCTCCTTCTGTATGTCTCCTTCTGTATGTCTCCCTCTGTGTATCTCAATCTGTGTGTCTCCTTCTGTATGTCTCCTTCTGTATGTCTCCCTCTGTATGTCTCCCTCTGTGTATCTCAATCTGTATGTCTCCCTTTGTATGTCTCCTTCTGTATGTCTCCCTCTGTATGTCTCCCTCTGTGTATCTCAATCTGTGTGTCTCCCTCTGTATGTCTCCCTCTGTATGTCTCCCTCTGTATGTCTCCCTCTGTATGGCTCCCTCTGTATGGCTCCCTCTGTATGTCTCCCTCTGTAGGTCTCCCTCTGTAGGTCTCCCTCTGTAGGTCTCCCTCTGTATGTCTCCCTCTGTATGTCTCCCTCTGTATGTCTCCCTCTGTATGTCTCCCTCTGTATGGCTCCCTCTGTATGTCTCCCTCTGTAGGTCTCCCTCTGTAGGTCTCCCTCTGTATGTCTCCCTCTGTATGTCTCCCTCTGTGTGTCTCCTTCTGTATGTCTCCTTGTGTATGTCTCCCACTGTATATCTTGTTCTGTATATCTCTCTGTTTCTATCTCCCTCTGACTTTCTCTGTCTTTGTCCACTATACTCTCCTCTTCTTTACTTTCCTGTTGGTGAATTAATGAGGTGAAGATAAAAGAGGAGATTTTCAAAGGCCAGAGGACAGAATGCTTTATATGGTATTTCTGTCGCTCCTTCACAACCTCCATCGCCTTCTTTCTTCTTCTTTTTGCTCCCCACAATCTCTCTCTCTTTCACTCTTTCTGTCGTTTCCTCTCTGTCCTTTCTCTAGCGTACCAAATGTGTTAAACAATTGTATTTTGCTGATAGAAGTGTTTGTCTTTACTCTGGATACACGAAAACGCAGACAAATATCAAAAACTTTACTTCATAATTTGATGTTTTTGTACACCAACCTGTTACATTGTCTCAGTTAACCATTGAATTAAACTGGACCTTCTCCAACCTGTTACATTATCTCAGTACATTATCTCTGACACAATTATTCCGTGTGACTGTGTACAGAACTACTTACAGTGTCTTTCGAATATACTCACTGTCAGACACTAGCTGGTTTTAAACGGGTATTTGACCCAAAAATCGGAAGGAAAATTGTCTCGATACATCCTGTTAACAAACCCTTTGTATACCGTTGTTCTCAACATCTTCTTCTTCTACTGTTTCGGTTTGTGTCGTACAGCCCGTGGAATCTAATGTTAAAAGAGACGCATTCAATATTAATAATTCCTCTATGTTTGACACATAAATTACAAAGCAACTGTGCACAGTTCTGAGGCGTATCACCTGGGAGATCTGTTAAAGCTCTTATTCAAACGCTACATTTTGTTCTTTGCAGCAAATCCATATTTCTCCTGTCTTTACCTTTTCGGGGGAGTATCTGCTAGCGATGCAGGAACGAGAGCCCCAGCAAAAGCTTTTCAAACTCAGGATGTTGGACTTTAAGTCGGAGTCATATCAGATGGCAGATGAACTCCAGCTGACTGTCCGTGACTTGCTTTAAATGGCACAGGTGAATCTGTTCCCCATAAAACTGAGACATTCTGACTGTTTAAACTTCACGATCGTCTTTTACACGGTCAATAAACCCTCAATGAAACCTTCATAAAAAAATTCATTTTACCACAAATATAATATAATAATTTTCTATTTTCTAACCTATGGCTGTATCTGTTTAAACCAAAATATGATATACAGTATAGACATTCTGCCAATTTTGTTTAAAACTTTGTGAAATTGGGCGTATAAAATAGTATTTTCATTGGCCAGATGGCGAGAAATTTGAGAAGAATTGAAAAAGCGATGGTTAAAGAATTTTCTGTACATTTTTACTGCAAGTAAATACAGTTAGTGATTCCCCTCATACCCTGTGTTTGGATCTAGAGTCCAGTTGATGTGAAATAGTAACGTGTGTATTTCCTTGTACCTCCACCCACTCATCTGTCCCCTGTAGCAGTTATTTGGCCTGCCGTAAAAAATATGCCTTTCTTAAAAGCTAACAATCCACACACGGACACAGGCAAAAGCACGTACGTGCACACGACAAAGCTGAGTGACCGGGACAAGATATCATAAGTTCACTCCAGGTCGGAAACATTTTCACAGGGGGGACGGACATCTACCGAATGAAACACTGGTCATCTGCTGTTTTATAAAACCTTGTACAACTGAATGAAAGTGCACCCGTCTGACAGAAGCTCCAACCGTTACGTTGACGGGAAACACTCCAAGCTGACCAATGAACGTTCCTGGATGCCACCCTGAAAGTGTGGTGCTGCCCCTAGTGGTGATGAACAATTTCACCTGCTCTGCGGGACAGCTGTGCTAAATTAAAACCAGGGCAAGAAATTTGCTCACAAGATGACCAAGGTAAATGTTGGTTACGCTAAACCATTTAGATGCTCGGAACTTAACATTTTAGCCTCCTGTACTTTTCCATTTGTAGTTAGAAAACATATAAGGTAGCATATAGCTTAATCTGTGTGTGTGTGTATGTACACGTGTGTCAGTGTGTCTTCATACGTGTGTCTGTATGTCTCGTACGTCTGTCTGCATGTTTGCCGACGTGGAGGATGGTGGAATACTGCCACTGTGTTTCTTCAATGTGCCTTTTAGAGACGGTCCTGCCTGCGGAGAGTGTCTCGCCGGTTGGTACTATTGACCGGCAATTTGTGAACAGCGGGAGACATTTTAGCCCATCTCCTTCTGTCCACCGCACAGTGGAGTCTGCATTAGGGAGGATTCTGGAGGATAAAACACACACTGAGTGACTGCATTTGGCCTGGGTAAAAGACAGAAGAGAAATGTCTTGCTGTGTGTGTGTCTCTGCGCGTGTCTGCGCGTGTGTGCGTGTGTGTGTGTGTGTGTGTGTGCAGCTTGTTCACCACAAAATGTACTGTAAATCATTTTTATGAAGTAAAACACTTATTGCAGTCATTCGATTGCTTGCAAGTCATTCATCTGGCCATTATAGGCAGACGAACCACTGGCAGAAAAACATCTGACTCAATCCGGATCTGTAGTCTTTCTCGTCATCCACCATCATCTTCTGTTTTGTCTATTGCTCATTTTAGAAAGATAATATTGAGATGAGGCCAATAGGGGAATCACTAGGAGGCCTATTTTGTTCAACCTGGCTTTTCACACCAAAACCAGATGATTCCCCTGTCTGGTTCCTTGCTTGTTTTTAAACATGAATCCAACACAGCTTTAGATGTCGACGCGTGACATTAATCCCATTGCTTTGTGTCTTTCCACTGGCTAAACACACAGCCAAGGTGACCATTAACTGAACTGAGGGAGAAGTAACATCGGACAAAATCACGTGTCGTGTAATCGTAAACCTCTTTTTCTTTTTTCCTTCCATGTCTGCGGTGGAAATTCACGTTTGTCCCCGAGGAGTCTCTCTAGCGTCTTTTGATTGCCTATTCTTTCTCACCACAACACGCACCGACGGAAAGGAACAAGACTGATTGATTTTAGTTTTCCATTTCAGAGGCAAGGACATCCACAACCTCGCCAATTGTGTCCGTGGACAAAAAAGCATTTTTTAATAACAGTCTGAAATACAGTATAGAGCATTGATTTTTCTTTTTCTCCGTTTGGATTTTTCTTTTCTTCTCTCATCCCTTTCTTTCTTTCCATCCTTCAGGTCTCTCAGAGTGCTCGTCGACAAAGAGGTCCGCGCTGTGTCTGGGCGCCTAGGGTCAGTTAAGGGCTGCTCACCGTCTGGTGCCCTAATCACTACACGGCGCACTACATCTCAACCAGATAACCATTGCTACGGGTTCCAAGCAGTGCACTACAAACAGGAAAGTGTGCGGTTTGAGTGGCAGCCCGAGTCCGGAAGGGGCAGGACCGAACCACTTAGATATAAACACACCACTCAAACCAACACGTGTTAAAGTTTCAAACATTAGTCAGGAGAGGCTTTCTTCGTCCGGGATGTTGGCGTTGTTGTTTAGAGGTCGACGCCATGCTGGCCTTTATGTATTTCGCATAATTTACGACTCGCAATAGGCAGAAAAGCTCTTCGTAAAAACGTGGCTTGGATTAAAGGAGAAAGACAAACAGAATCTCACAAAAGTGGGTACACCCCTCGCAGTTTTGTGAAAATGCCGGGCCTGTATTTATTTACAAAAACGGGCATAAGTTCAGCGTATCCAGGCTGACAAATGTCCTGTCTCCCTTTTTAGTTGATATCTGACCGATAGTATCACAATCACAAAGCTAACATACTGTACTCCACTATTTTGCTGTTGTGTGTTTGGGAACATGTGGTTGTAACATTTCAAATGGCAAATTAACACGTCCGTAAAAAAAAATATTACCGGGGGTTAAATGTTGGAGCTGGCGCTCACCCTCTCCCGTTAGGGACAAACACACACACACCCATGCAAACACACACACACCCACGCAAACACACACACACCCATGCAAACACACACACACCCATGCAAACACACACACACCCATGCAAACACACACACACCCACGCAAACACACACACACCCACGCAAACACACACACACCCATGCAAACACACACACACCCATGCAAACACACACACACCCATGCAAACACACACACACCCATGCAAACACACACACACCCATGCAAACACACACACACCCATGCAAACACACACACACCCATGCAAACACACACACACCCACACACGCCTGCGGGTTATTATACCCTGATACACAGGCTAAGAACAACAGGCAAACGTAGTGACCTTCAACAATCTCAACACATAGTATTTTGTCATCTATGACGTTTTCCATTGCTCTCTATGTTTCTCTCTCAACACCTCAATTTGCTTCGGTTACCTCTGTCCCATCTCTCCTCTCTCCCTCCATAACCTCCCCTCCCCTCCTACCCCCTCTCCGTTCCGCCGACCCCCTTCCTCCCTCTCTCTCGCTATTTCCCACTCCCTGTTTGTGCGCTTAAAATAGCCTCACACGGCTAGTGGGTGCCGATACCTGACAATAAGGTGGCGGTCACATCGTCACACACCTCCATACCATAGTAGTGTGTGTGTGTGTGTGTGTGTGTGTGTGTGACAGACACCACACACGTGTACTTGCGCACAGACGTGACATCGAGAGAGGCCCTGTTAGTGTGTTGTGTTGTGTTGGATTACCAAGAAATTGGACGAAATTGGATTCTCGTTCGTTCCCCCTGTAAGATATGCATGACTTAGAATTGATCGACAAAGAAATGCCTTTTCAGACCTTAGTGTTGATATCCATCGAAAGATGCTTAACTTCCGCCCGCGGCTGGGAACACGCCAACTTGTTTTACATTTAGATTGCATCCATTTTTCCGTTCCTACAAACTTGCGTGAATAACAATCTTTTTTTTTCACGGCAGCGGAAACGGCTCCCGTGTTTTAAATTGAAGGCTGTTCCAGACCTGGTGAACTGCTTGTAGGCCCAGATGAGACGACTGTTTGTCTGTATAAAGCCTGTTCAGACCTGGTGAACTGCTTGTAGGCCCAGATGAGACGACTGTTTGTCTGTATAAAGCCTGTTCAGACCTGGTGAACTGCTTGTAGGCCCAGATGAGACGACTGTTTGTCTGTATAAAGCCTGTTCAGACCTGGTGAACTGCTTGTAGGCCCAGATGAGACGACTGTTTGCCTGTATAAAGCCTGTTCAGACCTGGTGAACTGCTTGTAGGCCCAGATGAGACGGCATGAGACGACGAATATGCCGGGAAAAAGTAGCTGTCACAAATTCTGGCGAATATGAGACAGATTTGTGTAAAAAGACACAACCAGTGATTGGCTGCAAAATGGGAACTTCCTCTCCATCCGATTTCCTAAAACCTCTGGCGCATAAAGGCAAATCCTGAGCGTGCACGTCCCAGCGTGCACGTCCGAGCGTGCCCGCGGTGTTTTTTGCGCTTGTGTTTATCTCGGAGCAGGGCGACCACCCGTCCCACGTAGCGCGTGCGCGCACAGCGTTTGAAGTCCAATTCATGCGTCCCGCGAATTGAGACCGTGTCACGCGTAATCAATGCTCGCTCAAAAGTTGGTCGCTCTGTAATATATCCTCGAGCCCAGGCAGCCAAACGAACATCACTTGACAGTTCAGCACGCTACTGTTGCCACACCCACCCCTCAGTTGAACTGCATACCAGACACACTGCCACGCAGTGAGTACTGGAGTCAGTATCCTGAATCACCATGGTACACCTACAATAAGTGTTTATAATAAGAGAAGTAACGCCGGTTATAATGTTCTTCTGCAAGACGCATGCAGTTCTGTTTATTAACTGTTAGAGCGTGAAAGAAAAACAGCAGCGCGACAAATAAACTGCGTACCTGTGTAGTGCGGACATGTGAGGTGCGGACATGTGTAGTGCGTACCAGGGGTGGACTGGCCATCTGTGTGATCTGGAGAAATACAGAACGACCGGTACTCCAGGACGGCCGGCCCACCACCCTCCACAAACGCAGTCATCACCTGTTTTTTCCTAATTGCAACATCCCTATTTGGAGTAGTGGGTTACAGCTCTTGGCTGTGCAGCCGTAGGACCCAGGTTCAAATCCCCATACCAGATGTCTCAACCTTTTGACATATTTTTTAAACTTTTATTTTCAGCTAAACTTCAACATTTTAATTGTAAAATTCCACATGCAGTAGCTAATATTAAGAAATATGTTGTGTGAACTCTCACAATAAGCTGGTGCTCTGAAAGGATAAAAAAAAATCTGGATTTTTGAATAAGTTGAAGAAAATTATTGTTATTTTTCAATAGACATTTTTTTTTGTGTGAAAAGAGCGTTGGTGGTGATAGTGAGGCTCATTGGGTGCTCAGCACCCCTAAAGCTCTGACCCTAGAATCGCCCCTGAGGGGGATACCGAGAGGGCTTTTTGTAACCTATGCAAAACGTCCTTCTCAATCGGACATGGCGGGGAATATGATGTAATTTAAGGTGGTATGTGCTAGAAATCAGTGAATCTGCCCGTGGGTTCGGGGCACCGCCGCGCCAGGCAGTGTCCCACATTGTCCCTCAGAAACATACCCCTTGTCCCCCTTGGGCTTATTAGCAGGTGGTCACCCTATCTCGGAGAGGTTATGTCCGAGCCCAAAATGCATTTTTTCCGAAACCGTGGGCCTTTTTGTGATCTCGTTTTAAGAGTCTTTCCCCGGATCGTGTACCGTCATCGTGTTTTGTCGCATCTGTATTCAGATCTGAATCAATGTAAAGCCCGGCAGATTTTTGCAGCTTTGTCAGACATCAGTATGGGTTACGTGTGACTGATACACAAGCGACGGACCCCCTGGTCTAAAATAAAAACGCGATCCAGTGTCAGATCCACCTGGGTCCATGGGACAGGTAGAGCTCAGTCTCGGTCCACCAATCTCCTCTAATACCCGGCTGGATGTCTGAGAGAGTTCCTGGAATTACCCATATACCCGGAGAGAGAGCCGTCAGATTTAACCAGACAGCTGTTCATTTTGTTCCTGTACATTTCATCTCTTATCCCCTTACAACAGGAGGCGCGTACGTATATTCTGCCTCCCGTCTCCTCTATCGCCCCTCCGTCATCTTGATGCGATGTAATTACTCCGGGTGTGATCATGTCCTACGTCGGAAACGTCACACATGTCATCGGAAGCAGCCAGCTGTCGCTTTCTATTCGTCACTTGTTTATGTGCAGGTTTGTCAGTTGGCACCTTCGGCTCTATTATTGCACTGTTGCCGTGGGCGTCGGCAGCGCCACACATCAGTTACTATATTACAATGAATTATGCATCAGTCCCTGTGTCGGGAACTGCTGTGTGTGTGTGTGTTAAGTGTGTGTGTGTGTGTGTGTGTGTGTGTGGCAGGCCAAGCCACTAGAGACATGAGCCACATTGCCTACATGAAGGAAACGTAACGGCGAGGGTAAATTTGCTGCTCACTCAGACTAATGACATGTGTTGAATTGCCGTTTTGTGATTGGCTTTAAGGGCGTTCTGGGTTGTGCGTTAACCTCCGATAACGCACAAGTTTCAGCACGGTAGGATCCGGCTGGACACATATTTACGGTATTCATTTATGCATTTATAATGGTTGGATTTCTAGATGTTTGATTAATAATGGCGTTGTGTCACCACCTCTAGGCATCTCTATGGTGTCAGACCAGGACAGTGGTGATGCCTCTAGGGATCTCTATGGTGTCAGACCAGGATAGTGCATGGTGATGGCTCTAAACCAGCAGTAAAGCTGTGTAGCTCACCAACAGAACAGCTGTGTAGCTCACCAACAGAACAGCTGTATAGCTCACCAACAGAAGCGCTGTATAGCTCACCAACAGAACAGCTGTATAGCTCACCAACAGAACAACTGTGTAGCTCACCAACAGAACAGCTGTATAGCTCACCAACAGAACAGCTGTGTAGCTCACCAACAGAACAGCTGTATAGCTCACCAACAGAACAGCTGTGTAGCTCACCAACAGAACAGCTGTATAGCTCACCAACAGAACAGCTGTGTAGCTCACCAACAGAACAGCTGTGTAGCTCACCAACAGAACAGCTGTATAGCTCACCAACAGAACAGCTGTATAGCTCACCAACAGAACAGCTGTATAGCTCACCAACAGAACAGCTGTATAGCTCACCAGCAGGGGGGGGCCATACTTGTTCAGCCACTATCCACCTCAATTAGTGCTCTTCCATTTCCCGGAGCAAGTTTTAATTAGTAACCGGCGTCTGGGGATAAACACAGTAGCTAATTTTAATGAGATGTCTGACCTTTTGTTGAAGCTGACCTAGAGAGAGGAGAAATGGAAAGGAACTGTGTGTCCCGTGGGACCTGAGGGATAATATTCTGATGCAGCAGTTAAGTTTACCAGGTACCACACAGCCAGGTGGGTACAGGTGCTTACCAGGTACAACACAGCCAGGTGGGTACAGGTGCTTACCAGGTACAACACAGCCAGGTGGGTACAGGTGCTTACCAGGTACAACACAGCCAGGTGGGTACAGGTGCTTACCAGGTACCACACAGCCAGGTGGGTACAGGTGCTTACCAGGTACCACACAGCCAGGTGGGTACAGGTGCTTACCAGGTACCACACAGCCAGGTGGGTACAGGTGCTTACCAGGTACCACACAGCCAGGTGGGTACAGGTGCTTACCAGGTACCACACAGCCAGGTGGGTACAGGTGCTTACCAGGTACCACACAGCCAGGTGGGTACAGGTGCTTACCAGGTACCACACAGCCAGGTGGGTACAGGTGCTTACCAGGTACAACACAGCCAGGTGGGTACAGGTGCTTACCAGGTACCACACAGCCAGGTGGGTACAGGTGCTTACCAGGTACCACACAGCCAGGTGGGTACAGGTGCTTACCAGGTACAACACAGCCAGGTGGGTACAGGTGCTTACCAGGTACCACACAGCCAGGTGGGTACAGGTGCTTACCAGGTACAACACAGCCAGGTGGGTACAGGTGCTTACCAGGTACCACACAGCCAGGTGGGTACAGGTGCTTACCAGGTACAACACAGCCAGGTGGGTACAGGTGCTTACCAGGTACCACACAACCAGGTGGGTACAGGTGCTTACCAGGTACCACACAGCCAGGTGGGTACAGGTGCTTACCAGGTACCACACAGCCAGGTGGGTACAGGTGCTTACCAGGTACCACACAGCCAGGTGGGTACAGGTGCTTACCAGGTACAACACAGCCAGGTGGGTACAGGTGCTTACCAGGTACCACACAGCCAGGTGGGTACAGGTGCTTACCAGGTACAACACAGCCAGGTGGGTACAGGTGCTTACCAGGTACCACACAGCCAGGTGGGTACAGGTGCTTACCAGGTACCACACAGCCAGGTGGGTACAGGTGCTTACCAGGTACAACACAGCCAGGTGGGTACAGGTGCTTACCAGGTACCACACAGCCAGGTGGGTACAGGTGCTTACCAGGTACAACACAGCCAGGTGGGTACAGGTGCTTACCAGGTACCACACAGCCAGGTGGGTACAGGTGCTTACCAGGTACAACACAGCCAGGTGGGTACAGGTGCTTACCAGGTACAACACAGCCAGGTGGGTACAGGTGCTTACCAGGTACAACACAGCCAGGTGGGTACAGGTGCTTACCAGGTACCACACAGCCAGGTGGGTACAGGTGCTTACCAGGTACCACACAGCCAGGTGGGTACAGGTGCTTACCAGGTACAACACAGCCAGGTGGGTACAGGTGCTTACCAGGTACCACACAGCCAGGTGGGTACAGGTGCTTACCAGGTACCACACAGCCAGGTGGGTACAGGTGCTTACCAGGTACCACACAGCCAGGTGGGTACAGGTGCTTACCAGGTACCACACAGCCAGGTGGGTACAGGTGCTTACCAGGTACAACACAGCCAGGTGGGTACAGGTGCTTACCAGGTACCACACAGCCAGGTGGGTACAGGTGCTTACCAGGTACAACACAGCCAGGTGGGTACAGGTGCTTACCAGGTACCACACAGCCAGGTGGGTACAGGTGCTTACCAGGTACCACACAGCCAGGTGGGTACAGGTGCTTACCAGGTACCACACAGCCAGGTGGGTACAGGTGCTTACCAGGTACAACACAGCCAGGTGGGTACAGGTGCTTACCAGGTACAACACAGCCAGGTGGGTACAGGTGCTTACCAGGTACAACACAGCCAGGTGGGTACAGGTGCTTACCAGGTACCACACAGCCAGGTGGGTACAGGTGCTTACCAGGTACCACACAGCCAGGTGGGTACAGGTGCTTACCAGGTACAACACAGCCAGGTGGGTACAGGTGCTTACCAGGTACCACACAGCCAGGTGGGTACAGGTGCTTACCAGGTACAACACAGCCAGGTGGGTACAGGTGCTTACCAGGTACCACACAGCCAGGTGGGTACAGGTGCTTACCAGGTACAACACAGCCAGGTGGGTACAGGTGCTTACCAGGTACAACACAGCCAGGTGGGTACAGGTGCTTACCAGGTACAACACAGCCAGGTGGGTACAGGTGCTTACCAGGTACAACACAGCCAGGTGGGTACAGGTGCTTACCAGGTACAACACAGCCAGGTGAGCCCACGGTAGAGCAGGAGAGAGGAGGAGGGGGTGTTGAGAGGGAACGAGAGGGGAAAGATTGCAGTCAATAACTAAGGAGTATTTCAGTCGACTTGACAGGATTTTAAAGCATGCACACACACACACACACACACACACACACTCCTCCACTTAATTAACAGTATGAAGCCAGTGTCCTGTTGAGCTCTGCAGTCGTCGCCGTAAAATTAATAATCTCCGTGTGTAACAGAACAGTGTGTCCGTATGTGTGTGAGAGAAAGGGAGCGAGACAAACAGACAGTGTGTGTCTGTGTGTAAGTAAGGTACACAGAGTGTGTGCATGGTTGAGCGTTTGTGTGTTTGTGTTTGTAGTCAAACATTCAGGAAACCCCCATAATCCACGTGTACCTCGGTCAAACACGTCCTTCTATTTAACTCGCCAATTCAATCCATCTCTCCATACGTCTGAGTAAATATTAATCTCCATCTTCGTTCTACTCTTCAATATCTCCCTCCATCTTTTTCATTTGTTCTTGCCATCTCTCTCTTACTCTCGGCCCCTCCCACTTTTGCCCTAACTTTTGGAAACTTTTGGACAATTAACCACATTTGCAAAACAAACAATAATACATTTGAGCAGTACTGTAATATAATACTACAATAGTTGGACACCTGTGTTAAAATGTAAAAAATACCAACCAGATTGTATCGTTGTTGGTTCCGCCACATATTGCTGCCAAACACACACATTGGGCTTTTTCACTCGATACAGAATTGATTTCTTCTTTTATGGTTTCAAATCCATTGTCGTGATGGATCATTTAGGTTCCTGGTATCAGTCACAGTGTAACAGGATGTGCAGCTCGGACTCCACTTCATAACGCGTGCTCTCTGGTCAGGTTGTGCTTCTGTACATGCAGTCTCATTCACAGTTTTCCATTGGACACAATGGTCAGATAGTTGGTCGCGGTTTGTTGTCTGTTTCGAGCCAAATTGCGCGGGAGTTTTCTTTGAGATTTATCCATAGTCGACTTTCACTTCTCAATTTCATTTTCTCTGATGATGAACTGTTTCTTTTTTCGAAAAACATCCAGGCACCCAGAAAACATGGAGCGTTGTGTTTCATGTTTAAAAACTGCTACAGATAAAGTATTTAAACCCAAATCTGATATAGAACCAAAGTACGGCGTGTAGGCTGGGAGTTATTTGGTCTGCTGACAGGGGGGCGGGGTTGGGGGGCAGGGTTGGGGGGCGGGGTTTAGCCATGGCAAATTAATCTGGTGCTCTGCGATCTGCCCCACCTGTCTCCAATTACACAGAGCCACAACCCTGACCAGACGCCACTAATAGATAATGTATGAAGTGTGTGTGTGTGTGTGTGTGTGTGTGTGTGTGTCTGTGTCTGTGTGTGTGTGTGTGTGTGTGTGTGTGTGTGTGTGTGTGTGTCTGTGTGTGTGTGTGTGTGTGTGTGTTTTAACAGATCCAATTAGTAGAGGTCCTTATGAGTAGAGTAATCCATAAAACAAATGTCAATAGCCAGTCTACATGATGTTTAACGCAATTACTGGCTAAGGGGTTAAGTTTAGGATCAAATTTAGAATATAGGAAAGTTTAAGGGTTAGGCATTACGGGTTAATGCCAGGTATTAGGGCTGGGTTAGGTATTATGGTTTAGGACCAGGTATTAGGGCGGGTTAAGGGTTAATGTGTGTGTGTGTGTGTGTGTGTCTGCATGTGTGTGTGTGTGTGTGTGTGTGTGTGTCTGCATGTGTGTCTGTGTGTGTGTGTCTGCATGTGTGTGTGTCTGTGTGTGTATATATGCGCCCATGTAGGTGCGTTGTGACTTGCTTTAATTAAATTACCATCAAACAGCGTAGCTGCTGGCGTCTCCACCCTTCCTGTCCATGAAACTCTGTAATCCACCACAGCCATGGAGATCTCTAACACCAAACTATTGTCTCCGCCAACCACTGGGGATTCCACCGTCTCTCTTTGAGGTGTATCGCGAAGCAACATGGACTCGTTACGATCTCGCCGTGTGTGTATTTTAACCGTCCTCACGAGGCAGAATGTTTCAGAAGGATGTAAGAAAACGACGCCAACATCTTAATTGGAGGAGCTTCGTCGTTTAGTCTATTCTGTTTGAAAATCAGGACGGGATTTATCTTTATCATTCCCTGTAATTAAATATTTACAATCCGTCGGCGGGGAATGAGTAAAGAGACTAATAAGACCATTCTAGTGTGTGTGTGTGTGTGTGTGTGTGTGTGTGTGTGTGTGTGTGTGTGTGTGTGTCTGTGTGTGTGTGTGTGTGTGTGTGTGTGTGTGTGTGTGTGTGTGTGTGTGTGTGTGTGTGTGTGTGTGTGTGTGTGTGTGTGTGTGTGTGTGTGTGTGTGTGTGTGTGTGTGTGTGTGTGTGTGTGTGTGTGTGTGTGTGTGTGTGTGTGTGTGTGTGTGTGTGTTTGTTTGTTTGTGTGTGTCTTCTGTTGAGGGTCCTTAATAATTGAGCTCAATAATTATTGAGTTTTCTTTTCCCCTGTTTGTGTTTTGTACACCTTTCATACGACTGATAATCTCCAAGTTCAGAGCTCTGAAAATACCATGAAAAACTAACAAGGTCAAACGGCTTCTCTGTGAATATCCAGGTCTGTCTGTGTTTACAAATTATACATTATACGGTAAATTAATGTAAAAATAGACATTGCCATTTGGTGCCCTGTTAAACACACACACAGATTTGATTATTAAGATCGGACAAAACATCAGGTGTGTTGAAAGCAGACAGCAGCATGGTAAGTTTACTTTTGAAGTGAGATATGTTGAACGTGTAAGAGTCTTTTGTGATTGATTCACATCACTGGCAGCAGACAATTGAAGATCATGACGGACGAAAAATGCTATTTTGTTTTGGCCCATTGGTTAACAACTACTGAAAGCTACAGGTTAATTGGTTTCCTGTCATTACTAAAGGCCTATTGGTTAACAACTACTGAAAGCTACAGGTTAATTGGTTTCCTGTCATAATTAAAGGCCCATTGGTTAACAACTACTGAAAGCTACAGGTTAATTGGTTTCCTGTCATAATTAAAGGCCCATTGGTTAACAATTACTGAAAGCTACAGGTTAATTGGTTTCCTGTCATAATTAAAGGCCCATTGGTTAACAACTACTGAAAGCTACAGGTTAATTGGTTTCCTGTCATTACTAAAGGCCAATTGGTTAACAACTACTGAAAGCTACAGGTTAATTGGTTTGCTGTCATTACTAAAGGCCCATTGGTTAACAACTATTGATAGCTACAGGTTAATTGGTTTCCTGTCATTACTAAAGGCCCATTGGTTAACAACTACTGAAAGCTACAGGTTAATTGGTTTCCTGTCAATACTAAAGGCCCATTGGTTAACAACTACTGAAAGCTACAGGTTAATTGGTTTCCTGTCATTACTAAAGGCCCATTGGTTAACAACTACTGAAAGCTACAGGTTAATTGGTTTCCTGTCATTACTAAAGGCCCATTGGTTAACAATTACTGAAAGCTACAGGTTAATTGGTTTCCTGTCATAATTAAAGGCCCATTGGTTAACAACTACTGAAAGCTACAGGTTAATTGGTTTCCTGTCATTACTAAAGGCCCATTGGTTAACAACTACTGAAAGCTACAGGTTAATTGGTTTGCTGTCATTACTAAAGGCCCATTGGTTAACAACTATTGATAGCTACAGGTTAATTGGTTTCCTGTCATTACTAAAGGCCCATTGGTTAAGAACTACTGAAAGCTACAGGTTAATTGGTTTCCTGTCATTACTAAAGGCCCATTGGTTAACAACTACTGAAAGCTACAGGTTAATTGGTTTCCTGTCATTACTAAAGGCCCATTGGTTAACAACTACTGAAAGCTACAGGTTAATTGGTTTCCTGTCATTACTAAAGGCCCATTGGTTAACAACTACTGAAAGCTACAGGTTAATTGGTTTCCTGTCATTACTAAAGGCCCATTGGTTAACAACTATTGATAGCTACAGGTTAATTGGTTTCCTGTCATTACTAAAGGCCCATTGGTTAACAACTACTGAAAGCTACAGGTTAATTGGTTTCCTGTCATTACTAAAGGCCCATTGGTTAACAACTACTGAAAGCTACAGGTTAATTGGTTTCCTGTCATTACTAAAGGCCCATTGGTTAACAACTACTGAAAGCTACAGGTTAATTGGTTTCCTGTCATTACTAAAGGCCCATTGGTTAACAACTATTGATAGCTACAGGTTAATTGGTTTCCTGTCATTACTAAAGGCCCATTGGTTAACAACTACTGAAAGCTACAGGTTAATTGGTTTCCTGTCATTACTAAAGGCCCATTGGTTAACAACTACTGAAAGCTACAGGTTAATTGGTTTCCTGTCATTACTAAAGGCCCATTGGTTAACAACTACTGAAAGCTACAGGTTAATTGGTTTCCTGTCATTACTAAAGGCCCATTGGTTAACAACTACTGAAAGCTACAGGTTAATTGGTTTCCTGTCATTACTAAAGGCCCATTGGTTAACAACTACTGAAAGCTACAGGTTAATTGGTTTCCTGTCATTACTAAAGGCCCATTGGTTAACAACTATTGATAGCTACAGGTTAATTGGTTTCAAGTCATTACTAAAGGCCCATTGGTTAACAACTACTGAAAGCTACAGGTTAATTGGTTTCTTGTCATAATTAAAGGCCCATTGGTTAACAACTACTGAAAGCTACAGGTTAATTGGTTTCCTGTCATTACTAAAGGCCCATTGGTTAACAACTACTAAAAGCTACAGGTTAATTGGTTTCCTGTCGTTACTAAAGGCCCATTGGTTAACAACTATTGATAGCTACAGGTTAATTGGTTTCCTACCATTAGTGAATCACATGAATGGGCACACACACAATATGAATGTCACAAACAATCCTCCAGCAGTACAAACTTGACAAAATTGTCAAACAGTCAAAATGTCTTCAGAGGGGCCTGAGAGCTCCTGGTAATCTGTTTTATAGAGCACTTCATTCTGACACTACCTAGGGTGTCACATCCCATTCTCTGCATTACACAAGTGTGCACTACCTAGGGTGTCACATCCAATTCTCTGCATTACACAAGTGTGCACTACCTAGGGTGTCACATCCAATTCTCTGCATTACACAAGTGTGCACTACCTAGGGTGTCACATCCAATTCTCTGCATTACACAAGTGTGCACTACCTAGGGTGTCACATCCCATTCTCTGCATTACACAAGTGTGCACTACCTAGGGTGTCACATCCCATTCTCTGCATTACACAAGTGTGCACTACCTAGGGTGTCACATCCCATTCTCTGCATTACACAAGTGTGCACTACCTAGGGTGTCACATCCAATTCTCTGCATTACACAAGTGTGCACTACCTAGGGTGTCACATCCAATTCTCTGGTGTCACCATCCATCCCATTCTCTGCATTACACAAGTGTGCACTACCTAGGGTGTCACATCCCATTCTCTGCATTACACAAGTGTGCACTACCTAGGTGTCACATCCCATTCTCTGCATTACACAAGTGTGCACTACCTAGGGTGTCACATCCCATTCTCTGCATTACACAAGTGTGCACTACCTAGGGTGTCACATCCAATTCTCTGCATTACACAAGTGTGCACTACCTAGGGTGTCACATCCCATTCTCTGCATTACACAAGTGTGCACTACCTAGGGTGTCACATCCCATTCTCTGCATAATGTGCACAACATTGTGCCATCACATTATCGCACTGTTGTTTGGGCTGCGAACAGGGTGGCAAAATCATCCTATCACATCCGCCACAAATAACCATGGTAACCAGACTTGGCAGCGTACAGACACACACACACACACACACACACACACACACACAGACACACAGAAGGCAGAAGGTGTAGATGTCTGTTGTTTGTTGCCTAGTTAATTACAAGTCTTCCATGAAGATTAAGATGCTAAGACGATTGTATTCTGGAAACACACACGAACAAACACATCAACGCCTACAGACATACTCCTCACTCACCCACCCACCCACACCCCACACACACACACACACACACACACACACACACACACACACACGAACAAACATATACCATGCACTGAAACCAGACACACAAAGCTGAAATGTCAACTTATTTGTTCTGTTTCATCTTAAGTGAGACAGTTCCCAACAGTCCCAGTTCCAGTTCCCAACAGTCCCAGTTCCCAACAGTCCCAGTTCCCAACAGTCCCAGTTCCCAACAGTCCCAGTTCCAGTTCCCAACAGTCCCAGTTCCCAACAGTCCCAGTTCCCAACAGTCCCAGTTCCAGTTCCCAACAGTCCCAGTTCCCAACAGTCCCAGTTCCCAACAGTCCCAGTTCCAGTTCCCAACAGTCCCAGTTCCCAACAGTCCCAGTTCCCAACAGTCCCAGTTCCAGTTCCCAACAGTCCCAGTTCCCAACAGTCCCAGTTCCCAACAGTCCCAGTTCCCAACAGTCCCAGTTCCAGTTCCCAACAGTCCCAGTTCCCAACAGTCCCAGTTCCCAACAGTCCCAGTTCCCAACAGTTCCAGTTCCTGACAGTCCCAGTTCACAACAGTCCCAGTTCCCAACAGTTCCAGTTCCTGACAGTCCCAGTTCCCTGTTCCCTGTAGGTTCTGCTCCTGTTTGGTACTGCTCATCAGTTGTGATGTCATAGGGAACTGTCTTTTGTTATACGAACCAGGCTTGTATCCAGAAAGCCAGGGTTTCTTCACACCTCTAAAAAACACTGTCTGTTGGACATCTCTCTACAGTCTAGTTTAATCAGAGACAGAACCAGTAGAACATATTTACAGACAATTTTAATCAGAGACAAAACCTGTAAACAATCTCTCTACAGACTAGTTTAAGCAGAGACAGAACCAGTGGAACCAGTGGAACCACTCTCAATAGTCCAAGTTCTCCTCTCTCTGTCCTGTTCTCTTTCCCATTCTATCTCTTACATTATCTCTTGTTTCCCTTTATTTATACCTGCAAAATAAAAAAAACATTACATTTAATGTAAGACAGCGTTGGAACCAATTTAAACCAAAACGAAACCCGCTACGTAAATAAGAGAACAAAATTGTATGCATCTATTCAAATGGAATGATTTGGTATAGGGTAAAAGTAGACAAAATAGATAACACCTTATTTTCAGAAAAGCACAATACTTTTTTTTCACCTCAATATGTGTTTGAGAGAAATGCACCGAGACAGTAATGAGACGAGGTGGTGTATGTTTCTAGAATGCAGATACAGGAAGCAGGTCATTTTTCCCAGGGTGCACCAGACTGTTGCGCTGAGGTGAGCACCAGACAATATGCCAGTGTATTTCTCTATGCACCTCCGATATCTGGTCACGTCCCAAATGCCCTACTATTTCCTGAATAGATGGTACCCTATAAACCATTGGTCCAGAATCATTCCTCACAATAAAACGTGAATAAATAGAAATACAAATGTAATATATTGATATATTATCTATGTATTTCCCTTTACATCTCTCGTCTGAGCCTTTTGTTGTGCATCTAGGAGGAAATAAATATTTATTTCAGCTATGGTTCCTTACCTCCGCTGCTCATTTCAAATTTTTTATGACAAACATTTTTTCAATCTCAATGCCAAAAACTGTTGGTTAACTTTAATCTTTTTCATGCAGTACCAAAATCCTACCCGTTACGCATCCGGCCTGCCGGTTGAGCCGTCGTACCGTGTGTAGCGTTGCCGGGTTGGCGGGTTGGCGTGGTTACCCGTGTTCTGCAGTCGAGAGACCGAATTCCCTGGAACATCTTTAAATTGTCTGCCGATATCTCAGGTGGACATCCCTCCGGTTGGCATGCCAACGCTTTGAGTCTCAGAACAGGAGACATCTGTTGCTTTGTGTCGAGTTTGACAATGTTGTTTTCTCACCGTGTGATTATGTCACGCTTCCTGTTGAGATCCAGATGTGGAGTAGCACTTCCCCTATGGCAGTGGGAGGCGAAATCCAGATGTGGAGTAGCACTTCCCCTATGGCAGTGGGAGGCGACATCCAGATGTGAAGGAGCACTTCCTCTATGGCAGTGGGAAGCGA
>CM055753.1:10882056-10887056 GCA_029465975.1 Dallia pectoralis
GAGGAGGAAGAGGAGGAGGGAAAGATGGATGGAACAGAGGAGGAAGAGGATGGACCTCAAACACAGTGTGATAACAATGATGTTTTTGGAAGGTTTTAACACACACTCACACATACACACACACAAATACTCACCCACACACTAACAGGAAATGGTGCTTATTAGCACGAGAAGAAGAGACAGAGAATGCAGTGTGCGAGAAGAGAGAGAGAGGCGTGAGAGCTAGAGAGAGAGATGTGAAAGCTAGAGAGAGAGATGTGAAAGCTAGAGAGAGAGATGTGAGAGCTAGAGAGAGAGGCGTGAGAGCTAGAGAGACAGGGAGATGTGAGAACTAGAGAGAGAGATGTGAAAGCTAGAGAGACAGGGAGATGTGAGAGCTAGAGAGACAGGGAGATGTGAGAGCTAGAGAGAGAGAGGCGTGAGAGCTAGAGAGAGAGATGTGAAAGCTAGAGAGAGAGAGGCGTGAGAGCTAGAGAGAGAGATGTGAAAGCTAGAGAGAGGGAGATGTGAGAACTAGAGAGAGAGATGTGAAAGCTAGAGAGACAGGGAGATGTGAGAGCTAGAGAGAGAGATGTGAAAGCTAGAGAGACAGGGAGATGTGTGAGAGAGAGAGAAAACTAAGAGATGGATTAAGAGAGACATGATGTGGAGACACCAGACCAGAACTCCTCTGGTCTTCCTCTGCAGTTCCTCTGGTCTTCCTCTGGTCTTCCTCTGGTCTTTTTCTAATCTTCCTGGTCATCCTTGTTAGGAAGACGTGCCAGGAGTCAGGCTAGAGTTTGTTTCTCGATTCTGGAACGCTTGCACCAACACAACGACAAATTAGCAACGCTAATGAGCTTAGGGTGATGGCGCGCACACACACACACGCACACGCACACGCACATGCACATGCACATGCACATGCATGCACACACACACACTCATGCACACACACACACACACACTCATATGCTCCAACTTCACACTCACATGCAGCTCCAGAATTGGAAGTGTCCCAATTCT
This sequence comes from Dallia pectoralis, assembly GCA_029465975.1. Taxonomy (NCBI): domain Eukaryota; kingdom Metazoa; phylum Chordata; class Actinopteri; order Esociformes; family Umbridae; genus Dallia; species Dallia pectoralis. The sequence continues at coordinate 10,883,062 of CM055753.1, forward strand.
AGGCCATTGTTCTAAATCCAAGCTTTGATTTATAAATCATGAAACGGGACCCTTATGAAGGATAGAGGAAGAGGAGGCGTCATCCTGTGTCCACTCCTCATCCTGGGTTGTGTGTGAATATATGAATACTGAGTACCCGCTCGGGTTTGGGTGAATACTGAGAGCACAGGCCTGGTTCGGCTGAATACTGAGAGCACAGGCCTGGTTCGGCTGAATACTGAGAGCACAGGCCTGGTTAGGCTGAATACTGAGAGCACAGGCTAGCACAGACCTGGTTTGGCTGAATACTGAGAGCACAGGCTAGCACAGGCCTGGTTTGGCTGAATACTGAGAGCACAGGCTAGCACAGGCCTGGTTTGGCTGAATACTGAGAGCACAGGCCTGGTTTGGCTGAATACTGAGAGCACAGGCTAGCACAGACCTGGTTTGGCTGAATACTGAGAGCACAGGCTAGCACAGGCCTGGTTCGGCTGAATACTGAGAGCACAGGCTAGCACAGGCCTGGTTTGGCTGAATACTGACAGCACAGGCTAGCACAAGCCTGGTTTGGCTGAATACTGAGAGCACAGGCCTGGTTTGGCTGAATACTGAGAGCACAGGCCTGGTTCGGCTGAATACTGAGAGCACAGGCTAGCACAGGCCTGGTTTGGCTGAATACTGAGAGCACAGGCTAGCACAGACCTGGTTTGGCTGAATACTGAGAGCACAGGCTAGCACAGGCCTGGTTTGGCTGAATACCGAGAGCACAGGCTAGCACAGGCCTGGTTTGGCTGAATACTGAGAGCACAGGCCTGGTTTGGCTGAATACTGAGAGCACAGGCCTGGTTTGGCTGAATACTGAGAGCACAGGCTAGCACAGGCCTGGTTTGGCTGAATACTGAGAGCACAGGCTAGCACAGACCTGGTTTGGCTGAATACTGAGAGCACAGGCCTGGTTTGGCTGAATACTGAGAGCACAGGCTAGCAACTAGACCTGCTTTATGACAGCAATGACAACAATGAGACCGTAAATTAAGGAATAAAACTCAACCTGGCTCCGTGTTCCACAGTGGCTCTATAAACTCACACCTGTCTGGGAATATTCAGAGCTCCTAGATTATTAATACATACTGGAGCAGACCTCAGGATTTAATGTCCTCACTCAGCTTTTTCCCAGACATATTCTCATCTTTTCATCAATTTCACAACGCCACATACTCAGACACAGTTCAACACACACAAACACCATTTCAACTGAATGTCTTCACCTAATTTGAAGTGACAAAGGAACAGAGCATGTAGAGAGAAATGATATAAATATTGTCTAAACCTGAGATAGAAGGACAGAAAAAGAAGGTTAAGGACAGAGAGATATGATGTAAATATTGTCTAAAGAAATATGATAAATCCCCAGTCAAACACAGGACCGCAAACCACAAGTCACATTTCCTGTATTGGGACTGAAACCTAAAGCCTGTAGTTTTTAAAGCTTGTGACGTGTGGAATTAGAATTAGGGGGCTAACCTGATTGACAGATCCGTTAGCCACCGGCCTGGTTACCAAACGAGGCTTTAAATAGCAACGCAGTTCTGAGACTAATTATATTTCAGATGCCTTAATTCCCTCTCTGTGTTACTGAAGCGTCCATTACAATACATGAATTATGATCATGCATATCTTAACAGCGCATCGCACGGAATGGACGTTGCAATTTTAAACAGCGTTCAATATTTCAAAGCGAACGCACTCCAGGAAGTCACATGGACGATTCCCTGGGCTCTGTGGTGAGCATGTCAGTTATTAGCAGGTCAGACTGCTGGGGTGCCCAGGAACCACATGTGCAGGAAAATGAGAGGGGGTCCGGGGAAGGAGGAAGACTAAACGAAGAGGATGTATGAGGAAGATGTAGGAAAAAATAAGGACGAAGGTGAAGGAGGGGGAGATGTAGGAGGAAGATGAATGGAGGGGGTGACAGGGATGAAGTATGTGTGTGTGTGTGTGTGTGCACTTGTGCTTGTGTGAACATGGGTATTCCTTTGTGTCTGTGTGAGTGTGTTGGCGCGCTGTCAGCCACTACAGCCAGAGAGCTCTAGTGTCAAACAAATGTGCCCAAACTAGGACACAGTAAATAATTCAGCAGCTTTTTGGGGAAAAGAACCAACTTCCTGTTACTTTCCCTGGGAGGCGGGGCTTAACGGATAACAGAAGGATCTAGATCACCAGCTCACAGTTACGACCTGGGATCAGTCAGGTTCACAGTTTAGCCCTGGGATCAGTCAGGTTCACAGTTTAGACCTGGGGCAAAACTAGAGATTTGAGCCAACAACCTTCTGGTCACTAGTCAGAATGTCTATCCATAAGGCTACCCCAGTAACATAAAAACATGAGAAGTAAGATTCAATTGGTAAGAAACACATGAACTTAAAAGCAGTCATGTCTGAACCAACTATCGGTTGAGATCTATGGACTCCATGAAGTTATTGTGCCCAACTATTAACCGGCGGCGTTCTTCTGTCTCATGTTCTTCTGTCTCATGTTCTTCTGTCTCATGTTCTTCTCTCTCATGTTCTTCTGTCACGCGTTCTTCTGTCTCATGTTCTTCTGTCTCATGTTCTTCTGTCACGCGTTCTTCTGTCTCATGTTCTTCTGTCTCATGTTCTTCTGTCTCATGTTCTTCTCTCTCATGTTCTTCTTTCACGCGTTCTTCTGTCTCATGTTCTTCTGTCTCATGTTCTTCTGTCTCATGTTCTTCTGTCTCATGTTCTTCTGTCTCATGTTCTTCTGTCTCATGTTCTTCTCTCTCATGTTCTTCTGTCACGCGTTCTTCTGTCTCATGTTCTTCTGTCTCATGTTCTTCTGTCTCATGTTCTTCTGTCACGCGTTCTTCTGTCTCATGTTCTTCTGTCTCATGTTCTTCTGTCTCATGTTCTTCTGTCACGCGTTCTTCTGTCTCATGTTCTTCTGTCTCATGTTCTTCTGTCTCATGTTCTTCTCTCTCATGTTCTTCTTTCACGCGTTCTTCTGTCTCATGTTCTTCTGTCTCATGTTCTTCTGTCTCATGTTCTTCTGTCTCATGTTCTTCTGTCTCATGTTCTTCTGTCTCATGTTCTTCTCTCTCATGTTCTTCTGTCACGCGTTCTTCTGTCTCATGTTCTTCTGTCTCATGTTCTTCTGTCTCATGTTCTTCTGTCACGCGTTCTTCTGTCTCATGTTCTTCTGTCTCATGTTCTTCTGTCTCATGTTCTTCTGTCTCATGTTCTTCTGTCTCATGTTCTTCTCTCTCATGTTCTTCTGTCACGCGTTCTTCTGTCTCATGTTCTTCTGTCTCATGTTCTTCTGTCTCATGTTCTTCTCTCTCATGTTCTTCTGTCTCATGTTCTTCTGTCACGCGTTCTTCTGTCTCATGTTCTTCTGTCTCATGTTCTTCTGTCTCATGTTCTTCTGTCTCATGTTCTTCTGTCTCATGTTCTTCTGTCTCATGTTCTTCTGTCGTCACGCGTTCTTTGGTTGAGCTGTTAGTGGTTACGATGGTGTGTCTCTGGCTCCCTCATAACCAACAGCATCGGCAGCAGAAGAGTCAAATGTGACCAAAATGGCCTCCATCCTCTGGGTTTGGCAGGTTTTGGTTTATCTTATCTTGGTATATTTATACAGATGCATCTCTGTGGTCTGGAACTCCTCCAGGTGGCCCATAACCTCTCCGGTCTCCATGGCAATGGCAATCCCATTTCTTTAGTAGGATTTTAATGGAATAACGTGCGTGTGTGCGTGTGTGTGTACATTTGTGCCCTTGTGCGTGTGTGCTTGTGTGTGCATAACAAATAGTAGACACCTTCTGATCCAGGACCAGTTGAGTAACTGGAAGCAGGGACCGAATTAGCATTTATCAGCACACAAACAGACAAACTGACAGCCTCAACAGCTTCCCAGCTGAAACTCTCGGCTGCCATTTAACAGAACAGGCTTGTGCGTCGGCATAACAACGATGACACTCGTCTCTCTGTCTGCGTGTCTCA